>VZSV01000017.1:9050514-9084294 GCA_013398735.1 Nothocercus julius
GTTCCACAGGAACTTAAGGAAAAATTTCTTAACAGTGAGGGTGACAGAGCCCTGGCACAGGCTGCCCAGAGAGGCTGTGGAGTCTCCTTCTCTGGAGATCTTCCAAATCCGCTTGGATGCAGCCCTGAGCCACCTGCTGTAGGTGACCCTGCGTGTGCAGGGGGGCTGGACTGAGTGATCTCTAGAGGTCCCCTCCAACCATGCGCCTCCAAGCATTCTATGATTCACCGCGCTCCATAATCCTGCCCTTGCTGTTTGGAATGGGGTGATTTTCCCACTCCATCAAACCTTTCTTCTCCAAGTCGGCTACAAACAGGGACGATGTCCCACGTTTGTGTGTGCTGTGCATGAGTCTTGCTCCCATGGTGCCTGGGGAGGAAGGCTTTGGAAAAGAGCTGCAGCTGAGGCATAGGGAAGAGAAGGGCTTGGAAAACAGGACCTGTTGCAAGGACTCATTGGGTAACTGGGTCATCACATGTACTTGGCAGCTGATAGGCTCCTCAGTCTGAGCTGAAAAGCAGAAATAGTCATAGAAAGCAACTCTAATCTTAATAATGACTCTTAACCTGCTGAGGCAATATACTTCCTACAGAGGTGTGAATTTCTGAGTTTGTCTGGGTTTTGGGGAGGAGTGGGAAGAAATGGGCAGCAACGTACTTTGTTTCTGAGTGTGGTTAATGTATGGGAATGTGCAGTAATGTCAGGAGGAACTCTGTTGAGCTCCAGAAATGTGTTATGTATCCCTGACTTTCCTATTTTGGTCTAGAAAGCAGCTGGTGGTCACGGGGAGCCCTGGCAAGGCCACGGAGCAGCGTGGGCAGAGCGCTCCTGCGGGAAGGGCACTGCGCTGTCCCTCTGTTTCTTTATATATCTGTATCTATCTCTGTCTATCTATATGTATATATAAAAAATTTGCAGGGGCTACTGAGTCTGTGATTTCTTAAGAAACTCACAAGAGTCCAAGTGTTCTAGGAAGCTTTTGGGAGACGTTCAAAAAACATGAGGTGGACCTTTTAAACTCTTTCAGCATAAACTCTGGAGGATTTTCACAGCCTAAAGAGTTTGTTTGCTGTTGCCTGCTTTCGCCAGTTTTCTTTGGGGAGAAGAAAGGTCTGTGCAGTGTGTAAGCCCATTTATGCCTCCAACGCACCCCTTGCCATGCTTGTGTGGGGTATTTTAAGCATGATGACCTCCCTGTGTTGATATGTCTGTTCTGCCTTTCTAAATTCAGCCATTGGCTTCAGTGCACGTTTCCAGAAATACAAGCTTAGGACCGAACCAAAACAAGCACTGGGCAGAAATAGCTGCAGTGCTCTGAGGTGCTGTGGCTGTGACCCTCTGGTAAACGTTGAGCGTGGAGCACTTCTTTCAGCGGCCCTGCCTCACCGTGCGTTGGAGCTCTGTCTGTGTGATTGCTTTCTAACCTGCTCTTTCTGTTTCTTCATGCTTTCCTGGATTCAGAGAGAGGTAAATGATTTTCCTTTTTTCCTCCTTATTCTCTGTGTTTATCTTTCTGGCTTGCACCAACCAGTGCTTGGATGAGTTTGCTTGTGTTGGGTAGCGCTGTCATACCGAAGCTGAACCTCAGTGAGGTAAATGCATATCTGTCGTGTTTGCAGCTTGCTATTAATATTGCTATTAATAGTGGGCTCAGGTTGACTCGATTTTTTTGTTTCCCAAATCCTAAATCTCCTAAAACAGTTTAAAGTCATATAATACAGTCATTCTTTATATTTGCTTCTGGTGGTTAAGAGTTTAAAATTTAGATGTTGGTGTTCTCTGTAATCGTAAATGCAGGAAACTTAAGTCCTCAATATGGTGAGAACTGGAAATTTTGAAATGGACGTGCTGTTTCCGATACTTGCTCCGGATGTGGCGGGGTTGGCGATGGCCCGCAGCGCTGAGGTCGCCACCAGAGTGTTGCTCTGTTCCCCGGGACAGCGGGGCCATTGGGGATTCTCCCCGAGGCCTCCTGCCTGCCGGGACATGCACAGTTGCCTATTGTAGTCACATGCGCGGTGGCTTTGTGTCCAGAGCCTCTTCCTGACGGAATTGTGCTCCTCAGATGAGGTGCCACTTGTGTTTGCTCTTCTGAATTGTGAGAACTCGATACGGGGCCTGGATGGGAGGACTGATGTTTAGAGATGCAGCTCTTCAGGTTTGCTTGGGGGAATATAATGAGACTAGTTTACAGGCTCGGCTGGGTTTTAATCAATTCTTCAGGCAGCATTGGCCTAGGGAAATGTTTGAACTTTTGTGCTTATGCCTGTGCAATCTAATGTAGATTTTGTGCGTGCGAGAAGTGACGATGCTCCCCAGCCAGCACAGGCGAAGCGTGCGGCAAGCCCAGCGCCGAGTTCGCCTCTGCACGATCCACGTTGTTCTCGCTCTGAGTAACCAAGAACAAAGGAGACCCAGTGAGCATTGCTGTAAAACAGACCTCAGAGATGACATGAGCTGGGGGTGTTCCTCCCTGCCGTCTTTGCCTAAATGCATAGTAGTGCTTCGAGCATCTCCGTCTGGTGCATTTCTTCGTCAAATCTTGAAATTCTGTCCTGTGGGAACAAAACAGGCATCAGGGCGGCGTGGCGAGGGTTCAGCGCCGCAGCTTGGGAGCGCACAGAGCCGCAACAACCATGAGACATCAGAGAGTAACTGGCGGGCTCTGTGTGCCAGGGCTGCCAGATTGAAGTCTCTGCGCATCGCACGGAGAAGCCCTAGCAGCTCCTCGAGAGTTAGCGAGTGATGTTACCCAGAAATGAAGCGAGCCCGGCCGTGCAGGAGGGGATAATTTGCACTGCAAACATCGTGCCTGAGTTCAGAGATGAAGTGGCACTGCACCGGTGCCAGACCTCTCCATAAATGCAGAACTGTGGGTTTGCTGCAAGCAAGCCCATTTTTAGAGTGTGTGAGAACTGCAAGGAGGAAGTGCTCCCAAAGCCTCTGCTTGTGAAGGGCATCGTAGTAATTTGGATCAAAAAATAATGAGCAGGGTACTGTACTGGTGAACACGTCTCCCTTGCTGCGTTGTAGCTGGGAGGCGACCGGATGGGTACGGGCGCTCTGCATGGAGCTCTTGGAGTGCAGAAGAATTGCAAGGCTCTTGGGCATCTTTGGGATTTCCAGCAGGATCAACACAGCTATCAGAAGCTCCCCCCAGTTCTTCCAGCTCTAACAGATTTTCTTTGGAGCGAGTGGAGGGGATGCAATGGCTTTATTTGGTGTCCCTCTATATCTGTTAGCTGAAATACATGTAGAAAGTCCTCCCGTTTTCTTACTGCTTTCACACTTTGCTGGTCAACCCTTTGCTCTATGACACCTGGATGTTGTAGGCTGTGCAAACCATGCATTGGCCCAGCAGTCCTGGGCCCATGTGCCATGCACAGGCATTGTGGCAATCAGCAGTCATTTTCTGTAGGTTATTCTGGATTAATTTGAATCAATCTTTGACCAAGCCCAGAGGATGTCATTTTCTGCTTCAAGGATTCTTGTCGTAATTTGTAATACATGAATCTATGAAGCAATTTACATTTTCCTGCCTGTGTTTCATTTTAATATAGTTGTTTTATATTGATGCAATTTAATTTTGATTGATAAGAGTAAAAATTTCTTCAAGGCTGAGGTTTTTTTTTTTTTTTTCTTAAGAAAAAAATATGGGTTAATGCAGTTTTACGCTCAAAGGAGTCACCATTTACAGCAAGAAGGCAATGGCAGCTGTGCTGCTCTTTAGATTGTACTTAATTGGGGTGTCTCCTAGGACTCTGCCTAATAGTGTCAAATGGCCATGACTGCTGCTCAAACGGGACAGCATTAGCATAAATTGCATTTAATGTGATTACATTCATCCAGGGCTGGGCAGCTAATGCCTAGCCAGGTGTTAAATAAGTACCGCTGTCTAAGTTTTAGTCAATTATTATAGACATTTGCCAATTAAAAGAGGGTAAAAGAGCAAATAAAAATGAAATTCCTTTCTACTTAGCACCTTATTTTGTCTTGGCACTTATTTAAATCATTTTTTTAAGCTGTCTCTCTATAGTCTTCTATCAAAATTACAAGTTTCTACTGCATTTCTAACTGTTGAGCAGAGCCAGCCTTACCTTCTTGTGCAGAAAAATGAATTAGTTACTGATTTTTTCTGATATTCTGGCTTTTTTCCCCCCAAAAAAAATGCTAATTAACATCCAGTTCCTATATCCTGAAAAACACTCGTGGATGGAGTACATGTAAAAATGATTTAAAATATATGGTACACACTGCAGCAGCGCTTCCTCCTAGTCTCATATCCCACCAGTGCTTCTGCTCACAGGGAATTTCACATGCGCTGGGGCCGGCAGGACCTCGGCCTGATGCAGGTTGTGGTCCGCTAAACCTGCCTTGGATTTCCTGCTTTCCCTTGTTTTCCCAGCAAGGTGGACAGACAGGATTAGTAAGTAAAGACATTTACTCTTTTCTACAAATTTCTATTGCAGACACGTCACTCTGCTCTTCTCTCTTCCCCAGGCAGCTCGTTGCACATAAATCTCACTTAAATGTTAATCAGCTTCAAGCGAGCTGCACCAAATGGAGGTTTGCAGGTGAAGTGACCCGGGAGGGATCTCAAGTGAGAGCAGCCTCAGAGAGAAGTCTTGAGGCCTGTGCTGGGAGTTTGAAGACTCCAGGCAAATAAGAAGCATTGCCGTGTGCTCGCATGCATGGAGCTGTCAAACTTCTCCGCGTTTTGTTACTGGTCATGCTGCAGGCGGGTGCCCCGGGATCCCCGAGCTGCATCCTCCCGCGGGAGCAAGGCGTCGCGCTGCCGGCAGCAATCAGTGACATGGCTAACATCGTCGGCCCCCGTCGAAGGGGAGAGGAGGTTGGGTTGCTAATTTTGATGGATGGTTTGGAAACAGATGGTGCTGGCAGGGTGTGCGCTGTGCTGCGCTACGGCAGGTTCGGAAAAACTCAGATTTCCTTCTCTGTCTCACGGGATTTACAGACGCGGGCCCTGATCCTGGAAGGGTTTATGCAGATCTCAGTCTGCCTGTGTAATGAGCCCCGTTATCGCTGCGCAGGCTGTGGAGGTGCTTGGCGTTGGGTCTGACGCAGCCTCGGGAGGGCCTTGTTGGGGCCGGCCCCACACGGGCCAAACCGACTCCGGCTCCGTTCGCTGCCGTGGCACTGCGGCGGGAGCGCCCCGGCTCCATACAGGAGCGCTCGCCGCAGCTGAGCACCGGCCCATGGAGTCGGCAGAGTTTATATGGCCCCGGACCATTCGGGCCCTGTTCCTGACGCGCGGCCTCCTCCTGCGGAGGCAGGTGCCTCCTGAGCGCTCCCTTGGGCAGCCAGCCCACACCCTCCAGCCGTAGGGAGGTGGCATTCCTAGCGCTTCCTGAATGGAATTTCATAAGACAAAGGAAAGAGGCTTCCTGCAGCTGTAGGATTCAGCAGTGGTGACTCTCAGCTCTGCCCCACGGTTAAAAGCCTTGCATTTTGACTAAAAGTAACGTTCTTACGGGCCGTATTGGCTTTTGGGAAGCGCGGAGCGGGTCCGTGTCCTGTGGAGACCCCTCGCGGGCAGCAGAGTTGCAGGCAGGACTAAGGCGGCTCCTTGCCACCTGGCATGTCGCACAGGGCCTCCGGTATCCGTAGCGCTCGTGGGATTTCTTCTGCCAGCCCCGAGCACAGGTCTGAATTGAGGGACATTGCGTGGCCCGGGCTCTCAGGGCAACTTCTCGTTCCCGTGGCTGGAATTAGGCTCGGCAGGAGCAGCGGAGTGGGTCGCGCACTGCGCGCCTCGGCGGCGCCCGCCCGTCGCAGCAGGAGCGCTTCTACTGCTGGGGGCAGCGGGGCTCCCCCTTGACATCTCGCTGTCTTCAAGATGCTCTTCAAAATACTCTCATCTAAGGTGTTCCCCAGGGACTGCGGCATAGTTATGAGCTGCCTTCCTTTAGGAGCAAAATCGTGTCTTGGATCTTTGCAGAAATCAGTCTGAAGTTTAATGCAATTCTAATGGCTTAGTTCAATTGCAAAGCACAGGAGATACCTGTGCTGATCACGGTGTGCCGGGGCCCTGCCAGAGCTACCAAGCGAGGGGAGGCCCAGAATTTCTTGTGCTGCTACGAACTTGGGTTTTGCTGGCAAGATCGTGTGCTCTCCGAGGCCAGGGGCGGCGTGCGCTGCGGCAGCTCAGCAGGCACAGCACAAGGTGCCCTGCCTGGGGTCGTCGTGTGGAGGGAATCCTGAGTCGCTTGTCTGCACCTCCTCAGAGGGATAGTATCAGCCCCAGATAAGTGCTCGTGAAGTAGAGGGCTTTCGGTGTTACTCTGCGTTAATGTGGGCGCAGATCTCAGCTGCTGCATCTGCGCTCTGAAGGAATAGACTTCGATCCAGGAATTAGGTGTGTGCAGCAGCCGCTTTGCTACCCTGCAATGATGGTCACTTGTCAGCAAGTTTTTCTTGCACGTAAAAAGGGAAGAAATATCTTAATCAAAAGTGCTTGGAAGGGGTGATAGTTGGACACAACAATGCTAAGTTTGGAACTTAAGGCATTTAAAAGATGGTAAAAACAAAAACACAGGGGAAAAAAAGAATCATAGATCCTTAGGTAGTCTGGAAACTTACTGCTCTTGGACCAGTCAGTTGTTGTCAGAGCTTGTAAAACCGTATGTATGATTTTTGTGAGTCTGACCGTTTCCAAATCCTTTTGTCTACAGCTCTTCTGGGAGCATCATTAGCTTTAACCAGCTGATCCCGAAATCTCAAGTTCCGTGTTTGTTTTTTTTTTTTTTTGTGGCACTTGCTTTCCCGTTTGCCCCGTAGCTGCTGGTTTTCCGTGGGCCCTCGCGGCCCCCTGGCTGCCCGTTTAAAGCAGCGCTGCCTCCCTTCCCAAGCTGGTGCTCCAGCAGACGCAGCTGCAGGCGGCTGGCGGACCAGGGTATCCATCTGCCGCAGCTGACGGGATTCCCTGGGCAATATCCGTAGGAATTGCTCACCTGACTGAGCACCTGCAGCCAAGGGAGAAATTGGCAGTCCAGCCTACATTAAACCCTGCTGGGGATATTTATGGACTTCAGTGTAGACTGAAGTATTTCTGTACAGGAAACCTGGCGTTTAGGAGGGGAGGGATGATCAGTTTTTTGGACACATGGACTTTCCCTGGAAATCCCATGGAAATATGGCAGTAGCAGCAGGGTCACGGAGTAGGATTGGGCTGCAGCTGCTCAGGGGCACGTGAACAGCTAGAGATCCAAATATTATCCAGAATAAATTAGGGTGCCCCAAGCCCTTAACCCGCTTTGACTTCTTTTCAGAAGAGCTCTGCCCCCCAGAAAGCCCAAGGACAGGTCAACTCCATCTTGTGTTTCATCCCTCGGAAGCCGAACTGTGCTGTGGTGACTGTCCAAGAAGATGCAAAAATCTCTTTTGTAGGGCATCTTTATTTAACTCTTGAAAAAAAGAAGGTCAGAAATTTAGGCCAATTAGCGTGAGCATTAGCTCAGCAGGTTCACAGCTCCCTTATATAACCAGATCTCCAATTACTCTCTGCATATTTTAAGCACTTTATACAGTGAACTTTGAAACACAGTTTTTCTCTAGCACAACTGCTGTATGCTGCTAGCCGGGTTCTCGAGCGCTTACGAATTGCACGTTTTCCTTTCTGGCTTCATCTGTGGTTCTGTGCCCACTTTGTCTTCTATGAAATATTTGAGTAAATTTTCCCATGTATTTACAGTTGCGTTTGAAATTATGGGTTATCAATTCAATAAGTTTCCAGTGTGAGGAAATTGTAATGAGCTCTTTAATTACATAGATTAAGCATCAAAGATTAGTTATGTGCTTCATGGGCATGCAGTGTATTAAACCTGTAGATCTGCCTTGGCCAAGGCATATGTTTTACTCTGACAGCTGCGATATACACTTGTTAAATTAAAGGAGGGCTTGCTGATTTGTAAATACTGCTGTGTCTAAGGTGTTAATTCATTTTGTTTGCACAGGGACTTTGCTTATGTGGCAAGGGACAAAGATACAAGAATTCTGAAATGTCATGTGTTTCGATGTGACACGCCAGCAAAAGCCATCGCCACCAGTTTGCACGAAATCTGCTCCAAGGCAAGTGGATTCAAATAAATCAGTTGTTCATTAATCTTCTGAGAGGTCCCTGAGCAAAAAGCACATAATCAGCAATCTTATGCACTCTCATTTTTGCAACAATCTTATTTTTGTTTATATCCCTGGCAATGATAAATAGGTCAGAGACTTTGTAAAGGAAGGGACACAACTGGCATCAAAACTAATGGTGGGATAAGTATTTAAATTAGAAGTTGGTAAAAGAGGGTCATGCATGACACTGATTTGACAAGGGGACATGCAGACTTGAGTGCTTTTGTAGCAATAAAGAAGCACGGGGGTCAAATTGGCAAAACAACACTCAGTTTTGATAAATGGTGATATTAAAGGCCGCAAATAAAACTGATCGTGTTTGAACGTGTTCTTCAATGTGCAAATTCCCTGGCTATTAATTTTGCCTTTTTATTGCACGATCCGTTCACGAGCCTCCTGCCTGCAGCGAGGAGGCAGCGCACCCTTCACAGGGGGAATATCTGATTGAAGTGCTTCATAGAGAGGCTCTTAAGCAAAACTACCTGAAATTACTCTGTGATTTCCGTATTGAGACATGATGGCTTCGTGGCTCCGCTCTCCCCATTCGCTCCACCTCTCTGCAAACTCCTTCCCGAGCCAGCGCGGAGCGGCCTCTGCGCTCGGGGGGCAGCGCTGCCCTGCACCCCTGTGGCAGCAAATACCTTAAAAACAGCCAAGCTCAAAGCACAAGGAGAAACGTGCCCACAGCATCTCTAGTTCACGAGTTCCAGCCCCGGGCTCCCTGTAAGGTTTAGTTACGGTGAGAAGTCAGCAGCACGTGGAAGCAGAGGGCAACGATCCCTGCACGAGCCTTGGAAGACACTCCAGTGCGTGCTGGAGAAGGGCTGCTCTTCCCAAGGATACCTTCATGGGGAATAACCGACCAAAGTGGTTATTTTGAAGTGTTTTCTTTTCCTCTTTTGATAGTGTTTTGAAAATGTTCCCCACTTTGGGGAAGAACAGGGTGCATTTTGCATGAGATTTTTAATTTCAGAAGAAACACAGAAATTGCAGGAAAATTATATGCAGCAGCAAATTGATCAGAGAGGGACATGAATAACAAACGCTTCTCTCTGTATGTTAAATATTTGTATTTTTCTCTACATTAATCCTCAGTGAAATTTTGCTGTTGAGAAAAATAGCTAAAATAGCTAAAGGTTTTTTACTCCTTCAGCAATCTTTTATCTAGTCTTGGAAACCTCTCCAGTTCCTTACGTAGATAAGGAATGCTGAAAAAAAAATGCAGAAAAAATGTTGTTACCACAAGGAATAACCTGTTTAGTCATGTACTTTTTGACTTATTTCAGGTTTCAGAAATCAGGGTTGTAATAAGAATAAATTTATACTTGTAGTTGCTACTGTACTGTGTTTTGGAAAACAAAATGCTATATTGTCACCATCTTCTCCAGATTATGGCTGAGCGGAAGAACGCTAAAGCTATGGCTTGCAGCTCCTTACAGGACAGAGCAAACGTTACCCTTGATGTTCCCCTGCAAGGTACCATGTTTCACAGTTATTGCACTGAATTAAACATTTTTACTGCTTGACTTTGCAGTAATGCAGTTGTGCTTAGTTAGATCAACCTGTGTAGCTTCCTATTTTAGTTCAAAATACAAACTTTTGCAAACGCCACCTAACTCAGTTGGGCCAGCTTGCACAACTGTCCTGACAGCATCAAAATACCTTATGACTTGAGACTGCACTTACTGGCCAAACCTGTCTCAAAAGAAGAACATGCTCCAGCTAATTAGTTGGATTTAAAGGAGCTACAGGATTATGGATTTTAACATCAATTTTAGCACCTTTGAAAATGAGTGGCGCAAGTGTGGCAGTTTCTGCATCTTGCACAATCTAGTGCATGGTAAAATAAAGTTGCCTTTATTAGATATAACTCTGTAGTTGCTATTTTTGAAGTACTCTAGGAGGACAAACACACCTGTGTTTCTCGACAGGAAGATGTGCACTTCAGTGGCTTGTGCTGAGTATCACACCTCTTCCTCCTGCATCACCTGTGCAATTTTCTGCTCAGACAACAGTATCGATTTCCTGTAGCCTGTGTATAATGTATTAATTGGGATGGCATTAAAAACAGATTCCAAATTTTACGTAGTTATGCAATGAGCTTAGATCTCTGTGTCTTACAGGCATATTAAGAAATAGAGAAAATGCGCATGAATATGTTAGCAATAAAATTGACCTCCTTTTTAGTTTATGTGAAGAACAGAGGATGTAGCATTCTCTCTAATCCCCTTGGCAATCACTTGGCATTACTCTGCTATGAGACAAGGGAGCATCCACTTGCTTTAATCAATAGAGTTCCTTCGGAGCCCAATTACTCGGTGAATTATTTCATGCCGTTGATGACACCAACCTACGTTTTCCCTGCTGTGAATGATGATAAACAGAACCTGATTTCTCTTTTTTCCCCCCCCGCAGTAGATTTCCCAACACCCAAGACGGAGCTCGTGCAGAGGTTCCACGTGCAGTACCTGGGCATGCTGCCCGTGGCCAAGCCCGTGGGTAGGTAGCGCCGGGAGCCTTTCCCGAGGGGCAGCAGCTTTTTGCTGCGTTTCTGACCCCGCCAGGCTGATGTGGGGCAGACGTGCAGGGATCCGCTCGGGGTCTCACTCACACGTGTTTTTCCACCGGCGTGTTTGGGGAGCTGCTCAGAAGGCAGAGCTCCTGGTTGCAGCTCCCTTGGAGCTCTGCTGCTCTTCTGTCCTCACAGATGAAGGAAACCACAACCCTTCTGTCATGAAATTGGCTTTAATAAGCAGTATCAAACAGTGCATTTTCTGTACTACTAGGTGAAAATAAAAGTTTCTCTTAGATTCTCTTGGTTTCTTACATTTCTGCTTATATTCATGTGTTTATTTTGATGATGGCGTTTTTCCCTGTTTTAGGAATGGATACTCTGAACAGTGCTATCGAAAGTCTAATGACTTCCTCTAGCCAAGAAGACTGGATGCCAGTTACCATGAATGTTGCTGATGCTACTGTCACAGTCATCAATGAAAGAGTAAGACCGTCTTGTTTAAAGCAAGTCTAAAATTATATGAATGTTGAATGTGAGGAAAAACAGCAGGAGAAAGAGTTAATTTGTACTAGAATTTATGTGCTTATTTTGCATTTTCTTGCTCTCTAGGGCTGCGATTCTCCACACACCACTCTTACAGCGTTGACTTTATTTACCATTCCAAGCATGTCCTCAGAAATCATTTTAAGTGTTCATTAGTATTTTACACAAATTCAGTGTTATCCTTTCTAGAAGTTTTGAGCCTATTATGTTGTAGGTTAAACCTTAAATAGTAATTCTGTGTTCTAAACTGTATTTACCTTATTCTGGCTAAAGAAGCAAAGGATAATGTTTCCTAGAATGTGCTTTTTACGTATGTTTGTCAAAGAGGTCCTAAAGCAACATCTCCACATGCTGCTGTGCATGGGGTCATCCTAACCATGTATTTCTTTATAGAACTGCAGCATCATTTTTAAACAGGCAGTATCTAGAATGCACCATATGCTCAGTGCTAATGCTCAAGGCCCTGGGCTTCTGGTAGTAGCCTACAAGGAGAGATCCAGTCAGGCCTCAGCACACTGAGTTGTACTAAATAAAAGAAAGCTAAATAAAAGCTAAATAAAAGCAGCTAAATAAAAGAAATTCCACACTGCTCCATCAGTGTTCCTCCCATTTAATCAACTTAAAATTGAAAGTGAAGCTTAGAGAATATCTAATAGTAATGAAAAACCACTTGATTCCATGCCCAGAATGAAGAGGAGATCATGGTGGAATGTCGTGTCCGGTTCCTGTCCTTCATGGGAGTAGGAAAGGATGTCCACACTTTTGCCTTCATTATGGATACAGGAAACCAGCATTTTGAGTGCCACGTTTTCTGGTGTGAGCCAAACGCAGGCAACGTATCAGAAGCTGTTCAGGCTGCTTGTATGGTAAGTGGTCTCTTTCAAAGACATCTAGTGTCTTTAGCTCTGTTGCTACCTAAGAAAATAAAAATCTTTTCCAAATTTGCAATTACATTAATTGCCTAAGACAGATAAAGTAAGAAAAGATAAAGCTAGCAAATGGGATTACGATGTAGTTAATAGATGAAAATAAGCATGTTTAAGTTCAAACTGTCCAGTCAGAGAGTAGTGTCCCTTTAACAGTCTCACCCCTTTACCACTACAACATCTGTACATGTCAGGGATTTGTTATTCAAGTTATGCTGGGAAAACATTTTGCTCAAAGTCATGTTATGCATCCCAGTCACCATGCAGTCCCTGTTCAAGAAGAGATGAATCCCAAAACCTCATCTTTCGCTTTTCGAAGGGTTGTCCCTATCATGTAGCTTCCGTGCCACGTGTCACTGAGGGGTTTCTGCCCATGTGAACAGGGCAGCAGCCCATTAATTTCAGCAGGGCTGTTTCTCATCGTCAAATGGAGGTTTCACTGTATTTCACCAGAAGTGTTAAAATGTGCGTGGCGTGCTCCGAGGGTGCCGGATGCGGCCGGCGTTGCAGAAAGCCTCTGCTCTCTTGCAGTTACGGTATCAGAAGTGCTTGGTGGCCAGACCCCCCTCGCAGAAAGTTCGGCCCCCGCCGCCTCCTGCGGATTCAGTGACCAGAAGGGTTACGACGAACGTGAAGAGAGGAGTCTTGTCCCTCATTGACACTTTGAAACAGAAACGCCCCGTCCCTGAGCTGCCGTAGCTGCGCAGGAGGAGGAGATTCTCGTGACGTTGAGCTGGAGGTAACAGCAGCCACACTAAGGAAAATGAACTGACCATGTTCGGCCTTCCATTTTACATTGCAATGCTTTGTCTTCAGAGAATTTATCTATATCAAACAATGTTAGACAAGCATGTTCTCTCATTCTTGCCACCGTCGTATGATATGAAAAGAAGCATGAGTAATTTTTTTTGCTGTCAGTGAGTTACATCATGAGCTACGGAGGGTCTTTTTCTGATTGTAAATACATGAACGTTACCTATATTCATGCACCAGAAGAATGTGGCCACGTCCCTCCTAGTGAACTCATGCTAACGTCCTTGGAGTGAATGATGCCCGAGTCGATGGTTTTCACTGTCTTGAGCTGGATTTGTCACAAATCAATCTTAAATCCTACAGCACTTCTGCTCTGTTTTCAACACAGCAGTAAAGTCCCAGATATTAGTTACAATTGAATTACTTTAAGTACCATGTTTTTTTTTTTCCTTTGACAAAACTACACCTGTTAGTTTTAAAATGTTTGCCAGCATTCGCCTCGCAGTGGCTTTAACAGCTCTCCCTGCCGAGCCCCTGAACCGCCGTGTCGCTTCATCCCGTCACTGCTTCTCTTAGCAGAGGAGAATCGTGTTTCATACCCGCGCAAAGCTGAAGAACCCACAAGCGTTTCGAGTAACTCAGCTCGGGGGCTTGGCTGAAGCCTGTCCTCTTTGACCGTACACGTGTACGTGGACTGTTATTCTCCCAAGTTTTTATTAAGGCATCAAAACAGAAGAACAAGCTAGTCAGTGATTTTACTGTGCGAAAACTCTTAAGAGACTCTGATGTTGCAGTCTTCTCCCATATGAGTGTTTGATCAAATGTTGGATTCAGCGTCTGTTTGCACAATTCCCCCCTCCCCACGCAGTTTGTTCCTGAATACTTTCCATGCCGCAAAAAGAACAACCAGGTTTTGTTATTTACAGAATTCCATGCAACTTTAATGCTCTGTGACAAAATAAGAGTTTTCTAATGGAACAGGGTGCTTCAGCTGTTGCAACCTGGTTGCAAAGCTTTTGCTCCAAAGGCTTCCTGCAGTCACACTGCTCCACACTGCTGCAGATCCCAGCAACGTCTGTACAGTGTTGCCCCCTAAAACTGTACCTGGCACCAAGTTGCAAATGCAGTTACGCAGCAGCTTTAGTTTCTCCCCTCACCATCTTCTGTTTAGATCTGCATTTTCATACAAATTGTGAAAAGCGAACATGAGAAATGTTTTTAATTAGTGTTAAAAAATTTGGTGCCTCCACTTATAGATGTATTCCAAAGTATAACCATCAAGTCTGCAAACTTGGTAATACTGTATTTTAAAAGAACATTCTCAAGGCTGCTATGGCAAGATTTTTTTTTCTACTTTAATATGCAAGGGATTGTTAGACTATTTTCTCTCTTTGCTTATTAAATAAAAAAATCAATAGCCACCCCTGGGCAAGGCAGGTTATGAATAAAGGAGAAAGGCATGATGATTCAAGAAATTTCTGCAGTGAGAATGTAGGAAAATTATTAAAATAAATTCAAGCTGATGTCTGAGCAGGTGGCAGGCAGGCTAGCTATGCAACTACTGCCATTAAAATCCGCTCTGGGAGACTCTCAGGAGAGCAGCGCCCTGACCGCGACCACGGGGCCGTGGCCCCGAGCACGGGGCAGCACCTTCCCAACCTGCCTCTTCCTCCATTCCTCCCGTTCCTGGCTGATGCCAGGGAAGTCTGCTAGGACCAGCGTTGTTTCGTGCCGTGATGGCTGCCAAAAGTCCTAAGATGGTAACTGAATTATGTCTTCAAGTAGGATCATGACACTATTAAGATATAAAAGGTTCCTGTGATCATTAGAGCAAATTGTTGACACTGTCTGTTTAAAGCTGCAGCTGGAAACCCCAGGATTGGGATATGCAGCTGGACACCCCAGGGTTGGGATTTGCAGCTGGAAACCCCAGGACTGGGATTTGCAGCCGGCCTGCAGCAGTGGGTTTTGAGCAGCGTAATTCCGTTCAGCAGTTGCCTCCATGCAGTGCTGGTTCTCAACGCAGACCCTATATTCAAACGAAACAAACACAAACAGCAGTAAAAGAGGCTTTTCCGTGTCTGTCCTCCAGGCTGTGCAGTAGAAGGAAGGGCTGAAGAGGCAGAAGGGTGTTTGAAAAGCTGTAGGTCACTTGCCAACTGAGTCATGCTTTTGCTACCGAAACGTTGCTGATTTTGGGAGTGTTTAAGGCATGAGCACGCTTGACGACCAGCACTCGAGCGGCCCTTTCACTGAGCAGAGCTCCTTAATCTCCAGGAGGGGGAATGCAGCGCCAGGCGCGCGGAGTCGGCCTCGTGCCGCAGCGCCACGCAGCCGTCCCCGCAGCCCGTCACCACGGCCAGAACCATGGGGGTCGGGGCGCGCGCGTCTCGGCACCTGCCAGGGGCTCGGAATGACATTCGAGTGACCCTTCAGTTATCTATGCATTTTTTTATAATACGTAGTGATTCTGTAGGCAGCCAGCCATGTTCGCTATGCCTTGTATGTCTGATGTCATATTTTAAATTAACCTGTTAAATACAGCTTAAAATATTTTTATTTTATTTATTCTATTTTTACTGAAGTATCCGGCATTATTATGTTGATGTATTTGTCTTTTCTGGATATGATCTTGCAACAGTCTCCACTCTGTGTACTATAGGTTGCCTAAAAAAAAAAAGAAAAAAGAAAAAAAAAGGTGGGCTTTGTAATTATTTGTAGTCACATTTTTATTGAAGTCTGTAGAAAAATCATGTAAAGCTAATTTCTTATTTTTTTTTCAATGCAAGTAGTGAGGTTGAACTAAGAATCACATGTCAGTCATTTCATTCACCCACTCCCTTGCAGAGGCGGGAGCTTTATAGCTGCAGTCAGGGCCTAGAGCTGGAGCCCTTCTGCGGCCGTCTGCATGCTGGCTGCAGGTTTTATTTAAGCCGCTGAAACTATTCCATTTGGAAGGGAGAAAGGGGGTGTGGGAACCGTGAGCCTGTACAGGCCACCTGCAGCTTGGTTAAACAGGAGGAACAAAAATTGCATGAAAGGGCGTGGATTTTACTTACAATAAAATGGCTTTTTAGTGATAAACTTTGTGAGCAGAGGTACCTGTACCTACCCAGAGCGTGGGCCCCTTTGTGGCAGAGCCAGAAAAGCTGTGGGGTAGCTCATGGTTTCTGCCAGCTCTCTGTCACTTGCATCCCTTCATTTCAATTTCATCAAGCCTTTTTAGATCCCTAATTAAATGATCTGTGAATTGTTGGTAAAGCCCATGCGGAAAACAGAACTGTGCTTATTTCCACAGCTAATAGGGGCTCAGCCTTTACAGCATTGCCATTAACACCGTTACTTCTTTCTTGGACAAGTTAATTGCATAAATACATTGCTAAAACCTGTGCTGTGCAGTCAGCCAGGGTAGGTTTGATTGAACAGCAGTAAGAAAGCAGGCAAAAACACCCACTGTTTAGCAGCAGAGCCCAGTGTTAGAGAAAGCACCTGCCTGACACTGAAAAGGACAATTTTCCCTGCTGTTGACCCCCTTCTACACACTTAAATGTAATCTGTTCGGAGAATAAATTAAGCTGCATAAAATGATTGTCTCTATTGTTACTGCTCCATGAAACTGGGATTTTTTTTTCTTTCGTCATTTAAAAATGTGCTTAGGGGAGGGGAAAATCACAGTGGTTGTTTAAAACCAGTACCAGTATCAGTGGACACTTCTGTACCTGGAAAGCCAAATTAACAGTTGCCAGAAAAAAAACCACAAATCTTTAACTGGAAACACAAAATTGTTGATATGAGCTACAGTTTTTATTGTATTAAAGTCATAGTAAAAAAAATGTTATTGAGCACACAGCCTTCTACCTACAACCTCACAGCGAGTCGCAGATGTTGCCTCTCTGTCACAGTCACTGGTGACCTGCAGGATCAAAAACTTCCACCAGCGGCTCTCTGGTGTTCTTGGTCAGATGTCAAGACAGTGAACGGTTTAACCTCCGTAATATTTCAAAGACTGAAACTCCTGGAAACAACTGTGGGACATCACAGTGTGCACCACGTAAGCACCCAGCCCTTCCAGCAGCAGACAAGTACATCCTCATTTAGAAGTCATTTTAATTACTTTTTATGCTTGTTTTGATAAGTATTTTTAAAACTTCTCTAACTTCAGAATCTCCAAGTTTCTTCTAAGCATTAAAAGTAATCTCATAATCTTACTCTCTCCCCCTCGTTTCTAACATGTGAACTCTCTTCTTCTCCAAGATGGTTTTGAAACAAAATTCTTTTCTCAGGTCTCTGCACTGCCAGCACCCAGGTCTAGACTACACAGCCCTAGCCTTGTTTATCTGATGAGTGAGAGGCGGCTCCCTGAAGTGATGGTTTACTGTCATTCACATCTTCTGAAGGTAGTGCTGATGAAGTTACATTGACTGGTGTAGGCAAGGGGAAGAAGAGGTATTAAAATGTTTTCTCTTTGTATCAAACAGATTAAGATTCCTTCCTGTGCTGCTAATAGTAGGCAGGTTTGCTTAGAGGCTGAGGGTGCAAATACCTTAATGAGTCATCAGCAGAAAACTTTGGGCCACAGCTGCCCTTGCCCTTCCTCTCCTGCCCTGCTGTCTTCATTTCTGTAGCCATCTATGACGCTAAGGGCGCCTTTTAGAGGTGTTCTGGCATCTCTGGCATTTTCCTTCTTTTTATTCTCCCCCTTTAATCAGATCCTTGCTGAACTTATCTGTGTCCCTTTTATCCTCTGCTCCATTTTTAAGACAAATGTGGATATGCACATTTTGTCTTTGCTAGGAACAGGGAAGAGGTCAGAAGGAGAAAGGTGTTTTAACTTGTCCTTTTGAAGTGTGTAGCAAGTAGCTGCACAGCTTTGACCTCACTCTCCCAATGGTACACATCCACAGCATCCGCTTTAAAAAGTAATTATCACTTTAAAATGTTCAACATGGATATTTTGCAAAATTTCCCACCCCGTGTTTCCCACAGGCATGATTATCCCGCATAAAGGCGCAGCAATGTGTATTGTAGTATATAGGGATATTTACCTTTCTGTAAAGGGTGGGACAGTGTTTGAGGGTTTTTACAGCCAGGGTCGAGGCTGCCTGAGGGCAGTGGGTCTGAGCGCTTTGGACAGGGGGGCTGGAAAGAGGGCCCCACTCAGCCGCTTGGCTCCAATCCAGCCGTGCCAGCAGCGATGGGCTGGAATCCCGTCTTGGCTTCCATGGGAACTTAAGTATGGGACTATCACCGGGGGCAAGACGATTTCCACAGGCTTCAACACAACCATCCTGTCCTCTGCCCGTGCCTTCCTCGCAGGCAGCTGCCTTTCGCAGGCCCTGCCGGCGCACGGCACGTTGGGCACATTGGACAGGCGCTTCCCAACTTTGGGGAGGGCCGAGTCGGAGGCGGGGACGGGGCCTCTCCTCAGCTGAAGGGAGCCGCTTGTTGCAGTGCCGGCCTTCTGCTCTGCGCCGCCTCCGGCCCTCCACGCCACCTCTCTAGCGGGAGGGTTAGGGACAGGCTCCTGGTGCAGGATCTCATCTCCAGCCTTCGTCTCTACCCCATAACCTGGGATATGACTTGCATGCTGTGTCATTTTTGTTTTCTTTTTCTTTTTCTCTTCTTTCTTTGGTTTTTCTATAACAATTCCATCTAGTAATCCTTTTGCTGCAGCACGAGCCAAAATGTCTTGAACAGACAATTTCTCAGAAGAATCTTTCTGAAAATTCCAAAGGGGGGAGGGGGGGGGGTGTGGAAACCACAGATCACAACTCTGAGCTGTGAGCTCCAGAAACCAACACCTTCCCTGCTACACAAAGCGGACTTGCCCTCTGCTGGCTAAAAGACCAGAGGGCAACAGAACTCTGGACTCTGCATCTCCCAGAAAAATTGCTCTGTAACATGCAAGTTGAAACACTGGCAGTTCCACCTCCCTGTGAGGAAGAACTTCTTTGCTGTGCGGGTGCCAGAGCCCTGGCACAGGCTGCCCAGAGAGGCTGTGCAGGCTCCTGCTCTGGAGATCTTCCCAACCCGCCTGGCTGCCACCCTGTGCCCCGTGCTCTGGGTGTCCCTGCTGGAGCAGCGGGGTTGGACTAGGTGATCTCCAGAGGTCCTTCCAACCCCAACCGTTCTGTGATTGTGTGACATCTAGCTAACATACACTAAGAGCAGGCATACCATCTATAATGGAGTACTGTATATGCATAAATCAAGTAATTACTAAAATGTAGAAATATCAACATTAAAAGTGTATAGCTTTCATGATAATGAAATATTTGCTTATAATAAATGAGCAAGGAACTCGAACTACATCAACTAGGAACCAGGTTAATAACCAGATACATAAAAACAAACAGTGGGTAAAAAATTCTTACAGCTCACCAAGGAAAGGGGGAGGTATTTGAAAACCAGAAAAAATCAGCTTAGCCTCTTCTTAGTACAAACACTATGACTCACGAAAAAAAGTGCATTTCCAGAGTTACCTAAAAGATGGCCAATGCTGCAAAGAGGAGCAATCAGTTCTGTGAAGTAAAATTTAACTAAAATAATACTCAAATGAACCACCTGAACTAAAATAGCTCATTTTTCTGGAGAGAGAGACTATGGCAGAAGCACGATTAACTAAAGCTTGCTAACTTAGAAAGACAGGTGAAGTACCACCCTGCAGGGAAGAGAGGTCACTAACAGAGCGTTTAAAAGCTTTTTCATGTCTCATTCTTTTGGCCTAATAAATTCTTTTCCTTCTAATTTTTCCCCCACCAGATGCACACTTCTTTCAAGCACTGTTAGTTAATATGACAGAGAGTAGTATAAATAAACAGGGTTTAATATCCTTAATTTTCAATGAAATTCTAAGTGGCTCCCTCCTTCCTCTTTTCGTGAAGAAGTCCAACTTTTCTCAGGCACAAGAGGACAATGTTGATGCTCAGAGAGGTAAACTTTCCCTATAAAATCTTTTCTAAGGAATTACACAGTCACTCTAAGACCTTTTCATCTACTTTGCAAAAACCCACCACTTTTTAAGTGAGATTCACATATGCCTTGGTTTTGGAAGGAAACATATGCTTAACTATTTTATTTCATGTATAATGAAGTCTTAATCTCCACTGATGACACGGATCAAATACGAGCAAGTCTTAGTGACACAGGCTCAGTAACTTCAACAGACCCCACTTACTATGATCCTGATCAAGCTGCTTCGTTCCAAACTCCAGCAGCAGGCTGGCTTCTCCGAGACATGCCTAGCATGCAAAAGACTGTGCTGCCAAAATGATGACCCAAAGTAAAAAGCACATGTTGAAAAGTTATGCTTAAAAATCCACTCCAGAAGTTGCACATTTCCATTGCAGTTACCTCCAGAAAAAAAAAAAAAAAATGCTCCTTTGCTCATCTGTTCTTTGGTCACTTTGGGACAACTGAAGAAGAGTCAGGAAGTTTAAAAAAAAAGTTGCATTTCACATATTCATTAATGGAAAATAGCAATATCTTTTCTTTAAAGTTTTTTAAAGTGTTAATTTTCTCTGCTTACCTCTCTTTCTAGAATAGCTAAAAAGCAACAATTAGAAATTTCTGATGGTTCCATTTTGAAAAAAAGATCAGTGGAAGCCTTCGAACTGGAGCAAATAGGAAAAACAGGAGGAATAAGCCTGTAGAAAGGAAAAACAGGAGGAATAAGCCTGTAGAAAATAAACAAATGATCAGAATACTTAGAGATCTAAAAGTAAATAAACAAGGATATACTGAGTAATTTCCAAATGTAATGCTTTCAGTGACAATTTCATATGTCCTATCTCCATTTTAAAAACAGCATCTCAAGAAAGAATTGTGGATTCATCCTTTTTACAATAGATCTTAACTGCTCAGCAGGCAGTAAATCTGTATGAGGTCTGCAATTATTGGATTATCAAATTATTCGTGACGGTGAGGAGTGCTCTCAAAATTCTGTAAGTACCAGGCAGCAATTGTAAGGATGTTGGTTTTAAATTAATAACCACATGATCTTAATATATAAGTTAAAAAAAAAATGTTAAAAGTATTTCCCTATTTATAGTAATCAACATCCAATTGCTCCTATTCTCAAAATGCAGTTTTGAAATGCATGAATGAGAGTGAAATAAATAACCTTGTCTAGTGTTTCTCCTGTACTCCCGTGATCCCCTAGTTGTTATAAACAGACCTCAAGGACCTCGTAGCAATGTGTGTAAGTTAGGAATGTTGGCTTATAAGGCCACTGACACTGAACGGGTACGAAGGTGCTGCAGGAGGAAAAAAAAAAAAAAAAAAAAACCACACACAACGAAAGTCCCTAGTGCTATTTTAATGTTCTTCCCACATTGCTATTGACTTCTGAGACACAACAGATGATCCAGTGACCCTCTCAAGACTGAAATCTATCAGTCAGACTTGACTCCAGGGCACACATCCCTGCCCTACAGCACTTCTTCCTGCACATGCAGCTGTTGACAATGTGGACCTTTATGCAAGGTCAATCCACTGCTATAAACTATAAATCCATCGCTATAAACTGTTTGACCTGTGCTTAGAGCAAGCTCAGCTCAGAAAGTGGGTACACATTTGAAAAAACACTTTGACAATTTTGTAGCATTAACACATACAAGCTTAAGCTGTATGACCCCCTCCCAAAGCTCCAGCACAGCCTCACCTGGTTCAGCACCACTCCAGCAAGGCAGAGTAATTCAGATACAATACAGAATATGTCCAAGTGACCCAGCAGGCTCCTAAAAGCCCTCTATTTTCTTAAAAAGGGCAATTAATACAAAGCAGCTCTGTGATAATCACCCAGGATGTTCTGTTCCCCTAACCTGTCCCTCCCAAAGTCATGAGGAAGGCTAGAAATTCTGTGCTATCCTGCCTTCTTTTAGTCAAGTGAATCACTTGACTAACCCTGAGGAAAGAGCACAAGGAATAGGCATGAGTAATACATGTAGCCTAAGAGGATGAGCTTTCATTTTAGACTAGCATAATCCCCACTATATATTTTATTTATGGTGCTCCAGTACTGCTGTTTACATGGATAATGCGCAGCTTTATTGCGGCAAGAACTATGCACAAAAACACCCAGGACGTGCACGTGCCAGTGAAGGAGGAACTGATTCTGGAATCATCATTTTTTCAAGTTCAATCAGTTTTCAACCATACCCTGACTGAGGTATGCAAAATCCTCATGGGACTTATCTTCACATTCTTAGAATATGAAATTCCCTTATATTTGAAAATAACAATTTGGTGGTATGACAATTTTCATGACGATTCTGCGAAAGACAGAATGGCTTCTGTTTTGTCTTTCTGGAAAACTTTGTGGAGGATTTTGGTGGGTGGAGAGAAAGGATTTTTCCAGCGTAGGGAAAAAAAAAAAAAAAAAACCAAACTCAGAACTTTATATAAATGCTTTTCCATAAATGATGATTTTATGTGCTATTTGTACAATAGTACAAATAATGCAGAAGCTTACCACATTTCAAGATCTCTCTAGTTCCTGGTAGAACTGGATGTGATAGGCTTCACAAAATTTCAAATCCAAAAGGAAAACACAGGCTACAGAGGAGTCCCCAAACACTTCTGGACTGTGCCATTGGCAAGACTTTCCCCAGTTCTACTGCCGTGATTTTGTGCTATCAGTGACTTCCCCCCAAAAAATGCATTATGCTTTACTGACTCTTACCATTGTTACTCATTCCTTTTTAAAATTTTTAGGCTTGGACATAGTTATCATTTACAGTTTTAAACCTAAGAAATTTAAAGACAATGAATGATACCTTGAGTGTTTGGTTTTGCTGCTGTATTTATTTCAAATCTAGAAAGTCTGTGAAGTTTAAAACACTCTGTTCTGCTGAATATAAGATAAAAGGAGCCTGTTTGTTTGTTTGTTTTCCAGAGAAAAAAAGCCCAAAACTGATACTCCTTTTACCAGGGCAGTTACAGTATTCTGTGATTGCTCTGTTTTTTATTCCCTGTTTATGATGCTCAATACCAACTGCAGCACTGGCCTAGCCGGAGGCTGGGATGTGGGCATTCACAAAGTGCCGAAGTCATCCCCGCTTGAATTGTAACAAGTTATTTTTCCCTCCACCTAAGGATAAGCTCCCAGTGGAGCATGGAACAGGAGATGCCTTGTGTTCAGAGTAGATGCATTCACAAATTCACATAGAAAAGCTGAAGTAAACGCTAATAAATGCTTAACTTCAATCTTAACTTTGAAGAAAAGCAGGGAAAAAAAACTTGGAAATATCAACTTTTGTTATCCTTGAAGTTCTTCCATAGATAACACTGCTCATTGCATACCTGTATGGTTGCACTTTATTTCCTTCCACTTGAGATTCCAGTGCTTTGTTCACTACTAATTCATTTTCTTCTGGGTAAACTGAGGAAGTGCAGTAAACAATAGCTTGCACTTTGTTAACTACACAAATGAAAAAAAAATATATATATATTTTCACTCTTAACATTCTTAAAACACACAAAGTGATTCAGTAAGGGCTGAAAACGATAAGGATTATGAGTCTGAAAACAATGAGGATTATTTTTACCAATAAAATATACCCTCCTACATGCGTAAGTATCCCTTCTCACATGTTTTCCAGCTATTAAAATCTCCTGGCATCTTTGCAGATTTCAGCACAAATGTCTCCACTATGTTTTCACACAGCCACAAAAGGAGTGGGGGAAGATCAGCACAAAGGAAGTGAGGCTACATTTACATCTTCTCCAGCCCAGAGAATGACTAAGTTGGTAGGCCAGTCCCCTACAAAAACCCCAAAGATTATTGTACTGACAGCTGCTGAGTACTAGGCCATAGGTGTTTTGGTTACATACTTACTGTTAACTTATAAAGTAACCAACATATTTTTTCCCTACATAAAAACTGGTGATAGTGCAATGGAAGTGTCTTTGCAGAAATCTGAGAATGAATACACTTACATTTCATTGCATGCATCAACTCTTTAAGCTGCCTCTCAGCAAGAATGGTGAGTTTATCCTCAGATACAGATCCTTCGAAAAGGTCTCTAAGCAATCCTGCATCTAAATGCAAAGAGTTGTAAATTTAAAACACACTTCTTCATACAGTTTCTATTAAGATATTAAAATTCAGCTGCTTGCAGAAAATGCTTTTGCAGCAGACTATTATTGGTGCAGGAGAAAATGGTACTGCCTCTTATTTAATGAAATTGTACAGTAAATAATTATATAAATCATCAATAAATATAACCAAATGAAAATTATATACAAACCAGTATCTTGGAATAACTGTTCAGCCTGTGATTTTTTTTTTTTCCTCCAAACAAAAGGCTGAAATTGTCTTTATGAAATGTTTTCTTGAGTGACACCTAGAAAGAGTCTGTTTTCTTCCTGAGTATCCTAAGCTAGGCCAATCAAGTTCTTGCACATTTTGTGTGGAAAAAATCTTCTGTGTAATTGATTATACATTATTTCCTTTTGTAGATTCTTCTACTGAATATTACACTTGCAGAACTGTGCAAGTTATTTTTATATATAAATACACATACTTATAAATAATATAAATGTACATATTAGTGTATACATATGAAGTTATAATAGTTAAAATTTTAGAGTTTTTTAATGAAATAGTATCATTTACTGAACCAGTAAGTGTGGTTACTGTGTTCACAGTGCTTGACTACTCCCTCTTCAGAGCATGAACTAGCTTATCCTATCAGAATTTACCTCCATGTTCATTTAAAATAAATTCTATTGGATTGCCAACACCCACTCCAGAGCACTGTGGCAGCAGCAGAATAACTTTTGCTTTTTGCAGTCTCTGGTCTGTTGGTCCAATCTCAGTAAAGTCTTCATGTAACAACTGTATATCTGAAAAAAAGGGAAGAACTCAGCAGTGCCACATACAAGCAAGCCTGCGTAATTCAAAGTTGAATAGACCCAGAAGTTTCCAGGCACCAACTGTTCCATACTAGCTACTTCCATGGAAGACTTCACACTGACATTTCACAAGTTTGCATCTGCAACATTGTTAAACTAACACCTTTGATTAACTTGACAGTAGCTAAAGAGTTCTCAGTTCATTATGTAGCAAAAAATAAGTTGTTATTGCCCTCCCCATATGTTCAAACACGATATCTTTAAATTGTGATAGAATTTTGTCATGTTCACAGATAATGCAAACATCTGTATCACATTATATGCACAGCAGTTCCTTAACACATACTTTTACATCCCACATGCCTGAACAAGTTCTTCAGTTCAGCATCTTTTGCTGGAGATTTTACACCACAGACAAAAATTCTGGCCATGCTGTGATTTGTCAGCACTGACAGGTGGGCAATGGTCAGACGGGAACCCATGTGAGCCACTACAACGTCATCATCTGCATTCAACAGAGCATGCACAGAATGTACAGCGAGGCTGCGAGACTTATCCTGAAAAACACAATGCAAAAAATGAAGGCTTTGGTTTCTACAAAGGTTATCGTTTTCCAAATTAGGAAATTTGGAAATTCCCCCCTCCCAACAAATCAGAAAGACAAAAACAAACAAAAAAAGATAGCTAGTAATATAAAAACAAACATCTTACTAAGTCAAACTCATTAAATTTAAAATTTATTCTAAATCTAATGCCTAAGAAATGTAAAAGCTATAGGTGAGGAGAAACTTAAGTCAGATGGCTAAATAGGAATAATTATGTGTGTATACTCCTTAAGCTATTCAAAAACCTCCCTACCCCTCCAGACAGGGAAGGAGATTTTGAGGGTTCTGTTTCCTCAGTTTGAGGGTGCTTAAAGAGCAGTATTTGGAATTTGTCCCCATGATCTATGGGCTTCATGTACAGTTCTTTTCTGTGCATCATCTACTCACAATTTACATTTCAAAAATGAGACACAGATAATCAATTAATACCTTGGTTACTAAATTTTTAGGCTATGATTTCCAGAAAAGTGAGAAGCATTGAGTGGAAAAACTCTTCCAAAATTTCAAAAATTTGAGTGCCATGCACTCAAAAATCATTAGATTCTTTAAAATTGTGTTTTTCTAAGGTTACTCCAAACCACCTGTGTCTACAAAAGGAATCTCTGGATAACCGTCCTAGAGAGCCTACTGATGCCCAGCTATGAACAGAATCAGTGGACTTAATGGAGATTTAGGAACCACGCTGCCTAAAATATGAAGTGGCATCATTACAACACTGCAAACAGGCAAGGGAAGAGATACTGTGCCTATTAACATGCCATCATCTACTAAATGGGAGTAACATATAGACTTACACTGAACTTCCTCACATTCTCAGAGGTGACACGGTCTCTGATGTTTCTGATGTTTTGATTTCAAGCACTTTAAAATTAAAGTTCTATTCAAAACATCATATTAATTATGGCTATCAATTCTAAGCCTTAACATGTACATGCTGAATTTAATATATAAATCATACAGTCCAGCCTTCTGATTATTAAACATAAACTTCTGCAAATGTGCTCTTGCCTGAATGATTTAATAGGAAAGCCACATAATTATTACAAAACATTATTACATATTATTACAAAATTAGGGCTACAAGGATGATCCGGGGCCTGGAACATCTGCCCTATGAGGAAAGGCTGAGAGAGCTGGGCCTGTTCAGCCTGGAGAAGAGAAGGCTGAGAGGAGACCTGATCAGTGTCTATCAGTACCTCAAGGGAGGCAGTGAGGAGGATGGGCAGCCTCTTCTCAGTGGTGGCCACCAAAAGGACTAGAGGAAACGGCCACAAACTGAAGCACCAAAAGTTCCACAGGAACTTGAGGAAAAATTTCTTGCCAGTGAGGGTGACAGAGCCCCGGCACAGGCTGCCCAGAGAGGCTGTGGAGTCTCCTTCTCTGGAGATCTTCCCAACCCGCTTGGACGCAGCCCTGAGCCACATGCTCTAGGTGACTCTGCGTGTGCAGGGGGGTTGGACTAGATGATCTCTAGAGGTCCCTTCCAACGTTAAGCATTCTATGATTCTATAATACCTGACCTAACTCTAATGTGAAGCACTATAGTTTGCAGATCATATTAAGGTAACTCACTCAAGGATGCAGTCAACTCACCTGTAGTAAGAGTTTGTAATCTGCAAAAAGATCTAAATTAAGCAGTTCTTCTTTAAGAGAGGAAGGAAAAACCAACACGTCATGACAATGCTGGTCGATACAGTAAGTATTATGATCCAAGCCCAACACAGATTCAACTTTTTGGAATCCCTTTGTCTCCAAACTCTTGGCAACATCCTGAAGGCTGTTAAAAAACAACTCCATTAAATACAAAACATTGTTAAGCAATACAAAACATATTGAAATTTGGGATTTTTGTACTTCCCCCCCCCCCAAAATGTGTGCATTTACAGAAAGAAATACTGCCCAATGCAGAAGAAGGGGTTCACTATTTTAGGTCTCCAAGGTCTGGTCCAATATACTTCAGTTAATAGGTGATAAAATAAATGAAGAAAGAGTAATGTGCCTTCAGAAAATGCTTCAAAGCATCAGCATGTAAATGTCCACATATGCTACAGGATGACCTGTAGCCAACTTACTGCTAGAATAGTTCAGTTCTTTTGATTGATTTCAGTGTAATCCAGCTTGCCAATGAATTTAATGATTGATGTCTGAAATAATCATTGTGCCAAAGTAATAAAAGCATACATGGTTAGGTTTGCAATGCAAACATTGAAAAGGTTTGAAGTTACATACACAAAGAGATTTTCTTGCTGAAATGGAGCTTTACAGACAACTAATGCACTCAGTCTAGGTAGGGGTTGTAAAATTTTAAACAGAAAGCTAAGACACCTCCTCTATTTTGAAAAGCCTATAATCTTAGCACAGATTACTCGTCCAAAACAAGTATATTAAAAAAAATATTGAAAACAAGATAAAAATGAATAATCTCTATAAAAAAAGATCTTGTTCATGTATCAGCACAGAACTGAAAACACTAGTGTTGTGTGTATAATAATACTGTATATAAATTTTTTTTAAATACATCTTTATTTGAAGTTTATACTATCCTTACTTGAAGTACTTTAAGTTTCTTGACATCCTTGGTCAATTTTACAGCTTACCGTAATAAATCTACTTTTAAGACATTTTCTCTTTTTCTTAAATAGAGTTTATTTACCTATACTGCTTTTTCTAACTGATTTTCCTAGTTGTTTGGTGAAAGACTCACAAGAAAAAAAAGTAAGAAACATTCTTTCACATAGTTAACAGTTTTTGAATACTATTACTGCAATCTACAAAAAAAGAAAGAAATGTAAGGCAATGTCGCTGCATCAAACAGAAACATTAAACTGAAATTACTGAAAATTCTCAATCAAAATATTATATATATGGTTTTACATGTTAAAAATGATCAAAGCTAACATTTGAGGTGTTACTTGTGAGTTACTTACCTGATTTTCAATGTATTTATCCAGGCATACAAAGGCAATGCCAAAGCCCTCTGCTCCTGTTTCCGTACAGTTTCTGGTAGAATGTATTCAATTGAAAGAGCATCATGTTTGATTCGACATCTTGCTAGTGCAGCTGCCAATTTGGTCTTAAAACTACAAGGCACAATCATAAGTTTGCTCAGCTTTGTAGCCACTTAAACCAGCTATTATCATGCATATTTACATGATGATTTTTCTCATCCAGCGACCAAAACCAAGAGCAAAGCTTCACTTTGCAAGCTCTTACAAAAAATGCCTAGCTACACCTTCTACCAGGAACAACCACAGCTGTAAGGTGCACAGGAGAGACCACATTACATACACACAACTGAAGGTACAAGTCGCTCCTGCACTGACTTGTCCATGAGTTTTTTTTCAAATGTGTGTGTGTAATTATATATAAAGTGAGCATTGAAGAACACTGACCTGTAAATATATACAGAAACAACAGAAGCATTACAGCAACTACAAGTCAGGGTTTTTTTTTTTTTTTTTTTTTTTTTTTTTTTATTATTATTATTGTTATGTGAAAATGTCAGAGAAAGAATGCCTAGTCTTTTCTTCCCACAAGCTTTATGCATAATTTTGATAAATGAGACTTCAAAGCAAATAAAAATTGCTCATGACCTACTTCTGTTGTCAAGGGGTACCGCTTACCAACCTTCAGAAGTACATAGCACCGAAGTTACCCATGAACTTTCTGGGTTATTCTAAACCCAGCAGAAGACAATTTTGTCCAATAAATGTCTGTTGACTTCAGCAACAAACTGATGAAAGAATTAGTTAAGCATTATTATTTTACATAGTCACTTTGGTTCTATTTACAGTGACAAACTCCTGTAATAGTAGCATTGCTAAATGAAAGGATGTTATTCCATCCCACAACCCTTTTGCTCCTAGCTCTGTTACAGTCATGTTTAGAGACTACTTTGTTTCTCTTTTTAGAAAGATGAGAAAAACTTTAACAAAAGCAGAAACAAAATACTTTTTTTCCCAGCATAACCATCCACAATACAAAGATGCATCTTAGCTATATTATTTTTAATTGTAGGAATATGAAACTTTCCCAACTCATTAAAAATGATTTTCACAGGTTTTCATTGAAAACAAAAACCATAAAGAAACAAAATTTCAAGATGAAAGAGAGCTATAATAGTCACAATTTTAAAAAAGGAATTGGTTATGCAAATCTGTATTCTGCTAATATATGTGAAAAAATAAATTGTTAGCATGTATACTTGTATAGATAATGCTCTATTTTCCGAACTTCTGCTACAGGTTCTTCCTCATCAACAATCTCTCGGGCTTCAAACTTTCGGTCTTGTAGGTCATAAAGCATCACAACAAGCAGGCTGGTCAATTCATCTGGCTGCAAGAGGGAAATAGCTGGATAGAAAAAGGTGACACAAAGCATGTCTTTCTCCTGCAAGAAGATTCATATCAAGAATAGTCTCCCATGCAAGAGGCACAGAAACCCCAATGAGACTTAATTTGTAAGAATACAAAAGCAGCTTGTTATGAGAACACTTGTGAGTATTTTAAAAGCTAATACAAATTTTTAGTTATTTAGCTTATCAATATTTAAAAATATTTTTATTCCTACATATAATACAATGTATCTTAATTTCTGTATCTTAATTTTTAACACTGTCAAAATTTAAACTCTGAAGTTATTTTGTCTGTGTGAATTAGTTCTATGAACAGCTAAGCTAACAAAAATTTATTGTCTACCATTTATCTCCTTTGGGATTATTGGGTACCTAATAACAGATGAGGTTACACAGATTGGGTACCTAATAACAACTCCACAGGTGGGACATTCATAAGACCTCTTCACCATGTCTAAGGTTGAGTGTATGCAGCATCTCCCTCTTAGTGGAGCTAGGTGCTAAATACTGGTAGCAGGGCAGCATCTTCTAAGTATTTGTTACTTGCCTCTACGTCATTTACTAATTCCACATGACCTTGAAAACTCTTACTCTGGTGAATACAAGTGAAATGAGCTAGAAAACAAAGAAACAAACAACCTCAAGCCATTAGGGATGTATAACTAAACATAAAATGTGACCATGGAACTCTTATTTCCCTACAAAAACAAGCTAAAAAATATTAAGTTGGTGTTAGATCAACTTCCACAAATAACATCCATTCAAATTCATCTTGGTATTTTCAGAGGCGCTGATGATTAAACTAGACTGCACAGCAGACTACACTACCAGCTCTAGTTTTCCTTTCAGGCCAAAATAGGAAAGTATGTAAGTATGAATGAGCCACATTTTCTATTGCTAAAAGCTGGCATATATGGTCTATGTTATATATATACATATGTATATATACATATATGTATATATACACACATATATACTTATATATAAAAATATATAAACATATATGGCATATGTTTATGCTTTAAAGTTATAAATCTGGTGTTTCAAGGAAAAATAAGTTGAATGAAAGCTTCCATATAGTCTAAAGTAATAAATGAAGAATGTCTCAGAATCATCAGAAAAGATTCTAAATACATCAGTTCAGAAAGCACAACATTAACTTCCTCAAAATATTTACTTACTATTGACTGACATGGGTAAACGCAGCTATCTAACAGTATTTTTTCAAGAAGATCTTGATCTACAAAAGAGCAATGACAATTTATGCTGTGAAATCTCAAAAATTCAAAGTTGGAAAGAAAAATTAAAAAAACTTATAAATCTGTAAAGAGTTGACAGTCCTGAATATAATTCATTTACGTGTAGATTTCAAGTGTTTGACTTCATAAATTACTGACAACTACTCTTAAATGTATTTAAGTATCTGAGGGCTCCTAATATTAAGTAGCAGTCTAACAAAAACCTTCCCAAACATCTGCTGTCAAGCAGAAACAAACATCTCAATTTACATATGCTGTATCATACCTCTGTACATCATTTGTGTTGACAATTCTTGGAAGTTTTCTACTTACATTTTAGAGCACTGAAAGCCAGTTCATAAGATACACGCTGGGAATATTCATCTTTAAAAGTTAGCAGGGGAGATGCTGAGTCATCACCATACTGCACCAATATCCTATCCTGAGGCTTTTTGTTATGAATGCCTTGAAAAATCTTTGCTGCGTTTATGTATATCGAGTCATGATAGCCATTCTTCTCAATCAAAGTCATTGTGCTCTTTTCAGGAGATTCTTTTTCATCTGAAATTTTCATTTGACTCAAGTCTGAAATGTCACTTATAACATTCTCATCTAAAAACATCAAGTTACTTTTAGATTTTGGCATTTTTCCAGGTTTTGAACATCACAATCCTGTTGCCTCTGCAAAAAACAAAGTTTGAATTGCCTTTTTTTTTTTTTTAAATTAGAATACACTTTTCCCTTCATTTTCAAGTTTTTCAAAAGAATGGTTTTTCTTTCTAGGTTCTAATCCTGCGATACACATATATTTTCTTAACTCAATTATCTTATACAGAGACATATTTATGACAGTTTTATTAGTTATTTTGCAGATACAAAAAACAAAAAAGACTACTTGTTCCAAAGAGCCCACTGCTTTACAGTAAGTGATCCTACTGAGATTATATACAGAGCTTTACTTCTGTTGTTTTTATTACTATTGCTGATAGACTGATATTTCTTACTGGGGAGTCTCCTTTAAAAAGATGTTACACAGATTTCAAAGCAGACATTGCTTCTTCCAAAACAGGAACCATCTTGAAAAGAGTTGCAATGAATTCCACATGCTGGTCCTCCAAGAAGCACATCTGCTCCTGAAAAGACATAGCAGAGGTCACCTGAAGTTCCACCTAAAACCCATTTCAAGCATCCCTTTCTAAGCGCTCGGATTTACCCTGCTTGGATTTACCCTGCTTGCTATAATATCCACTTATGACAATGTTTATAGCCTTAGAATTCAGGGTAGACGTTCAGAACAGGGCTAACTAAGCCAACACAGACTTAACTACAGAGGAAGTATTTAAGAATAAATAAATAAAATCCAGCATCTCTACAGCCATGACACAGTGATTCAGTGGTAAGAACACCTATATATCCAAGTGGCTGAGGGCACCCCAGCCTCATCTCTGCCCTGTGAACATGCCGCTGCATTTAGGCTTCCCAGTCCCCAGCAACGCACTTCACCGCTGCCTCGCTTACGCTGGTTCTCTTCACCGTATCCACAAGTCAGAGCAGTAATAAGACTTGCAGAAAAAGGGAACTAACGGCATCCACGACAAAAATGTATCAGACAGCTCCTGCTGTCCAGCTCAAGAGATACCCAGAGGTTCTACCATGAACTGTGAGCCCCTGTCTCTGGGCTATATTGCCTGACATTGCACACAGAATAGGGCAGCATCACTCCCATTCTGCTTCCAAGTCATAATTCAGTAAAGTCAATGTCAACGAACACGATAGCTCACTGTAGCTTGTTGTGGTACAACTGGTGCAGCAATTGAAGAGCAAGGGCTTGGGAGCTTATTCTTCATCAGGTCCTGTTTCTTCTAGTTCCATCCAGTCCATATTTGCACTCTTCACCAGTCTACTTGCATTTCTGGCAGCTTCCACGGCTCCTTCTGGGTCTGGCACTGAGCTGCTGGTCCATGTATCTGCTCCTTCGGCTCAGCCTTCAATCTGCTTGCTCAGGGCTCCTTCCACTTGGTTATATTCCCTTCAGGGTTGTACTAGCTGCAGCTGCGGACTCATTTTCCACATGGCCTTCACCTGCTACAGCTACAGTCCCACAACATTTTTATGAGCAATACCAATACAAGGTGTTATTTACTGCACGTTCGTTATCTGTACGAAGTGATCTAAACATTTCTCTTCTGAAAACACCTGCATGACAGGAGCAGACAGACCCCCATAACACAGACTACTGTTATCCCAGCACAAACAAGAACAATACAGATAAGCAGCCACAAGTTTCCAAGAGCAAGATGGGAATGTAGGGCTCTTGGCTGCTCTGGTGGGCTCAGGATTTGAAAGGTTCAACATCTCCAGAACTAAACCCACAGAGGAATAACTTATGGGAAGAGTAGCTGAAGGGCACACAGGTGAGAGAGGACAAAGCCCTTGGGTTTGTATTTTGAGGCAGCTCCTGAACAGCAAGTTAGAGATAAGCTTTTTCCTCACCCACTATGCCACTTGAAAAAGAATAATATATCTTCATACCCTCATGGGATGTTCACCAAATATAACAACCTAGAGATTAGCAAGCTTAAATCTTTTAAGAGACAGTTTTAGTCACTGCTTCCTCAAAACACTTTTTTTCACCATATTTTCACCAATATACTTGCCAGTGGAATGGAACAAAATTTAATTCTTTTACTCAAACACTCTCAGCTGCAGGCGAAGCAGACCACAAACTGCATGATCTTGCAGCTATGCGCTACATCAACAGCACTTGACCAACCCAGTAATTTTGACACATTATATGTATCTATATGAACAGCAAACAGGAAAAAAAAAAAAAAAAAAAAAAAAAAAAAAA
>VZSV01000017.1:9093775-9106013 GCA_013398735.1 Nothocercus julius
CACAGGCTGCCCAGAGAGGCTGTGCAGGCTCCTGCTCTGGAGATCTTCCCAACCCGCCTGGCTGCCACCCTGTGCCCCGTGCTCTGGGTGTCCCTGCTGGAGCAGGGGGTTGGACTAGATGATCTCTAGAGATCCCTTCCAACCTCAACCATTCTGTGATTCTGTGATTAGTCGTAATAGAGAGATTGGAGGGTCATCATGCTAAATGGATGAATGAAACTGTTTGATGTTAACATATTTATTAGTAATTTGGGAGTGGGAAGTTACTCTTCTTCACAGCTCTGAATTTCCCGTAATTTGAAGAAGTATCAATGAATGGGAAATAAAAAGGTGCAATTCTAAACATCTTCTTCTGAAACAAGACCTTAAAAAGATTTAAATTATAAAGCGAAATTTCCTATATTTAATCTTCCTTTTATAATTTATAAGTCCTTATCTTGTTTATTGTTGATTCAGATGAACTCCCATCACTTTGGGCAGTGCATTTCTGAGGCTGTTTAAACATCTGCGTGACCTCTTTTATATGCCAAGAAAAAAAAAAAAAATGATGTGAATGCTCCCAGGATTTTGTAGTGACTTATAATTTCACTGCAACTAAGAGAAAAATTAATAGTAATTAAAATCCAATTCTGTGTGATGCTGACTTTCCCAGGTTTCTAGTACTTTCCAGCTTCCTGATGGGTCCTGGTATCTGACTTTATGCATCTGTAAATGGAAATATACTGCCTATTATTCCATATCATAAAAAGAGACCCTGGAGGAAAAATGCTATTCCTAAGCTGCATTTTGTCAGATTAATGCAAAAGTGATTTGAATTAAATTTTACAATAAAATTTTATTATATTACACTAAATATACTACACATAAGATGCATGTAAATTCAATAGATGACATGGTCTATTTGGCAATGTTTGATCAGACAGCTCATCCATCTGACTGCATCAATGCTACACTTCCACAGTCTCATTGTTCTGGCTTCATATCTCTTCCTATTGGAATCCAAGCCCTGGAGTAAAATAATAAAATTACTCCCATTCTTTGAAAGTCTTGGATCAAAGGACAGTGTGATGGCCATGACCTCTGAGAAGAGAAGAGCACAGGCTTTGATAAGATATTTCTCACTGTGACTGAGCACTCAGCATCTGGTTAAAGAAGTTAGCACTAATTGATGAAGTCCAGAGCTCAAACTCCATTTGAAAATGAATTAATGTTGTTGAATTAATGTGGAATTCCGGGTGCTAGTGCCTTGATTTAGTCCTGCACTGAAAATTGCAGATCCAGCTTTCTGATGTTTGGAACATAAATTCTGTATCTGTTAAGAAGCATTAGCTTCTCTCTAGCTAAAATTCATTTAACCAAAGCATTTCCAAGCCCAACATCCTGATCTGTTTTTTTTTTTTTCTTTTCCCCTAGATTTCTGATCCACTGTCATCACTTCCTGTGTTATGAAAAAATATCACCTTCAGTCAAATGGAGCAGCATCATTAGCTGGTTCAAAGAGCCCCCCACCCTGGTATTAGAGAGACACTGCTTAGCTCAGCAATTCATTGGGTGAGAATGAAGCTGTTTTAATCAGTTATGAAGCCACAAAAAAAAAAATGTTATTATCTACATCATTATGCATATTGAAATGCAAATAGTAAACTACTTCACATAAACCCGAGCTGTGATCAGCCTCTGTGCAGAATGAGAACTGTAATCTCTATAAGGGAAATCTATACCCTGTCCTGGGGTATATGCATGGGCTGAGACAGCGGTCCCGGTTCTTCATTGCCGCCTCCCGGCAGTGTCGCGGCATGGGCTGGCACTGGGCTCAGCCTTCTCCCTCTCAGCCTCCAGAACTGCCCCTGTGGGCTCACTGGAACAGGCCCCGAGAGCCTCCCCTCAGCACTGCTGTGTGTTTTGCCTTGTCTAGTCCCTTAGGAAAGACTGGGGAGTAACCAAAGCCTGGGTACAAAAACACTGGAGATAACTCCCGTTTTCTGTTGCTGCTGGCACTGTATGTGTAAATCTGTGTGAGATAAGACAAGCACGTGATACGCGTGCTGATAGCTAAAGGGGCACTGCAAGCAACCACAGAAGAGAAACTACATTTGCAAATTCTAAGACAGGCTGAGTAGCCGTGGTTGCTTAAGAGACTCCCACACCCATCTGCCTTATCCGCTCTGCTCGTCACCAGCTCCCTTCTGCGTGAAGCTCACCAAACACTTACGGGTACCCAGGAAGAATGGGAAGTGGTCTACAGTCTCTGTTTTCTTTCCTTTGTTTCTCCGTTTATCTCACTCTCCTACCTAACCAATATTTTAGGGACCCACCACATGAGTCCATCACAAATATTCACTTAACGAATGACTGTGGGATGGTTAACATGTCACTGAATGCCTCACCCTGGTATTTGTTATTGCTGCAGTAGTAGCTTTATGTGCCACTTTCCGAAGAAAATTGATTTACTGAAGGTTTTGTAATGTAGTATGGCAAAATTAAGATTAGTTTTCAACGATTTTTTTTCATTTTTTCCTCTGGGTAAATAGTACATGTTAGTGTGTAGGCCTGGCTGTGCTGCTTTTCACCAATTTTCCATTAAACACACTTTAAATGTAAAATAAAATGCCTGTGGTCTGTGCTGTGCTGTTTCTGAACCAAAGCAGGAATCGAAACAGCTATTCAGAAGCAAACCTCTCAGACAATGTTTCTTCCTAGATGTGGGTCATGAACTTAAGTAGCTTCGGAAAGCTTATCAGGTAGAAGTTCAACATTCAGGGTCCTAGTTGTAAATTTATTGTAAAATCAATCATTGCAAATTTATTGTGGGGTCAATAGCTGAATGCTATCTTTTTAGCTGTTTTTTAAACTAGTTATCTGAGTGCTCTGCAACTAAATGTCTGGGCTGATTAATGTTTATATCACTGTCATTATCATCACATTTTGGTACTTTTCCTCACCAGGATGTCATTTCAGAGTATTTAACATGTATGCAGTCAGAAGGCAATGTTATTTTTCTAAAGAGACTGAGGGAGTAAAATCTCAGTATTTTAATTCTGCCTTATGGCTGCGTATTTTTTCAGGAATTCCCCTTTATTTAGTGATGAAACTTTTCCCTCATTTCAGGAAAATGACTTGTCTTGGCAATTGCCTACAGCACGGAGAGCAAGGAGCAACTTCCATGTGGCTTTTTTCCCTTGCATCTCTGCTACTTGTCCAGCAAGGGGAGTTGTAGGAGCAATGCAGACAATTTCTCCCAAACTTAATCCTCAAAAAAATATCTCCAGTCGTTAGTAAGGCAAGTTCCCCTCTATCAGAGCTACTGCACAACAGTTCAAATATGACATATTTATGAGACACTTGTTTATTCTTTAATAATCTTTTTTCCAATTGTGTGAGAGAGTAAAAGATATATTATGTAACTGGAGCGCCCTGCAGGCAGTGTTCTCCAGACCCTGATGTTCACTACTCATCCATACTAGTTTTTCTGAGTTTGGGCTGGCAGTCGTTAGCAACTGGGTACATGACAACTGTGTGATCTAGGTAAGGAGACATTATGAATGCTATTGAAGGGGAAGGTTTGCTTTTCTTTAGTTTGTAATTATTTATTAAAATACGTTAAAAAAATAGAATAATGTAATGTAAGCAAAGGAAATGAAATATGCAGCTTAAAATCTTTGGCCATGAATGACAACAGATGTTTAAATACTGATAATGGGAAGTCTAAATATCTATTAAGCCCATAAATTTTCCCCATCTGTATATTTGTCCATTTAACTTCTAAAATGTATCCTCTTGCTGTATCTTGATCGATACTCTTACTCTTTTTCTTACTGCACATTATCGTAGGATAGTAACCCATCAGGATCAGATCCTAAGCTCTGATGGTTCTGACAAATAAGCTCTGTATGGTTTTGATTTCACTTCTGCCCCCGTGTCTGCAAACGCTTCTGTTGTTGCAGAATTTTAAGGATACAAGCAGAGCCAGGGGAAAATGGCAGCAAATGGAGGATTTTCATGCTTTAAGTTAAGGAATTGCAAAGATATCTGTTTGACTTGAGCCTCATTTTTATTAGGTTTATCCAACAACATCCTACTCGTTGAGTTTAGTGAGCTTTGGTTGTTATCTTTTGCCTTCATGTCTTTCTTTCTCAAACTGTGCAGTGTCACAGTGATCATTTTTTTTCCTCAATCATCCAGTTATTGTAAGCCCAAGATACATTATCTTTCATTCAGCAGGCTGGGCACCATAATAAACAGGAAAATAACCAGCCAAAACTGAAAAGCATTTGACATTGATGAACAAGGAATTAATATATAAGCAGATCTTGTGCTCATCATAACTGAATACATAGGCTGAGTTTTTTTGCCTTAACGCTCTTTATGTTACACATGCGTCTCTGGCAGTTTCCCATAATGGGATAGGCTGCTATGCTAAGACCTCCCTCATCAGGTGTGCATCAGAACAACTTCTGAGAAGAAGCATCCCACAGGCCAGGTAGAAAATACAAAATCTTTGTGAAAGGCTAGGCTTAGAATTCTACAGATCCATAATTTTACAGCTAGTGTCTCTGTAATAGTTTTTTTCAAGTGGCTTGCTCAGGGCTTCTTCCAAGCTTTAGGGGCATGGGCATGAAAGTTAACATGACAGTTTACAGAATATATTGATTTCTCCTTCTGCTCCTCAGTCTACTGGTTGTATCAGCATGACATGTTGCTAAATCCAGATGAAAAAAGAGCAGAATTTTACTGGGATGAAATGTGTCTTTTCATCTGCCTACCTTTGATGTATGGTGACAAGATGCATTAGCAAGCACTTCGCTGAGGACAAATTTATCTGGGCCTTGCCACACAGAGTGGTTACAGACAAGAACCAGTTGTCAGAGGAGGGCTGAGAAATCTCCTTTCAAAATATGGGTAAGACAAAACCAAAAGTTTATTCCTGAACTCTTTCCATACCAGACTAGGTGATAATGTTAGGTTGTCCACTTCCTTTGATCAAAAGAATGAACTTCTAGCATGTGTCACTATAAACACGTTTGTCTGTTTGGAGCTACTTGATCAGGTGGAAATGGGATAACCACAGAGGAGCCAGTCTGTGAACAGTTTCTATGGAGCTGTGGAAGTCTTGAACTAAAAAGGAAGAAAATAGGAGGCTGGGCCATCTCTGCCCTCTGCCCTACCTCCCCAGGAAGGGCCACCATGCTTTGGTGGCAGAAGCAGAGGTAGGGGAACGGGCTGCGCCTGTTGGGGCATTTTCTAGGAACACCTCCATGTCTGCCTGCCCAAATTCCCACAGGATGGGAGATGGAACATAAATGTGAAATATCGTGAAAGTGTTGTGGATATTTGTGTATAGAAGAAGCAGGAAATTGCAGATCCAGTGGTTTTAGCACCGTTTTTTTTTTTCCCTAACTTTTCTGATAACCTTCAAACAAGAATCATAGATTGTAAACAAGAAGGTGAAACCTAAGGCACGAAGCTGGTGCACCCTGATAACTGTATGCAGACAAGCAAGCTGGCCCTTGAAATGCAGTCTTTGGAAATTATTAAAAAAAAAAAATCCATATTTATTTGGAGCAATATTTGACAGTGCTGGTAAGGCACTGCACTGCTTCTAGAGATCAACTTAGAGCTAAGCTTTTTTTTAAAGTCAGGGCAACTTGACCTTCTCTAGGTTCAGTACTGAGACAAAGGGATGAGTTTCTCATTCTTCATACTCTGCTGGGAGTCCTTCCTTTGTTTACTTGCTCCTGAAGCAAAACTTATCTGCTACCCTGTTTAGACTACAAAGGGGAAATTTTCCTTCCCCTTTCATCACTTGCATTTTTAAAAGCAGGGCCTTATCTCCAGTCTGGAAGGTAGGGTAAGTTGTAACTTCATTGTATTACAGCTTCAGGCTTCCATTACGAACACTACAGAGCAAGCTTAACTTCTGTGAGACCAGCGATCCTGCTTCATGGACTTAGCTTCAATATACATAGCTTTGAAAGGCTTAAAGTCAGTAGTCAACCATCTCTGTAACATTATTATTTATACTGCAAGGATCCAGTTAGGAATAAGGATCCCAAATTTGCTCTGCAAACATTTCTAGCACTTGGACAACTATTTTCGTAACTAATGCTCTAAATGTATAAAAAACCTGTCAAGGAAATAATCCCTGAATCCTTTCAAATACAGTCTGAGTGGGAGATTTTTAAAAGTTGATTGTTAAATTTCTAAAGAAATGTTGCCTCAAAAATATATCCATTATTATGTCCCTTAAGTTTAAAAAAAAAAAAAAAAAAAAGCCTAGATCTGGCAATCCAAAAGTGCTTGCACATAGTATCAAGCAAAAATACTCTGTTTTGATACATAGAAACATAGTGAAATGGTCTCTCCATCTGGAGTAATGTCTGATTTCTTGCTAAGGCAAGAAAGATTAGTGTGTTTTAAAGGAATATCTATACAATGACCTAGTCAATAGAGAATCTCCGCCAACCCCAAGGAAAGAGAAGTTATTACTATGTACTACTACAGTTACTCTTGTTTAGTATGTGCCCTACAGCTTGTCAGTAGGAGATCAATACTAAGTTTGGGATTGGGAGTATTTTTATTTGTAATATTACTCTTGGGGAATCATAACCAATCTAGACTGTACCTGGGCTCATTTTCCAGGTTATTAAGAACACAGTTATTGTTCTTCAGGCTTCTGAAATCGAGTCAGATGTTAATGTGTTCAAACTAAAGACCATTTTTTTTTTTAAAGATATTTAGATTTATAACCAAGAAACAAGTGAAGAAAGTTAGTTTCATGATTTGCCCTCATAACCTTTTGCACTTGTACTTTTGATCCGAGATAATGGGAAGCACAATGCCACAATTTGTCAAAAATACAGCTATGTCCTTGAAAACTATTAAAATCACTTATGCATACCTTAAATCATTACAGACACACATGCATGCACACATGCACACATTCATGAGGGTACAGACTTTTCTCGTTGAGTATGAGTCATTGGAATGCCACTTGTTATTAAATGAAACCTTAAAATGTACCTAATAACAATATTCTGTATTGAACTTCCAGGCATTTTGGGCATCATTTGTATCAACATGCCTCCTTATTTTTCTGCTTCAAAACTAACAAATGATTCCTGACTCCCAGGATGCTTCTAGTGATCCATAAAAATGAGTATCAAAGCATTTCCCTTTGTTTCACATTCTCACAAAGCAAAAGAGGTGCTTGGCTCAGGTGGTTTTTTTTTTCTTTTTTCTCCCTGCTTTTGTGCTGCAGCAAGTGTTCTGTCTTCCTGCTCCTGTCCCTGCTCTCCATCCTTATCCCCCTGCCACTCAGCCTTGGGCCCGCTGCTGCCAATACCTGCTTTTAATTACAGGTAACATGTGCTGTGTGTTGCCATGCAACTGGTTGCCCTTCAGAAAATCCTTTAACTCCCCTTTTCCCTCTGATGGCAAGGCTGCATGCCAGCAGCTCTCCCCTTTTTATATTCACACCACCTGGGTTGCATAAGAGGCACAATATTGTGCATTGCTGCTTTAGAGGGCACTTTGTAGTAGCTTTTAATATAGGATAATGCAGTCTACATGTGGCCAGAGTAGCTAGTCATAGGATAAAGGTTTGCAAGAAAAGAGGCCAAAGAAGAATGATCCATGTTTTCTCCTCCAGAGCCAACACAGAAGCCACAGACCCCTTCCTGCACCTATACGCAGTTGAGGTGTCAATAACAAGCTAATTGAGGGCTGGAAGTCTCCTGGAAAAATGGAAGCTTTAAAGAAATGATGCTTGTGCTTCCTTGGGCCAGCGTTAGTGATTCTAGCCCTTCACTGGTGGTAAAATTCAGGCAGATACTGCTGTTTTCTTCCCCAAATCTTTACTCCATGAAAAAAAAATAAGCATAAGCTCTACCTTATGAACTTATGAAATCCCCATTAGTAAATATATCTGCCTGCTCCGGCGTATGCAATGCTATACCATGAACTAAAATGCATTCCTGTGTTTACCTGGAGCCTTTTACCTTTGTGTATGCCTTCTCTTCATGTCACCATGGCCCTGCTTTGAAGTCTTAGACCAGAACTAATACTGCATTGATTTCCAGAGGCTTTTGTGAGTTGCTAATGATGCCAGATAGGGCTAATAAATGCTCAGTTTCATAAGGTAGATGAGAAGAGCTGAAAAAGGTTCCCAACCAAAGCACTATTCAAATGTGTCCTTAGGAAGACGTTTTTCATTTGACAAATCAAGGCAGACTCCTACAGAGGGCATGTACAAGCCAGAAATGAAGACACATCCCTTTGCTGTCAGGAATCCACAGGCCTGGTTTATCTGTATATTTAAACTGTCTGAGATCTGATGCTAGAGAAGGAAAAGACCTGCATTATATAAATGAGAGCCATACTTCTGAACATGTTCATGTTCATGTATTTTATGGGAACAGCTAATTGGTTATGGACATACTGAAAGCCTGCAGAGAAAGCAAAAAATGATCATTTTAAAGCCTCTTGTAAAGGAAACACTAGGCTTTTTAGTCAATTTCTAGTCCTCGCTAATAGCAGCTCTTTGCACATGCGGCCTGAGCCAGGCAATGCTCAGTGTGTAACTGTGCTGTTCCTTAAGAGTTTAGGGAAGGTGCTGTAACTCATGTGGTTTCAGTTCCGCCCTCGCTCCCAGGGATTATTCTTCACTAGCAGTAAGGAACCTCAGAGGTTTTGCAGCAAAACTGAACAGTGTAAGCACGAGCTGCATATACAGCACAACACCCACAATGGGAAAGGAGTTCTTGGTTTCGATTACAGTGTCACCCAAATGAGTTATATCACCATTGCACGATGTGACTCATTAGGAGGAAGACAAGGTTATTTGCATGTAACATGAAATTTGTGAGTCTGGAATTTGTTTCTGTAGAGCACCCTTACACCTAATTTAATAGTATTGCCTTATATAGCTGTGCATTTTTTAAAACAACATTTTTCTACTAAATTCAAAGGGTAACTGTGTTCTCCAAACTCCACATTATCAGAGCTCATATTCTGCTAAAAATTATCAGAGGCAGAAGGCTCATCGGCTGCCTCCGCGTGCCCTGGCCGTGCTGGCCATTCCAGTTTCTGTTACCAGTTTAGTTTACCAGTTTCTGGTTTCTGTTTGTAATTTTTTTTTTTAAAGAACTGTTTTTTGGTAAAGTATTACATTGCCATACAAGTGATTACTATCTTCTAATAAAAAATTGTTGAGTAATGTGGGAAAGAATATAGAAATTGCCACACAGATGGAGTGTGTTTTTCTTTTTTTTTTTTTCATCTGACAACAGCAGTAACTGGGATTTGGCCCCAAAAATCTGGGCTAGAATGCAAGGGAGAAAGTTGTAGGATCAGTTACTTTCCAGAAAGTCCAGAAGACTTTTCTTTTTATGTAATACGAGTGGTGTTGGCTTCCAAGCACTAGCTTTGTATAGGCAGAAGAGAACTGGCCCAGCTAATAAGTCCATGCCAGAGACACCAAACTGAGCTGGAAGGAGAATGTAACAGGACATTTTCAGTCAGCTGAAACTCACAGAAGCAATTCCACAGTACTAAGACTTGCAGCATCGTAACATCCGGCACTACTGTATCTTTTCCTCTTCGGGACATCTATAACTACTCGGGGGCTGGAGAATATATGTGCAAATTGCAGGCAGTCACTTCTGACTGCACTGTGGTTTCAGTTCTTGTAAGAGCCGTGCGCGGAAGTGGAGTGTAGCTCGCACCAGCGCGGCTAAGCCCCGTTTGGTGCTTATCTTTTGCAAGACTTCACAGTTAAATGCATGACTTACTCTGCATTTTTGTGATGCTTTTAAATATAGAGTGGTATTATAGAAAGGAACAGCCTTACTCAGCAGTCTTCTGCAAATAATAGGCACTTTATTAAAAAAATTCCAGATCAGCTTACAGCTTAACCCCAGTCATTGACAGCCATCATTAACAGAAAACCATTACTTTTCAGGGAATGAGACTTGTGCGAAACATGGAAGGAATACATCTGTGACTGTTGTACTTTTTTAAAAATATTAAAAATTAGGTACCTCAAATATCCTTAAGGAGTGACAATTTAAACAGTTCCTTTTGGAGTCCTAATTACATCAGGAAGGAGTCATCCTCTGAACGACAGACCCTCTTAAAGATGTGGTTGGAGTAGCTGGAGTATTTCTTTGCTTTTGGCTTATAACAGTAATACCTAAGTCTATATAGTCTAATAGCAAAGAATTCTTTTGCTAGCATAATTGCCCAGTCCCTGGCTTTTTCTTGTACAACAAAGTCTTTAATATTTTACTTCTTGCAACATAGCTAAGCAGGTGAGAACATTAAACAGCATCAGCTGCTTAGAGGTAAAGAGGGAGCATCAAAAATTCCTGAGACTGTGTAAAACAAATTAAAAAAAAAAAAAAAGATGCAGGTATGATTCAAAATGTCTAATATTGCTCCCCATGCCTGATTCCAGTATATCTGCCATCACAGAATTGGGGAAATCCTCCAGGGATCTGCACATCTTATTCTTTTATCCAGAAGTTAAAAATCAGATTTGCTGTAACATCTTCCCAATCACCTCCCTCTGTCACTGCCAGCAGCTTCTGAACCTTCCTGTAGGTCAAAAAGCAGCATTGCTTTAGACCAAAGATAATTAAAATCAAACAGAAATTGTTGCAACTTTAAAGCGAGTTTAAAACCTGTGGGCTGGAGATAAGCAGAGGGCATATTAATCTAAAAAATAACTTCTCCAGGCGACAGGAGTTTAGAAAGCTTGTGTGTTTACACATGCACCTACAACCTCTCCATCCCTTCACCAAGTATTTATATAAATAAATGGAGCAGGCATTCATTTCTCCACACATGAAAACTGCTTCATTTGCTACAGTGTAAATACGGTTGCGCCACCACAAAGGGCAGCTTCTTCTGGGCTCACTAAACAAAGCAAGCGATCCACACTAGCTCGGCCTGGTGACTGCTGTTTATGCTTGGTTTTCCAGCAAAACCTCACTCCTGGAAACATCTTGTTCTTGGAATAACCCTGGCAGCTGAACAGACAAAACGGCCATTTATTGGCTGCTTTCTGTGATGGTCTTAATCTTAGCAGGTTGCTACCGCTACTGTTCACAAGGCCTCCCCTGGGGGGCCTGGCATTTGGTGTGCTGTTGATAGCTTAGTTTTGAATCCACTATTTTCCTTTTAAATTGCTCAGAGCGAAAATGCTGTTTTTCTTCCAAATATCCCTTCTGAAGACTATGGAAAATTAGAAATAAGTTTACAGCGATAGTGTTTTCCCTCAGCTTTAGAGTAGAAGTTGAAACCACATTGCTATTGCCACATACTGCACTTATTTTATAACCAAGCAGCTGAGAAAAACACACTTAAAATACATATGTATAGCATTTATATATATATAAAATATGAACTACATGTGGTTTATAGTCTATGAACATATGTGTATGTTTACAGACTTCACCGGGACTAAAAGGCATATGATTCTGCATATGTGCTGCCCACTCTGCCGGCCGGGGTGCAGGTCGTGCAGAGTTTACTGCCAGGCAGCTCCTTGCGAGGGAGGGAAGGGAGAGTGGCGGAGACGGGAGCGCGCTGGGCTGAGCACCCTCTTGGCCGCAATCAGGAATTAGGAGCACTTCGGGTCCTCGGGGATTTCGGGGGCTCCCTGCTCCCGGGCAGGGCCCGGCGCGGCCCCCAGTGCCGCTCCTCCGCAGAGCCCTGGCTTCGGGCCCTCACCGGCCTTTTGGCTAGAAGGAAGCTGAACTGGAAGCATTTTGAGAGGAGCGCAGCACGATGAATCACAGGTAGGCCCTTCCCCGGCACGGTCGTGTCTCGGGTGCCGCCCATGACTCCCACGTTTAATATCGGATTTTATGCAAGATAATGTGTTCTCCCCCCCGCAAAGGGGACTTGAGAAATCGCAGCACAAGGCGAACGAAATCGTCTCTAATTGCTCTGGGGAAGCCAGACTCCCCCTGACGCCGCAAAGCTCCAGCTCCTGCAGCGTCCTCGTGTATCTCCGGAGGGTCCTGTGTCCTCTCCCGGGGTCTGTTTTCACCATTAACTCAGGATCCCTCCGGGGGGCCTGAGGCGTCCGCAGTCCCCGGCTGCCCAACCTTCACGTTCTGCTCCCTTCTCCTCCGCCCGGGCAATCAACACGTCTCTGTTTGCTGTCTGCTAGCTTGGGTTTCCGAGATTACTGCGGGCTGTGGGAGCTGGCCCCGGGCAGCTGCGCTGTTGTGAC
>VZSV01000017.1:9106122-9130016 GCA_013398735.1 Nothocercus julius
GCAGCCGGCGGCCCCCGCGCGCCTCAGCGGGCCGAGAGGGAGCGCGTTCGCTCCAGGGAGCTGCTGCGAGTGCTCGAGCGCTCATTAGCAAGCCGAGGGAGGGGAAAAATGGAAGGAAAAGCCAGCCTGGGAACATAAAAAGGTGTCGGAATTTCAACGGCAGGTTTGGGGCACGCGGTGTCTCCGTGGGGCTTTCACCGACGGCCGTCTCCCTAAAGCACCGGCTCCTGTGGCAGCGCCGCCCAGCGCGTTCTGCAAGGCAAACGCTGCAGGTGGAGTTGAGCCAGGTTCACCTCAAGTTCAGCAGCACCTGGTAAAGATCGCACGGCATGACGTGTAGTAACACCGGCATGGCGTGTATTAACACCGGCATGGCGTGTATTAACGCCAGCCTGCCGTGAGGGTTTCGCTGCGCTTGCCCCACGCGACGCGTCCTCCTGGAGCATTCACGCAGGCCCGTGGGGGGCGGGAGGACGGCCACCACTTGCAGCCGCTGCTGTGCCTGGAGCCGCCGGGGACAGAGCTGTGGCGTGAGCGGCCCACGCAGGGAGGTGCCGCGAACGTGTCCCCCAGCGCCGCCGCGCTCCGTGCAAGCAGCGCCCCGCGCTAGGGCAACGTGCAGAGCTGGCAGCAGTGGAAGGGTAGCGGCATTGCGAATGCTGCGCTGTCCAAAAATGTAATAAAAAACATAATAACAAGAGGTCTGAAATGATTTATGGGCAGTCTGGTAAAATTAAGGTCACCCTAATTGGAAGAGATTTTCTGTGCGGAGGGAAGTGTTTGAGGTGTGTCCCAGTTCACTTTTTCTGCTTCAGAAATAGCAGGGGCAGGTCCTGCCTCAGGTGCCCCTTGCTGCTTGATTTACTCACAGAAATACTTTCTGTGCTGCTTCCTGCAGAGCTAATGAGTCTGAAACCCAGGCAGTTCACGGCAGTAGACGGTGGCGAGGGCACCGCCCCGCGCTGCACCCCATGTACAGCCGGGAGCAGAGCAGGGAGACAGCCGAGGAACACGGGAGACTTTTTGCTCAGAAATGTGCAGGCTGATTGCACATTTCTGTTAGGGCTTGGCTGGTGCATGAGCTCTGGAGCAGGAATTTCTGTAAGCACTCAGATGATACGTAGGAAGAGGGAGAGTCACAACAAGCTAAAGCTGGGCCATGTGCTCCATTCTGTCACCCCACAGTGTAGTTTGGATCAGGCCTTCTGCCAAAGCACCGTGCAGATGTGAGTCCTTCAAGAAAAGCTGTCAAAGGGTTTCCCCCAAATCAGACACCCCCAGCTCTCTCTCCACACACAGGCACCCGATCTCTTGCCTTCCACGTCCTGTTTGGCCGCGGGCTCCCGTTTCCTCACGCCCGGCTCCCCTGCCCGTGCCGCGTGCTCCCGCGCAGCCGGCGTGCCACAAGAGCCCCCGTAACTGCGGGTGCCTGGCTGCGCTGGTGGCCCGGGCCTCGTGAAACCCAGACATGCTCGCTAAATCCATCCCCTCGACCCTCCTTGTTTTTTAATGGTTTTTAGCAAGCTGCTTTAGCTGAAAAAAAAAAAAAAAAGGCAAAAAGAAAACAAGTACTGAAGAGAGCAAGATGTCAGGAAGTGCTTTTGCTGACTTGGTGAGAAGAAAATACGTTTCTTATCCAAATGGCAGAACAAGCTGAATAAGTCACTTCATCTTCCTTCCTTTCGTCTTCTCCCTTGCTAGGCCTTCCGCCTCCGTACAGGACATTTCTGCAGTCGCCCAACATCCCTCCTGGCACTTCTTGCAGCCTGATTTACTCTCCTGCATCGTCAGCTCCTGGAACAGGAGCCAAAACAGTGTGGACAACTCTTGCCTTGGCTGCTCTTTCCAGCTCCCATTGTGGCACGTAGTTCCAGCCAGGAAGGGGGCTGGCGCTCCCTGGATCTATGGTGTGGTCCCATAGCAGTATGGGGCACGGGGACCCCCAGAAGGCTTCTCCTGGGCTCTGTTGCGCAGGCTTGGTTGGTACAGGCTTTGTGGAGCAAGAGATCCCAAAGCTGGACTCGCAGCAAGCAGGTTCTTCTTGCTGGGATTCTGAATGTCTCCCCTTTTGTCCTGATCGTTTCCAAGCAGTGATTTGTGGCTCCAGGCCAACCATGTTTGAAAGACCTGCACACAGCAAAAATCCTTGCAGGAATTTGGAGCGATTTCTGCTAGGAAGTGTCATGCATTGCTCTCATGATCACTATTACAAAGTATGATCCTTTTTTTTTTAAAAAAAAAAGACTAAGACAAAAAGTACCTTTGTATTTAAAGTTCTGGCTCCTCACAAGCATAAATGTTTATTTCCTTCTCCTCTCCTTTTACAACTCTGTTCCTCAGAGCCAGCACAGGTAAGGAACAGAGAGTTGGATCCTTTTCCTTCTGATCTTGTACATCAGCAACAGCTTAATAAATCCTAATCATGTACATCTGCACAGCCCCACAGAAAGCACCGAGGGCACATCATAGTGTCCAGAATCATTATTAACAGCGATGATAAATGGGCAAGTATCTGTCAGAACTGACACAGGAATAACTGATCTTTCCTTTAGGCAGGCGGATAGACTGAGTGACCTCTCAAAATCTCTTCCAGCAATGCTATCATGACGACAAAAGGATCCAGCTTGATTTTCAAATGGTCAAGTGTTTGCAGGGCTGTTATTATCAACTGGGTAAAAAAAATCCTCCCTCCATCTGCAAGCAGTGCTCAGTAATACAAATACGAAGTTCCAAGTCCCCCAAGTCCCAAATGTCATGTAAAATTTTCAGAAGTATCTGACAGTTTTCTTCCAAAATATTAGCACACTTACTTAACTCTTATTAAAAGAGCAAGACGTTGCTGTTACAGAAACCTCATTTTTGAGTAAAGGCCATTGTTTCTAAAGGGGAAGAGGGCTCACCTAGATCTTCTAGCTCCTAGTTTTCATCTAGTGAAACTCGGCTTGATGGTAGGTGGAACAGAAGCGTGGTGGCATTAAGACAGAGTGGTGGCTGGCACGGCATCCTGCCAGCCCAGAGTGGTTAATGCCAAGAGAGGTGCCTTTGCCTCAACCAGATCTCTCCTGATTTTTTTCTGTTGGCTAAATCTCAGCTCATGGTGAGGGATGGTGGCAGGTATGAGGCAACGGGAACCTCTCGGGGTCTTCTAGTTCTTTGCCTTGTGACTGCCTGCAGCCTTTTCAAGGGTGTTGAACGCTTGCTTCATGTTGTGTTCCCTTGCCCTGCTAAGTAGCTGATCTCATTGGAAAGGCTCTGTGCCTCCCATTACCTGCAAGTTAAACTGGTGAACTTTGAGATCTAGTCTGGGCGAAAGAGAAAAAAGAAAGCAGGAAAACGTAGTAAACATTACCAAAGGGGAAGAAAAAAAAAAAAAAATAGAGGAAAGTTCAGTCATGCTTATGGAGAAAAAAAAAAAAAAAGAAAGAAAACCAAAATAAACACCTTGGCCATTTTAGCAGGAAGTGCCTGCTAATAAAAATCAAGTCATTGACTTCTGACTCAGTAAGTCACGTTCCTCTCTGTCTCTCCACTTTAAAATAATTCTGTCTAATGCCAGTAGATATTTTGTCTCTGTCAAGGTTATTATTAAAAAACCACTAATTGCTAAGCTAATAGTATTAAAAAAACAATTAAGGCCTATAAAATTCATATAAACTCTCTGTTTTCATAGGAATAGCTTGGCAAGGACGGAGGAGTCCATTGCGCTGAGCTGAAGTTTGCTCCATGCGTGCTTCCAGGCCGTGTAAGTCACCGGCTCTATGGCAACCACTGCCTCTGCAAGGAAATCTGGAAAACTGGCCACTGCAAGATCCTAAAAGCTAGTTTTGGATTTGTGTTTGATTTTCATAAATGAAGGAAATGTCCAGTTATTGATTACCTCTTGGAGTATTAGATCTGCAAAACTTAAGCTGAAGCAGTTCTTTCTGATCAAGGTTTCCTTAAGGTTAGTTTAATTAGTAAATAGAAAGACTCATCTAGTGAATGAAAGTAGATGAGTTCGTACTGACTTCTTTGAAACTCAAGTTAAATATAACCCCCTTCGTCTCATCATCTTTTCAGAGCTTGTCCTCTTCCTTGGCTCTACTTCCCACTCTACTTCCTAGCTGTCTTCTCAGCAGGACAGGACCCATATTTTTGCCATCCATGTGCACTAAGTGTTCCTTATTTCCTTGATTTTCACCTTCCTCTTTAGAGCTTTATCTTCAGTACAGGCCTGTCTCAAGTGGAGGCAGCACTGAGGCAGGTCTTGTGTTGCTTGCCGTGGCCTCATCTGCTCTACCTGTCCATCTGCGGTGAATTTTACTTGCATTAACTCATCACTCAGCACACTGTCACATCCTACTACCCAGCCCATGGGGAAAGCTGGATTTGCAGCATTATTTAGCACACCCCTGTAGCTCTGAATGCACGTTCAAGGTCCAGCTTCTCGGGGCAGATACGGAGCAGCTCCTTGCACCGGAGCTCGCTCCTTCGGGCAGGGGCTTCCCCAAACCGCCGCTGGCAATGCATCTCCCACACTGCCAGGACGCAGAGAAAAATGCACAAAACGACACTTTTATCGGCACAGCACAGCATTTGGTGATAAGAGACTACTTTAGGGCACACTGTTTTATTCGTTCTTCCCCTACGGAGACCAGACTGGCGTTCATTTTTCTCACATTAATCTGTCTGCCAAATATTTCATCAAGGTTCCTGATGGGAAAACCTAGAGAGATGCTAATGGTTGTTGTGATCACTAATGTAACTTATCTTACTGTAGCGCTGGAGGGATTTGGTCATGGATCAGGACACTGTTAAGTGACATAAAATGCAAATCACACCCCGTGTTTTCCCCCCCCCGAACACATCTTCTCAATGCTTTTTACTGTGCCAAACGATCTTCCTCAGCAGAGATTGTAGGTGGACTGGAAATATTATACAGCATTTTTTGTTGTTGTTATTATTTCTATTTAAACAAAAGTTAAGCCAACATAAAAACCTATGAACCTGTAACAAACTCTTTCAGTTACCATGTATGTGTAATCAAGAGTCATAGTTTTAGTTTGAATTTGTTCTTATGTTTTATGTGTAATCCTAATCATAGCCTACAGATCAATTTCTTAAATGAATCGCTTAAAATAACTGCAACTAAGTCTAGAATAATGTGTGAATATTTATGGACTGTATTGTTTATGTATCTTGCAGTTTTCATGTTGGCAGGACGATTTCACTTTTGTGGATTTTTAATAAACTTATAGCCAGGGAGGATTAAATTCCTCTTTAGAACTAGACTGAGCCCTCAGATTACACTGAATATATTCTGTGAAATGCAAGGAAGAAAAAGCAAAAATACAAATGTTCATCTCTTACTAACTGCAGGACACTAGAAATAAGTGAATTGAACTGATTAGTGTATTTTTGATACAAAACCACAAATACTGTACAGTTTATCATGAGTTCACATGGACTGTTAGGGGCAGGGGTCCACTTTCAATATTAGAACAAGACAGACTATATGCTGCAATATAATTAGCACCAACATTGCCTCAGCCCATGTTCCACTGTAAACAGTTCTCAGCATAGAAATGATTCAGAGGTCAGAGCTGGAGTCACCAAACATTTCAAAATCAGCCGTGAACTGTTTATTTCTAATTTTCAGTGGGCAGGTGGCAGCAAATCAAAGCTGAACCTCGCACTCTCTGCAGGATTTCCTGCTGGAGCTGGTCACTCCGTGTGCGTTTCGCGCTGGTCTGATGGGCAGGCAGGGTGTTTTCAAGGCCTCTGCACCTGCCTGGGGAAAGCGGGCTGCCTCTGTGCGAGCCCAGCTCGCCTAAGGGCTTGTGGGACCACTTGCTTTCTCACGTGGTATGCGTTCATTTTGTGGTTCTTGTTTATTTTTAAAAAAAGAGAACAGAGAATCTGTTGTGAGCTTGAAAATGTCCTTGTCGCGTAGGTTGATGTCCTTATTTACTAGCGAAGTGTGTGGATATTTTATAGTATCAAATTGCTTCTTCCATGCCCACATTGCCTGGCAACACTTGGTCCCCTAGTAGCCTTTTTCCTCCCCTCCAACCAGGGATGTTGTGTTTCTGCAAACTCGAGCAAAGAGCTTGGCTCACAACCAAGACAAGTGCAAAGACACTCACAAATTCATCTCTGGGCACATCTCCTTGATCTGGATGTGCTTCTGAGCTGGGTAGGTAGATGGGAGACAGCCTGGGACTTTGAAGCTGCAAGATATCACACAGGCAAAGAGGAAGAAACACTGTGGATGGATAGTGCTGCAAAAAGTCTCAAGAGGGGCCTTCTGGTTCAGTGCGATGTTTGAAAAGACCTATCGCTGCAGCTAGAGAAAGTATTTCTCAATTACATGATTTCTCTTGTATCCAAAGAAACAGGAATCTGTACAGTCTTGCAAATTAATTGCAGAAATGATCCTGGCTTCATTACAAACTGCCAGTTCAAAAAGATCTTTAATGTTACCTAGCTATTTAGGTCAAAAAGAATATCAGTGCTGATTAAATGAAGTGGGATAGAGATCTCCCATGGAGGAGACTGTGCTGTTTTGCGATTGTACAGAAATGCTGGCCATCCTGCCAGGACCGTGCTGTGGCCAGGGGCCTCTACCTGTGTTTTCCTCTGTGTTGCAAGTGCTCGTGCTGGAGCAGTTCTGTCCATTGGAGAGCGTGGGAGGTTCAGCTCTTACAAGTGTTTCTGAGTCACGGGGTCGCTTGCCCACATATTTGCTGTTGGCCACCCATCACTTTCAGGGGCGGTGCATGAACACTCCCTCTTTTCCACAGGCAGAGCTCTCCCTGGATGTTCCCGCACCGCCTGCGAACTTGCAGCACCAGGACGCAGGGGTCTCAAGTGCTGCGGCAGCGCTCAGCCTTGGCCTCCGCGACCCAGCTGCTTCTAGCTCCGAAGCACCCGTTTGAAAGTGGCTTTTAGGCAATTTCTCTTCTTTTCCTTTCCCCCTTTTAATAAGGATTAATAAATGTCTGAATCCTACTTGGCCTGAGCTTTTGTGTCCTTAGTGCTTTCTTCAGTACATCGCGATGATTTCCTGCTGAAATGCTGCTGCTGCACTTTGCCTGTTTCACTTCCCTCCAGAAAGAAATGACTGCAGAGTAACTATCACACCAGCACTCAGCATGCCTCTTAGCCAGGGTTAAACCTAACCACACTGCCTTGTGATTCTGCCCAGCTCCTGATTTCACCAGCGACAGCTTCCAGTTTTGAGCTAGAGCAATATGTTTTTGAAGGAATGGGTCTGAAGAGAGCACATGAGTTTTAGCATGGGAAATCCCAACTTTTCCCAAAGCAGAAGACATCTCCAGGATCCCCTCTGCAAAGTATCCACTCTTTTTACCTGAGAAATTAATGAAGAGCAATAAGTTCAGAGGCTCTTGTCCTGGCGTTTTCACATCCTCATTTTATTGTGAGGCCTGGAAAGCTGTCTCACATATGCAAGGGAGCTCAGCATAGCCCGAGGAACACCACCGTTATTTCTGTGCAGGAGAGGGTACTTTCCATGTCCATGTAAAAACACCAAGTTCTCTCCTTCCAGAGCTTTGCAAGACATGTGGGGGAAGGAGAGCGGCCTTTTGCAAACCCCGCCGAGCTCTGGGCCTAGGTCAGAGGGGCAACACGGGTTATCTACAGGCGTATTTCCATGGAGGAAGGGTGGATCATGCAGGGATCCCACAGCTCCCATGCCCTGACGCAGCCCTTGGGCTCCAGCAGCTCGCAAGGAAGGGGCAAGTTTTCCTGAATGACATGCAATGTTACCAAACTTGTGACATAATTTTAACTGCAATAAAGTCAGCTTGTGGCAGTAGTGATAAATGGACCAAAATCATTACATAATTCATACTGCAATAAGCTACATGCACCAGGGAACACTACAATCTTTGGAGGAAAAAAGTACTGACTGTTATAGGTGGAAATTTTTAACTGTAGGTTTCCAGGTCTGCTTTGGAGGATAGCTCCCTTGGTCAAATACTTTTGCTTCTAAAGGTTAGTGCTCACAGTGTAATCATGCTACACTTAGCTTAATTTGCTTTGCTACGGACTCATTAAATCCTTTTCTTTTGGTCAGAAACCCCACCATGGCTTGGCAGAGGAACAGGAAATCTCTGCTCAGTATTACCCAGCAGGGCTGGGACGGCCGTTTCATTTTAGCCCACAGACTGCAGGGCACGGCAGCGAATTGTGGCCGGATCCCCCGTTCCCTTGTGTTACAGAGCTCCTCACAGCCACTCACACTGGCACTTTGCCAGCTAAACAGTTGGGACTTACAGGGAGGAAAAAAATCACTCTGATGTCGAAAATGACTTCAACTGCCATTAGACTGATTTGATCAATTAGACCTAATGTTTAATTTTAGGTGACCTGAAACCCCCAGGGCAACAATCTTACAAGTGATCATAAATTTTGAAGTATGCTTTCGTTATATCTTCGTTGGGGTAGATCCAGGATTGGACAGTCAGAAAGAGACTTTGTGCTACCATCATCTGAATGGATGTAGTATGCTAAAAAAGGGGACAAAAAGTGAATGAACTTCAGCAACAACCTGGCAATATTTAACTGTTGCTTGAACTGGAATCTGTGAGTCAGAGCGCATGGTGAAATACTGCATTTATTGCCACAGACATTGCAGCTCCGCGGCGGTTTGGCACCACTGTTTTGCTGGTGTCTTGTGTTTTTAGAAACGATCAACTATAGTTTCTAACATTTTCTCTCACGGAACTCTGGAGTCCCTCAAGAGCTGTGTGCAGGGCAGGGACGGTCACCCCTGTCCCCACAGAGGGGTGCAGCAGACGTGGCCCCTCGCGGTGCCCCGGGGTCAGTGAGAAGTGCCTGTCACACACATACAAAGCACAGGGTGCTCGGTGAGACGTTTCACCTGTCTGTGACTTGTCCTGCGAGTGCCTGGCGTTGGCTCGAGCTGGTCTCCTCACGCTGTGCAGCATTCCTCACCTGGGGCTGAGCCGCACCGACGTGGATGTCGGGCGCTTCCCTATCTTCGGCATCTTCAAAGCAAACCTGTCTGAGCCCTCTGCTGAAAAGAAAGGTGCGAATTAGCTTCCAGAGATGATATCCGAACAGACTGATCACATCCGCAACCAGTCGCAGGAGCGGTGCGCAATATAAATAGTAACCGGTGCAGCTGTTCCAGCAGGAGGAAGGAGCTGGGGTTTTGTGTCATTCAGCACTTTGGCTGGGCCTCCCCTGGCCTCCTTTAGGCACAGGTATGTGAAACCCAGGTGAGCCCCACCAGCAGACCCAGGGAAGCACGGCCTGTCTCCGTCTCGTTTTCCATACTATTTATTGTAGCGCAGACAGGCTCTCACTTAGATGAAGCATCTACACATGTTGGCAAAGAAGTTCTTCTGCCCCTAATGCCAACATTGCTCCTCTAAATGGAGCAAATGGAGCATAACCTGTCTCTACACGAGGCAGTTTTCCTGAGGAGGAGATTGGCAAACCTTTCAGATGAGGACACCACCTAAAACTCTTGCTCCAGGACAAATGGGGCAAGCTTTAAGGAAGACAATATTAACATACTCAAGAGATTCTTACACCACTAAGACCATGAATGTTTGCTTTGCCAGATTACTTTTTTTTCTTAAAGAGATTAAATGCATAAAATGCTTGCAGCCACTGTTGAATTCACGTTTCAATTCAAATATTTGATTACGATCCCCCCGTCCCCCAATGATTTGCACGTTAGTAAGTTCTGAAAGACTAATACTTTAGACATCTGCTCAAACTGGAATTATATGCCTTTATCAACTTTTGCATTATGGCAGTTTGGCAAAAATGTGCTACTAACTTGAACAGTGACACTTTTGGCTATTTGATTTTGTTTTACCAACACAGGAGTTTGATTATTCAGTATCTCCCTGCTATCTTTCTTTGGGGGTTGTGAAATTTACTGAGGTGAGAAATAAATGATTCTTCTCTACCAAAAGATTGAATACAATTAGATAAACTTAGAGGGACAAACTGCCTTCAAAAAAGGCAACAGTAGTAAAGCAGTAATAAAGCAGTGTGCAGTCAACTCTGAATATTTCTTTTTAAAAATCCCTGAAGAATTTGTGTATATCTATTGCTTTAACCTGCAATATTATCTATTCTTTAAAGATCTAACTTTCAGATTGCTAATCTGCTATTTGTGGGTGTTTGCTGGGTCCAAATATGATAAAAATTGAGATACTATGTCCAGTCATAAATTACGTAAGTTAACTTCAGGGGGAAAAAAAAGCAGCAGCAGAAACATCCCCCACAAGCAAATAAGCCCATGACAAGGATCTTTAGATCCCTCCTGAACGTAAATGTTCTCCTGTTAAGTATTTGCATATGCATGATTAAACATTGCCCGCATAAACTTTCCAGCGGCAAAAAACCTGTGTTTGGCCAAAAGTCACCAAAAAGAAGCTGGAAGCTTTTTTGTCGTTGCTGCTACTGCTGCTGCATGACAATGCAAGCAGGAATTACTAGTAAAAAAAAAAAAAAAAAAAAAAACTGATGGTGTGTGCTTCCTGTTCCAGTGTGTTTAGTCACAAGAAGTCGGAATGAGCTGTTGGTTGGTTTCATTTACTATAAACAGGTCTTGCGCTTTGTTTCGCTACTTCAAAGCCCGCAGCCAGGCGCAGGCAGGTAATGGGTAATGGAAAAGGGGTGAGAAAGTTGAGAGAGGTGCCTCGCTGCCGCTTTGGGTGTTGCGGCCACGGGCAGCGCAAGGAGGTAACCAGGAGGCTTGGCTTTTTTTTTTTTTTTTTTAAAAACAAACCAGTTTCTTTTTTGTTCCTTTTCTAGACACCAGATGTGACTTTAGGTCAGAAAAGGCTAAAATGTGGTGCTTCTTTAGCGAGCGTTGCCACTGCGTGGGGGTAGCCGGATCGGCGGAGCTCGCAGGCTTCTCCGCTCACTACGCGAAGCGCGGCGATGCTCTCCTGCAGGTGAGTACCAGCGCCTGCTTTTCTGAGTAAACCCCCATCCACCCGAAGGATGGGGAGCAGCAAGGAGGATATTGTCCCTTGACCGCACTGGGAATCACCTTTTTTTTAAATCTCTTTAAAGATAAAAGGGCGACCGCTCCCTCCGCCAGAGTTTGCCGCTGCATCGCGCGGGCTTCTCCCTTCTTTACTTTTTTCCTGACTCTTTTTTATCTGCCCTCCTCGAACAAGAGGAATGTTGCACTGGCCCCCGGCCAGCGAGCGCTCAGCGAGCAGGCTAAAATTTCAGCCCGGCTTGACGGGAAGGTGCTGGGAGCAGAGAGCTGGTTTGGTGAGTTTGGGAGCAGCGCGGGCGGGGAGGGGGCCGCGGGGCAGAGCCCCGCAGAGCCGCTGAGCGCGCGCGGAGCCTCGGCGGCGCGGGAAGGCGCCGGGGCTGGCGGCCGCGGCACTGATTGCACCTCATCCTCCTCAGCGGGCACTAAAAAAAAAAAAAAAAAAAAAAAAAAAAAAAAAAAAAAAAAGGCAGCGAGGAGGAGTTGCTCAACTAGCCTCGGCCGCGCGGCGCGGGAAATGCGCGGGAGGGGCGCGCGGGCGGCCCGCGCAGCGGCCCAGGTAGGTGCCGGCTCGGTTCTGCTCTGCCCCGCTCCCGCGCTGCCCCCTGCGCTGCCGCGACCCGGCCGGCAGCGCCAGCGCGGAGAAGTGGGCCCCGAAAACCCACTTTTTTTTCTTTTTTTTTTTTGGGGGGGGGGGGAGTGGGAAGTGTAACCAAGTGGATTGCGCAGATTCTGAATGAAGTTCGGGTGATTCATCCCAAGCAGAGGACTTCCAGTGTCCTGTAGTCATAACTCTGGGAAAAGGTGACAGATAAGAGGCCAAAGCAATTATTAAATAAGAGTGAGAAATGAAAGAAGTTTGGGCTCGAAAGTTTGATTTAAAAGGAGCATGCATCTCCTGGTCAAACACAAACTGCGACGTGCCTATGCCTTTGCAGTACGTTTTGTTCGAGTAGCTGTTTGTTTTCCTTCCACATTTAAAGTAGGGCCGTTTGTGCAGAGCACGGAGCTGTGAGTCAGCGCTGGGGTGACAAACGGGCTCTCTGCTGGGCTGCGCTCTGCGAGTCTCTTACGGACTGTTAGCGTACGCATGGGGTCCTATGGGATCTCACCTTGGAAGGGCTTCTCATGGCCATTTAAAATATGTGTATTTACTGATCACATGTTTTCACAAACGACCGCAGCACCTTGGTCAGGCTTCTCCGCAGGTCTGAGGGATGTGTGATTAGGTGAGAAATATCAGGGGCTCCATGTTAAAAGGAATTGCTTTTTTTTTTTTTCTATTTTGGAGGGAAAATTATACAGCTCATTTCTCTTTAGGAATTTAAAGTAAAACTTTGGGCTAAAGCCAAAGTATTACAAGGGTTAAGGATAGGTTGGGACGTAACAAATCTCACAATCCCGCCTAAATTTTATCAGCTCAACTGAGCTGACCTCGCAGAGGGCAAGGGACGAAGACTGGCTGAAATCAAGGGCCTGAGGCTAGTGCAAATTGAATACTGGTGCCTTTACGAGCCTCCTAGACTTCACAAATGATGATTTGGACAAGCCTGCAATTACTCTTTGCCGGTGGAGCCGAGTGCACGTGAGGCGCGAGGGGGAAACGGGCGCCTTGCGCAAGGAGGACGCAGCGATCGCGGCGCTGCGGGCGGCATCGCCGCAGGGCCGCGTCCGCCGCACGTTCCTGCGCGCCACGGTGCCAGCGCGGGGGGAGAGGTCACCGCCGTATTAAGCAGAGCCTGGCATAAAGTTGAGAAACTGGAAGACAACGTGCGCCCTCTGAAAGGAAACAGATAACGCCAGAATCGCCCTGCGAGCGGGTGTCTGGCGGGCTCATAGCAAAATTACAACAGTCTGGAAGATAAATGAAGAGAAAGATGCTTTTCTTCTGTCCTCATTCTCGCTCTTACTCTCTCCTCCTTTTACACTGTCGTCTTCCTGGGACAGACTTTTCTTCTGACCTGTTTTGACCCGGTGCAAGGTCTTCCTTGGCTCTAAGGCATGTGCTTCTGACTTACGTCACTGTGAGGTGAGAACAGGGTTTTTCCTTGTGCTTTCAGGTGCTCTTGTTTTATGAACCACAGGACAAAGCACCCTAGGCCTGCAAGCTAGGTATTGCTAAGGAAATATTTAGGATTGGTTGCCATGCAAATACAGTTCCTGTTCATTTCTGTGTGTTCCGGCAGCATCCTGGGATGGGAAATCTTTGTGTGAAGTTTTAGAAAGTAATGTGCTGTGTTCAATAAACCAGATTAAAAAATGTTGAAAACCTTGGAATAAAAGCATTTAATAGAAGCAGCAGAGGTGGCAAAGCCTTCAGGGGCTGTTGTTTCAGTGGCAACATGCTGGGAAGCCTTGGAGCTGTGTGGCCTGAACCCCACAGGCTTTGGCCAGGCAGGGGTCAGTGCAGGGCCTGGCCTCGTTTTGGCATCGTGGTGGCCAAGCTCGGCCCTCTGCACATGGCACAGCCTACCCGCACCTTGGCTGTTGCTCTATAAAGTGTTAGAAGCTCTTCTGCAGCGACTGTGAGAGCATCTGATAAAAGGCGGAGGGATTTGGAGGTTTTGTTTGTTTGTTTGTTTTTTGTTTTTGTTTGTTTTTTTCACTATCTGCTATTTTTCTCCATCAGAATTAAGACAGTTAAGGGGAAATAATGGAAATGAACTCAGAAGTAGACTTTGTTAGTAGCTCATGAAAGCATCTCATGATAGAAATGTAGGTAGCACTCCTTACATCTGCCGTCACAGATCTTGTTGCTGGCCTTCACAACAGCTGAAGTTGATTTTTATGGTTTTAAGTGTACACCGAAGTCCTCTTTGTTGGGGTGGGAAACAACATATTCAAAATTTATTAATATGCTACTTCTGGAGCACCTGATGATTATTCAGACCACGGTACGTAGGCTGGGATTAGTTTTCCATAGGAGCACACAGCACTGGTGGAATGACAAACTCCAGCAGGCGGTACATGACACTTGCAGGTCAAGCAGTAATTTCATCTTGACTTTTTTCATTCAGATTGCTGGCCCTGATCAGCTGTATTATTTCTCAAACCAAAATTGCTCTGATTTATTGAGAAATGTAATAGGGGAAAAATGAGAACAGTGACAGATCTCTGAGGTGCCAGATGCTGTTTCTGCTGAGAATAACAAAATCAGTGACTTCAGTGAAAGTAAAGAACAGGTTTGTTTCATAGAAAGGAAGTAAATCTGACAGGCTAACTATGGAAGGACTGTCTTCACAGGTATGCTTTAGTGTATGCAGCTACCTCCTTAGCCACAAAATATAGATCTCCAACTTACTGATGACTTAAACCCTCAAATGTGAGCATCCCTTCATTATTTTGTAGTGAAGTTGCTTTGAAATCTGTTTCCTATAGGGACTTGAAGTGAAATTTTTGAATATCTGAAATTCATCCCGTGAACAGGTTATTACTGAATCCTGCTGTAGGAGGAGGAAGGACTCTGACCTTTATCTTTTCCAGTAAGAAGTCTAAAATAATATTTCTTTGTTGTTGTTTTTTTCCTCAATAAAATGCTTCTGGGAACACCTAGCTCTTGGCAAGATGAGGCGCATCTTCTCGGCAGCCTTGTTGACACAAAGTAGGCTTTGTATGGCTACGGCTGTTAGGGTTTTGGTGACACTGTAAACTCAACGGAGCAGAGCAACTTCTTAATGACTGCAAGGCAGACTACCTGATATGGGAGGGCATTTTCCTGTCCTTTCCAGACTTTGATTTGCCACAATCACAAGCAAGCTTTTGCTTGAAAAGAAGACTTTTGCTGTTGTTGTTGTTGTTTCTAAATTGTATTTTACAAAACATATTTACAGCCTGGATGTTATCATTTACCTAGCTAGGTCATAAAGCAGGGACAAAATCAGCACAGATGGGCTTACTTGGCAAGAGATGGAAAGAAACTACATATGTATGAGAATCATCTACAGTGTGATGCAAATAGTCATGAGACACCCGTAACTTTCAACTATTTCCCAAGTGAGCAAGGCTTAACCAACCATTGAAAAATGAAATGCTCTCTGTCGTGTTGGCCAGTGTAGGGGCCATCTACACAAGGAAATTTGTTCTGTAGAAACCCTATCCCAAATAAAGTAGGGGCGTGTATTAATTTCTGACCTCTGATTAACTAAGGGGCATGCTTGAGTTCTGTCTTGAAATAAATGAGATCCTGCCTCTATATACTTGGACACAAGGGCAGAGCACACAGAAAAGGTGAGAGCCCGACCAGAAAGCAGCCCCGGCACTTGAGCAGCCAGACTTGCCGCAGTGTTTCAGCAGCATGGAGTCAAGGAAGGGTTTAAAGGAGGAATTTAAGGGATTAGTGAAATTTCTTTGTGCTTGTGAACTGGGAGGTCCTTCCAGGGAGAAAGTATGAGAAAAAACAGAGAAGGTGCTTGCTGGGAAGCACCGTGTGGGCACTCAGGAGCTGCAAGAGAGAGCATTTGTCACTCGCCTCTGGCTGCCTGCACAAGCCGTGTGTGTGAGGACACCTGATATTTTATTTGTTTGAGAGTGGAGAGCTGTAAGCAGAAGGATAAAAATGAGTGGAGTGCCCAAAGCAATAGACTATGAAAATGACCTTTGCAATAGGATTTGGAAGATGAAACTGAATAAAGATTGCAGTTAGAAAAGCCAGAGGAAAGGATCTAGCCTTTATCAAGTTAATGTGCAAGTGAGACCATGGAGAAGAGTTTTAGCTATGAGGATAGAGAGCATAGACAATATCTCTTGATGTGTTTGTGGAAAGCATCTCACATCTTAACCAGACCTGGAAAACAAGCCTGCTGAAATAAAAGTGATGCCCATGTCTATTAAAAAACAACAGTTGTCGCTGGCAGTGGGGGAGAAAGGAGATTTCAGGAATCTCTTGAGGTGAGGGTATTAAGGACTCTGTTTCATCCACGTTGAGCTGAAATGATAGCCAGGCTTTCAGAAGATACTAGAAAAAAAGTGAGTGAGGGGTGTCAGCTGGGTATGGATATTGATTGGGAAGGCAAAATGAAGGAAATTGAAGCACAGAGAGAATTTGCAATTACATTTGGTAAAAAGAAGAGGGTTAAAAGCAAAACAGAAGTCATTGGGGCTGATGGAGTAGAAATCACAGAAAGGCTGAATGGCAGGACATAATGGGGGAGCTAATGCTGGTGCTGAGTAAGACCACTTGAAGGCTGGAGCTGGAGAAAATCAGCAGCAGAGAGCTTAGAGCCTGAGCAGGGCATGCCAAATTAATAGTAGTCTTTTTTTTTTCTTTTTTTTTTGTGCATAAAAGGGAAGAATTGGGGCAGCAGGGGAAGGGAATATGTGAGATGGATAAAACACAATGAGAGGGTGATATGCTGACTTACCAGCATAAGTCAGCAGCAGCCAGGAGGAAGCCTGTGGGAAGAAAATGGAGAATTAAAACCAAAGGAGGAAGGTGGAGGCACAGGGTCAACGGCAGGTGACTGCAGTGCAAGGAAAAGAGAGAATTATGTCTTTAAAGTGAGGGTGTGCGCTCTGGAGACAAGATGAGGAATGGAGGTGCAGGCAGATGGCATGTGGGGTTTGACTGTGGGGACTGACAAGTCTTGGGATGGGGAAAAGGCCAGGCCTGGGAAAACAGCACCAAAGGCGTGAGGGTAGAGTGGAGGCCAACCTAAACATGCAGGCAGGACCATGTCCGTAAGATGCTTTTTACAGCAGGAGAGCACGCTGAGGTCACCTGAATGAAATGCATTATGAACATGACTTCAGGCCATGCCCGCATGCTGCCACACTTCTGGCAGCAAGATCTCTGCTGGCCGTGGATGCTGCAGTTGCGGCACAGTTGATGCTTTTGTGCAGGGCCCCCGCGTGCTGGTGTGCACGCTTGTGCTCCCAAGGAGCATTTCACCGTCATGAGCTCGCTCTGTCCTGTAGAGAGAGCACTAATAAGGTGCACGAAGCTCCCAGGAACACAGGGCTGCAATGCTGCAAGGGTGTGCGTACTCAGAGGGCTGCGACTGCAGTGCAGCCTGGGGCTGTGGCCTCCGCTTCTTGGCCTTGTGCAGCAGGGCAGGAAAAGACCCACCTTATCTGACTGGCTAAACGTGCGTGGGGCAGACTGAAGGGAAGCTGGAGGTGCCTCAGGCTGGACTAGGGTGGTGTGAACACACCTGCAGGGGTTGCGGTGTGTTGGCCGGGTCTTACTCAGTGCCTGTGAGGTGAACAGGGAGGGCGGGAGCAGCCCGTGCCGGCACGGCCGCGTGCGAAGGCCTCGCTCGGCGCGGGGCGTCTGGCTCGCCCTGCCTGCGCTCCTGAGGACGCTCGGGCAGCCAGGCGGGATGGAAAGTCTGAGCTTTCCTCAAGGCCGAACTGTTAAGCTCGGATTAGAAGGAAGATGGATGCAGAGTCGCGAGGTGCTCCGTGCTGCGCTTGCCCTGCAGGCAGGCACGCTCAGCAACGAGCGACACTAGTGACTTCCAGCGCCTGCAGCAGCACCCTGGGCCTTCAGAGCTGAACAGGTCACCCTTGTGCTGCAGGAAGGGAAAAAAAGAGAGGTAATTTCCATAAAAGCTAATGTATTGAGCAATCATAAACAAAAAGGCGTCTGCGTGCTTCACGCACATCCTGCAGTACCACGTATCAGCCTACCTGCGTGAATCACAGGTCAGACCGTACGTGTGCAGCAAGAATCTTCCCGAACGCCGCAGGGGTGGCAAGGCCGTGCGGGTGCTCTGCCTCGTGCTGGGTGCCGTCCCGGCCCCCGGCACGTCCCCAGCTGCCCTGCTCCCCCGGTGCGCTGGGTCGCAGCCCGTGGAGCCCGTCCTCACAGACACCTTGGTCCTGTCCTCTGACCCGTTTTCCCACTGGTGCTTGCAGGTCATTATTGGAGATGCTGTGATGATCATGTCTGCCTATGCTCAGTTTTCATTCTGCTTGAAGAAAAGTCTTTTTTTTTCTGCTCTCCACACTGGCATTCCTGGTAAGCCGCAAAGCAGGCTGACAAACAGCAATCTTTTTTTACTGTCTGCTAACCCTGTAAGCCTAGGAAAGAAAATTCCTCAGAAATTCCTGTAAAAGATATCCGTACCAGTAAGGAGCTAGTCATGCTTGCTGCAGGGCCACCTGCCTCGGGAACGTTTATCAGCTCACTGACGGTTGATATACAGGGCACTTTACAAAGCCAGCAGCACTAAGGGATGTGGAAGGAATTGCCAGAAGCCCCAAGTAAGAGTGGTTAAGTATTCCTAACCTGGAGGTGCTGGTGGTCGTGGCTGATTGCTTTCTCATCAGAAGGATGAAAGTGCAGGTAAAGGAGGTGTTTTCCTCATGGAGCAGCTGCAGGGCTGTTTCTGCTACACCTACTGCGTATCTGGGGATTTACCTGTGGCTTTGCATGTCCCGAAGGTGAGTCGGTGGTGGTGTAAAACAGGAAGAGAGGCACAGTTAAAAGCATGGCAAGGATTTCAGATGTTATTTGCCATCCTTTTTGCCCCAGGGCAGCAGTGGTCGAAAGCAACCCATGGAGCTGTGGTGGGAAGGCTCTTAGTGGAGGTCCATGGGGCCGTGTCCACACCACCTGCACAGGTAGAGCAGCTTCCCCACGAATATATAGGAAATAGGTATTTTTGTCTCTCCTTGTAAAACTCTAGGAATCCACTATTAAGGAGACAGGCTGTTAAAGAATATGCCACGTATATAGAAGAGATAGTGGGAATGCACCCGCCTCTAGCGGGAAGCATCTTTCCCCTTTACATTTTCCAAAAGACACAATGAGGTTTCTTTTTTGTTGTTGTTTTGTTTTTCAATTATAGAAGCTCTGTAAAAATATGGGGGCTCTAAAGAAAATGAAAGCAAAACTGCTGATTGTAGAATCCGCTTACCTAAGGGCAGTGTAATAAACTTATTTTTATGAGAAATGCCACATAAAGCTTTTATGAAACAACGGAAGGTCGAACTTTCAATAAAGCCTCAAAGTAGCCTAGTAAAGAAAACCTTCAGTTGTAAGTGTGTAGGACCTTTGAACCTGCCCCCCTGTTTTTAATATGCAGGCAACCGTATGCTTTATTTTTCTCTCTTATCCAAGCTCATCGGAAAGGATCCTGCTGTAAGTCTGGGAGCTGTAATCACGCTACGACAGGGCAGACACACAGCTATCTGCCCCACATGTGTAGTCACGTCTGAGGACTACCCACCGCGGGGTTGCGCCAACCTGGCCCCAGTTCTGGTCAGCGCAAGGGCGGGTAGTTAAGCTGCGCTGTTGTCGGCGTTGTGCAAGTTTCATTCTGAGTTCGAGATTCGAATCTGCAGGGTTGAAACTCCCTGGTGGGCCCCGTCCGGGCTGAGCGCTGCAGCCGCTTGCCGGCGGCGCGCGTTGCTGACTCACTGCTTCCCCATCTGCCTGCCTTTCCCTTCCGGCAGCAGTGCGCGGTGCTGGGGCCAGCGAGACGTTACTGGGCCTGTCGCTGAGGTGGCACCTGCCACTGGCATTCCTGGGTCCTGGAGCAAGAGCGATGCTTGTGCCGAGGCAAAGCAAGGGGTACTCAGCGGTGCTCGGTGCGTGTGTAAGCCAGGCCAAAGTGTTGCAGGATGCAGAGCTGTGGGTACCAGGAAAAGGCGCTCAGGAAAAGCCCCTCTCCAAGGCTGGGAACCCCAAATGACATGTGGGAGGATGGAACTGGGCTTTTAATTCACTTGGTTTCTACGCTATTCAAACCTTGCTTCCAACCAGAAACGCAGAAAGCGCTTGGTTGGCTCCTGTGTCATCTCTGATGGGGGGCACTGGCTGCTTATCCCCAGAAATGCGCTAACGTCAGTCTGAGAAGAGCCACGTTTTACTGCTCCTTCTGCAGCTCCAAATCTGAACCGTTTCTATTGCATTTCCTCCTCATCTAATCTTATCTGTCTCTTAAATTGCACTTGCAAACACAGGGAGAGGACAAGCTAATGAAGCGGGTGTTGCAACCCTTGCTGTGCTTCCCTATTTCCAAATCAAAGCACAGTCTTTGTGCAGAAATCTGAAAGCTGCCTCCATTTTGAAATGTGGCCCATTTTAAACAAAGAGCACCAGTCTGTTAATTTCGTGCTAATCCTTATCTGGAAAGGAGCTAGTGCCAAAAATCACTGTATTCCCCAAGCCCTTGCAAACGTCAATCACAATGTAAAAGATTTCTTCTGAATTCACACGCACTATTGTATGTACATGTGCAGTAGGGTGTAGAACAAGCCGAACAAGAAGAAAATGAGGAAAAGTGTGGGCATGACTGGTTTTGCAGGAAGAGCACCAGTTTAAGGCTTAGGAAACCTGGGTTCAAGTCCTTGCCCTGCTGCAGAAAAATGCCCGGGCAGGTTGTTGATGGTGCAGCCAGGTGTGGTGTTGCAGGCTGCCGTGCATCTCAGCTGAAACGCACAGAAAGCTCCCATCACGTGCGTGGGGTTAAAAGGGAGAGAGAGGAGGCAGACCAGCTCTGGTTGATAAGGTTACCCTGCATTTCCCACCCAGTATGAGGCTACTTTCATTTGCTGGTAATTTTGCACAGCTTTAAATCCTTCGATGGAAACTGTACCTGGCCAAAAAAGCCTGTCCCAGGAGTGTGCATTGCCTGGGGTTGGCTGGATAGAGGCCCAAAGGCCATTTCAGCTGAAGCAACTTGGCCATTTCTGAAAATCCAAGTGAGGGAATTTGCTCTTGGCGCATTTTTGCAGCCCCTCTTCATGCGCTTAGTGGAGACGTCTTCCATTTTCATCATGCAAGTGGTTGAAGGTCCTTCTCACACGAAGAGCACTCCCGCCTGCGCTAGGCTATAACTGCACTTGCAGTGCTGGGGTGCTGGGCTCCGCGCGCCTGGATTTGGGAGCAGGGCCCAGCAGAGGGAGTGGGGCTGTGAAGAGCAGGATGGACGGAGCAGCCATGGAAAGGGAGGCAGGAAGAGAGGGACACTGTGGATGGGGACGAGCCTGTCTGACTGCAAGAGCTGCTGGGGGCGGGAGGGGTGTCAAGGTGGAAAGAGGGGTTTGAAGAGATGATTTGGATGGAAGGGGGATGAGAGACACCACGTTTCCATGGGACATCCCCCCCCCATCATGGCCTTGTGTCCTCCCGGACCCCATGTCTGCCAGCAAATGCTGTGTGGTGCCCTGGTCCTGTTTTTGTGGTGTATTTAGTTACTTCGAGTAGCAGAAGTCTGTGTGGTGAAGCTCATGTGCCACCTCTCCTTGTGACAGAGGCGTCACTGGGATGCCACATGACGGAATTTAGTTTTGTTTTTCAGTCCGCTTCAGAAAAGAGATAAGAGCTTAGGAAACCATGCACAGAGATGTCCTGTGTAGAAAAAAAAAAAAATATTAAGTGTGTAATTTAGGTAGTGCCAGCTTTATTGTCTGTACAACCTTAATTTGCCTTCTGGTGTGCATGATTATGGGGTGCATTACGTGATGATTTTTTTTTCTTTTTTTTTACATGGATGGTACTGTTATGTTTTTTTTTTCAGGATTCTTGTCTTATACCTTGAATGAAAGACATGGAGGTCACTTAATGAGCAACTTATTTTATATGTACTTTTTTTTTTGCTTGCTGTTCTGGGTATAAATGCTGGATGCTCTTGCTCTGATCTGAAGGGATTTTTTTCTAAGGCTTTTTTTGTGGTATCCATCTCCCGTATTTAAATACTTCATAAACAGTAATGAGTTAATCTGTGCAACAACACTGTGGGATTCATTTGTTAAAAAAACTGGGACACAGAATGTAAGTTAACAAACCTACCACAGTTTTGAGTGCCTGGTTTAGGTGTAGGTGAAGGGTTTTGGTTAAAGGTCTTCTTCACTGAGAAATGTGCTTTAGGATTAACAAGATTTAGTTGTGGATTTATGTCAGATTTAACAGGTTATTTTGGGTGAACAAATATAAACATATTTAAGTATGATGGAATGCTATTTCCACATTTCCAAAATGCTGCAACTCCTCTTTTTTTTTTTTCCTTGATATTTCATCAAAAAAAAAAAAAAGGTGATTAATGTTAACAATAAAAAGGGTGGAGAATCCATAAATGAAATGTTTGCTTTGGGGCAAAACAAACCACCTCCCTTACGTTTTTTCCCCCTTTCAGTCAGCAGTATGAGTCACCTGCGCTGCCCAGCCGCTGACCCCGTTTTCCAGAAAAGGTGGCGTTTGCTCAGGACTCGCGTTCTCAAAGCGCGTTTCCCGGTGCGGGCGCTGCCAGCCGCGAGCGCTCGTTGCTTCCGCAGGTAACGTGAGGGTCAGAAGACATTCCCACCCCCAAGGGAACAAGGGAGATGCCTGCAGCCTGTGGCGACGCTGCCGCCAGGCCCACGGCGTCGGAGGAGGGAGCGCCCCTGACGTGCAAGGTGCAGGGTCGATGCTGGACTGTGCAAACTGTCTGAGCTGGTGCAGGCTGGCAAAGGCCCAGCTTTCCAGTATGATGTTCGAAATGTGCACACATGACAGATCCCCGTTGTACCAAGCGGCACGGACGTGGGCGGGAAAGGCAGCCCTGGTTCAGTGGTGTTGAGCCAAAATTTGTGCGAAAAACCACACGAAAACGTCCCGCTGCCACGCAGCCAGCGGCTGGAGGTGACGGGCAGCAAGCAGTCCCCGAGCGGCATGGCGTGCCGCGGCTCACCCTGCCACGAGGCCGAGTCGCAGGCGCGCTCCTGACCGCTCACCGGCCGGTGACTCATGAGCAGGAGAAGGGAGCAAGCACAGAGCCAGCACCCCTACTAGGGCCCGCGAGGTTTGAGCTCCTCTCGCAGCCTGGCAGGGCAGCCTGCGTGCGGCTGTTCACGCACACGTGCCCACGGGTTCTTCTGCAAGTCTCCAGCACTGAGCAGCACCTCCGTAGCACGTGGTGGTAGTGCAGGACGGGCCTCCTAACCTCGCCCTTGCTCATTTTACAGGATGTCCATGAGGAGTGCAAGCCTGCTGCTTTTCATATGCAAAGCTGTGGCGGGGTCTACACTGCAAGATTTTGCTGCCCTGCTATGTCAATCAGATCGTCTTTCCCTCCTCCTTCTCCCTGCTCTGCCCCCTCCTTTCCCACCAGGACAAAACGTGGTGTCATATCCGTGCTAGGAGAAGCTGGCCCTGCATCCACCACCATGCTGGCAAATGCCGTCCCGCGGAGAGAGGTGGCGGTCCCCAACGCCCCGTGCTGGCGAAAGCCCTGCTGTGTGTGCAGGGCCGTGCGTGCGGGTTGCTGGTACCATGCGCACCTGAGTTTTCCGCGAGCGATTGCAACCTGCAGTACGGGCGCCCGGCATCAGCTCATGGCTCCGCTCTCTAATGGTGACCGGGAGAGCCCGTGCCCAAACTGCTTGTGCCTAATTACTCGAAACTAGTGAAAATCAGCATGTGGTTTCCTGGCTTCCAAAGCTGCACTGGCGTCGGCCCCCATGGAGTTAACGTGCATTACTCTTGTTGCAGTTAAGTAGTTGCCGCACTTCATATTCTTTCTCTATTTGGGCTTTGATTTACTTTTAATATGCTGAGCTTTTCTCTCCTTTTTTTTTTTTTTTTTTTTTTTACTTTGTGTCTTAGTGCTTAGAGATTTCCTGCTCATATATTGAAAGTTTTTAATGAAGAATTTTTGCAGCACTTGGAGTTACAAGTAAAAGCCCTCTGCAGATCTTGACAGAAGAAGGAGTTATATGAAATTACTCCTAATCTCTTTATCCTTGTCACACCACTCTGCTATGCAGTAATACACCAAAGAATTTCCAGAAAGCAAAGGTTGGCGACTTACAATACCTACCTACTCGGCAGAAAAAAAAATAATAAAGGAACTGGGAGGGGAATTAATTATGGTGCTTTTCTGAAGCAATGTCGGCTGGGGGACAAAGGGAGGGGAAAGTGGAGGTGTAAAGCTAGAAAATGTGAATACTTTCTCTCATTTATATATATATATAT
>VZSV01000017.1:9137924-9148407 GCA_013398735.1 Nothocercus julius
CCTTCCTTCCTTCCTTCCTTCCTTCCTTCCTTCCTTCCTTCCTGTCTTTTTCTCTCTTTCTTTCTTGGTGCTGAGCTGAGACGTGGCACTTGGTAGCATGTTTGCTGACGAGCAGTAAACCCTCTGCGAGTGGCAGCAGCCTCCGCGCTTGCGGGAGCGCAGGAGCTCGCGGCACTGCTGCTCAGCAGCAACATCACGAGTAACGTCGGGACGGAGCGAGCTGTGTGTAAACACTGCTAATTCTTGGGCACGGTTCTGGAATCTTAAAACCGACTCTCCGCCTTGCCCCTCGCTTTGTAGTCAGCTCAGAGATACGGTGTCGTGGGTGGGAGAGCTGGACACCAAAGGAGTTTCAAGCTAATGTTTTCCTTTTTGTTCCTTAACAAAGAATGCGATCAGCAAGATGCTAATTCCCCAAAAGTTGACTAATACACCGATGAAAATAAAGTTTCAGTGAGTGTTAATCCGTGTGCTATTTTTTGCAAAAGATTACTGCAGACTCTGCACCACAGACTGATTCATATCCTGGAATTTCAGGCTAATACACAGTGTGATCCCACAAGGCTTACATTCATAGCAGCTATGTCTGGTGCACATTTTTTGGTGGAATGTATACATACAGGATTTGGTGCCATAAGGAGATGTTATGATTTACTGTAGCACAAGCAAGTGAAATTCTGTTCAAGGTATCAGTAAAGTTGCATCACTCAACTATAAATTGGCTTAGTGGCCGGAATTCAATCAATAACTTGTAGTGTGCTCATCCAAATTGTGTGTCAAATGCACACATTAAGAACAGCAGGAAGCTCAAGACATTAAACTCTTCTTTCTCTTGTGTTTCTATTTGTTTATTTATTTTCGCCTGGGTGCCCTTACTTGTTTGTCTCTAGGAGTGACGTTGTTCCAACATGCCATTGCCTTCATTACTGAAAGAAGCCTGGCATGAAGAAATACCTTACCTTTTCCCTAAATGTGATAAGGGTACAACTCATGCTGGTCCTTGCAGCTGCTTGCTGCTCTCTGGGAACGGTTTTCCCTGGATCCTCCCAGCCGAGGCTGAAGGCAGTGCAGGGCAAGGCCTGCAAGAATTCCAGTGTGGTATCGGGCTGCCAGGTCCGGGTGTTGGGCAGCCAGCGGCTCAGCCTGGACACGGGTTTTGGCGAGGGCGAAGCGCCCGCTCGGAGGAGGCGGCAGCGCGATGCGCAGCCCGTGTGCCCAGGCTCGCTGCGTGCCGCAGCTCCGGCGGCTCTGCGCAGCTGCCACCCGGACAGAAACTATCCTTTTTAGGGAAGCAGAAATCAAGGGCAAATAGAAAACTGGCAGATTCAGCCTAGGACAGGCCCAAAATAGCAGGCTCAATCCTTTGCTGCACTGCTGTTCTTCTCATGCTCCACAATGAGTCCGGTTCAATCCATCATGTTTCCCTACTTCCTATCTGAGTAATGGGTAAGTGTATGGAAACACTAGTCATGATCTAGATGACTCTTCTATTTTAATAATGAAATCGATCTGAGTTTTCCAACTTTTCCTAGGCTTAAGGGTGTTTTCTGGAGCTACTCCTAAAGGAGTGCTGTAGTTTAATAAGAAGAAAATCCACTAAGTTGCTGAGATGCTCAGTTTCCCAACTGTAGACATCCCTGCATTTTTTATGAGTAGCCTGCAATGAATGAGATTAGATAAATGCAGTCTGTCTCCCAGAATACCCACAGCACCCTTAGTAGAGTCAAGTATTATTTTAATTTCTGACTTTAATCATTTCACACTGTGTTCTCCTTCAGTGTTGATTGTGTATTAAAGGGAGTGAAAATACGTTCCTTTTTTTAACTTAAGCAAGTGCGTTGGGACTCTATGAAGGGAAATGTAAGCTGTGGAAATGTAAGCCAGCAGTCACATTTAAAACACAAGTATGTTACTTGAAATGAAATATTGACTATCACTTCACAATAAGACAGGATTATTTCAAAATACCAATCAAGTTTGTGTTCAGATTCAGACGATAAGGTGCAAAAGATAAAGGCAAATAAAATTAATCATGAAAAATCCTGTGCTCAGGTTTGCAGTGCTGTGCTCATACTTGTTGACATTGCTAGAATACTATCCATTTGTTTGGTTTTGGAATTAGATATTTTATTTAGTGTTTGGTGACTCTTAGACAGCTGTCTGGCACTCTGTCATAGTGTCTTTCAAGATATTTCTCATAATCCAACTTGAAGTGCTGCTAATGATTAGAATGCGATGTGCCATCTCTCCTCACAGTGTTCCACAATACTCATGCAGTTCTCTGAATGTGCATTATTTCAGAATAGAGCTTCAGTCCAGTCACTCCCTTGTGCTTCAGAAAAAAATCCTCTCCATGGCTTATGGAGACCCTCAGTAGAGACCCAGCTAGAAATGCACAGTGCAGGCAGGGCTTCAGTGCTCTGCCGAAATAACCTCCTATCCACATGGAATAAACTGAGCTGTGTTAAGACAAATAGCAGCTTTCCATTTCAGGTGTTTAGATCCCCGTGAGTTAGGGAAGCATTTTGAACCTGCAAAGCCAAAGATCTGGTTCCAGTACAGGTACAGCGCAACTCAAATGCAAACTTGCCCTCAGAGAGATTTTTCTTCTAAGAAAGCAGAAGTCTTGCAGGAACAAGCCACTCCTGACAGCTCCTCCATCTTGTGCAAAGGCTAGTATAGACCAAACTGTACAATTCCAGTTTCAGTGTAAAAAATCAAATCCAAGCCTCAAATCTGAATTCTTGCTGGCAGGTATGGCGGAAACCCAGTCGCCTACAAATAATTGCATCTCTATTTAAAAATAGAGAGTGCTTCTTTTTTTTTCCCCTGGCATACAGAAATCCCCAAATCCCAATTTAATAATAATCAGCAGAGCAACTATCAAAATACAGTGCTTGCCTAATCTGAAAGATTGCAACGTGAATTTTGCAGATCCTAGAAAGATTTTTGAATTCTAAAAGTGTGCAGAGCAAGATGTGTTTTATAACGTGGAGTTCGAATCAACATTTCCCCACTACCCATGATGTAAGCCTCAGGAGAGCTGTAACGCATAGGTTATTTGTTGTAGAAGTTGCAGTTTGCCACTGATCTCTGAAAACGTCAAGGCGCTTGCCAGGGTAGGCGTTACAGGGTTACAGGGTTTCTTTTAAATCCTTTCTTTGCATGGAAAAAAAAAGATTGAGTCCCTTTGAGCTTTAATGGAAGATCTGAAAAATAGAAATACCATAAGACTATACTGGGAAACTGATACACTAGCTAAATGCTGCAGTTTTCTGGTACAGAACATTGTGTTATTATTCCGTTCTTCAGCTTCCATACAATAGCCTGGAACACTACAGGAATAAAGTATAACTGGTTATGTGTGCATAGGAGTAAATGATACCTGGGTTTAGTCCTTACAAAAAAAAAAAAAAAACAAGTTCAGCAACATATTTGATGCGCACATGTGATGTAGCTGCTATGCATGGGCTATTGCTGGTTCTCCTAGGCTTCTTTTATGTGAAGATTTTTTTAATAAGCAAAAAACAAATCTGCTTGGGGCTATTTTATTTTTCTTTTCATAAACAGGAAAGTTTGTTGTGTTTTTGTTTCCGAGCCGTTACCCTGCAGTTCCACTGCTCCGTTCACCCTGGGCTCTCCGCACAGGCGTCCCAGCTCCCCGTCAGCTGCACTCCCCTTTCCCTGCCCTGTGACCCCATCCACCACGTGTGTGTTTAACCTGCCCGTTCTTCCTTCACCCAGAGCACTAGCTCTCCTTTCAGTTATATGCATATGTCTTGCCAAGTGCATTGTTATTTTACCTCAGTGTGACTTCTTTAAACCCAATAAATGCTATACTTCCTGCCTTTTCTTTACAATACCCATTAAGCCCTCATTTTCTCCTTGTACATCACATTTTTTCTGCTTTTCTCACAAGCATTATTACTTTGGAGGGAGTTTTCCGTCCAAAGCACCTTAGTTTCCCGTGATGCCTGGATTGCTCCTGCCCATCTTTGTCCTTCCCTTCACAAACTATGAGCACCCCCTGATCTCTTCTGCATGCGAGATGCTTTCCTAGCTCTTCCTCGTCTTCCTTCCCAGCTATCACTTGACCTGCGAGCAATTTAAAGCTCATATTTCTCCTCAGTCAACTCTGTTTGACTTTGTGATTCTTAATTAATTTCTTCTCAGTCACTTGTGAAGACCCTGGCTCCCTCTCTGCTCCCGCCCGTCCCGCTCCAGGCACCTCTCAGCCACACGCAGCCTCCCGATGCCGTCCTCCCTGGGGCCGTGTTCCTGTTTTGGGAAGCTCCCTCTGCCTCGGGGAGCTCCTGAGGAGACTGGCAAGAGCCAGGCACCTCTTGAGGTGAGGCGACAGAGAAAGCCCCGAGGAAGGGAAGTGCTGCGCTCATACGCTCCCCTTCGGGCTTCATCTCGCTCATCCCCAAGCGGGGACGTGAAGGCATGACGTCCCGAGGGCAGCTTCTGCAAACGCCCTTTCCTTTAGTGCCATTAATGTGGTGATAGGGTGGATATGCTGTAAAAGATGCCTGTGTGCTGAAGCTGAGGTGGGAGTGGGTGGTTACAGTGAGATAATTAAAACCTAAAGAATAGCTCGATTCCAAATATTTAAGCACAGTCCTTGGTAACTGGCCTTACGCTCGCAGAGATTTACTTGTATCTCTGCTGAGATTCTCAGCATGGCAAATACGAACACGAAGTATTTCATTCATGCACTTAGAAGAGAGCAAGTCCCAGGCTCACTGTTTGCTGGAAAGGATGACGCTTAGCTTTTCCATTCAGCTATAAAAGCTCCATATGCGCTTTCTTCTTAAGCATTATTTTTAAATAGAAATGTTGCTTATCTCTTGGGGTTCACTTAAAGCAACTAGCTGTGCTTGCTGAGTGATAAAGATGTCTCATGTAATCAGATGTTTAGGGTGGAATTAAGTATTTGCCCAAATTTAACGTTAGGTGCTAAGGATGCTGCTAAGAAGTAGATTGCCCACTGCTAACATGGCTACAGGTGAGCTTCAGTCCCAACGTTACAGCCTGAGAAAGTAGAATGATGACAGTTAGTAATACATTTATACTCATTTATTTAGAATACTCACATTTTACAGCCTTACATTCCCAGCAGGTCTCCCAAAGCATTTGAAAACCTGAAGTGCCTTGACAGATAGACAGCTGGATCATAGCTTTTAACACAAGCACTTTCCTGTATAAAAATAAGCAGTTATATTATTATTTCAAATGAACTACAGAAAAAAAAATGTCCTATAGCAAGCTGTGGCTTACAATTATTTAACTCATATACATAATATATGCATTTAACAATGTAATTAGGAATGCCTGAAATGAAATGTAAGTAGAAGAAATCTCTCTTCGTACTAATATCCTTAAAAGGAGTAAAATAGTAAAAAACTCTATAGTAACATTAGGGGTATTTAATTTTTCAATCTTTTTCATCTTCTAAGCAGCACGCATAGAAAGCTATGAACAGCTGAGCCCTGAAACACCCGCTTTTGTCCCCGTGTTCCTCGTGCGAGGCAGCACACGTGCACCGTGCACAGCAGCCGCCGCATGGCAGCGCTCCTGGTCCCCGCACTGCTGGCACCTGACAGCCTGGGGTCGACTGGGAAAACACAGGGTTGCGGGGCTCGAGCTTGGTGTGAGAGCGAGTGACTTTTTGGTACCGCTGCTGAGCCCTGCTCTGAGTGGGAATCCTGCTACTTAGAAAGAGGCTGATTTATAGAATTGCTCCATTCTCTGTAATACCAATAGTGATGGCTGCAGCCACATAGTCTATGGGGTTCATCTTCCTGTGCATGTTGGTTTGGTGTCTAAAGTGAGAGGAAAGCCAGCCAGCACCTTCCCAGTTTGAGATGGGGTCCTCCTTGTCCTCTAACTGTTACATCAAGGGAAAACCCAAAAGCAACTTAGCAGGAGCAATTTAGGGAGTTTCGTACTAAAAATGAACCCATGAACGCACATGGGTGGCTTTAAACTGTAGCCTTTCCAATACAACCCCTTACTAAGCACCGCTGTGGGTGGCGTCATGCAATGCAGCAATACATGTAAAAGCGGCTGAACAGCTACAAAGGAAGGAGTATTCTGAAATATTGGTCTGCAGTGTGGAGTTGCTAAATCACTAGCATAGTGTGCTCGTACAAAATGCAGATGAAGTCAAAATAGGCAGTTCTCAAGTAAGCTTTGGATGATAAGGTTTTGAAACATGCTTTTGGTTAAAAAAAAAAAAAGCTGCAAATAAGAAAGTTTAAGATAGTTTCTCTCTTAAAATAAAGCTGCTTCTCCTGGGGAGTTTTAAGGCCTGGTAGGATTGCTCATTCTGTTAGCCAGGTATTTAATAGATCAGCTTTATGGAAACTGCTTGCAATCGGCATATACTCTTTCCTGTTAGCATTCAATATCTCTGTGAATCATGAGCATGTTTTCTTACATATTCTGTGTCAAAAGGTCTGTTCCCTCCAATGCAGTCATGGCTGAAACTCTGCCCGGTGAAAACACTAGCAAAACTCCTCTGGGGACCAGTTTTGCAGAGGCATTTTGTAAACAGTCTCCTTGCTATCGCCTTCCTCTTATCATCTGGAGGATCACTTTGCTGGGGACTCAATTCTGCATGAGGTTTTTGCTCCAGAAGCTCAGCACGAGTTACTGTACTATGGACCCAAGTGAACATCAGGTACTGTAGGGCTGCAGGTCCTGCACCGCTGGCCATGCTTCCCAGAGCCCGGATGCCACAGCTGGAAAGGTGTCCACATGTGTGCCACCTTCAGGCCACTGCTAAGAGCGCTCTCAGGTCACAACACTCCAGGTCTCTGCTCTTTTCCTGTGTGATAAGGATCTTCCAGGACTTAAAATTATTTTTTCCCTCCCACTTGTTTCCTTTACAGCCGGTGATTAGTCCTGCTGAGGAGGGGATGGGGCTCCTTCTGGAGGTCATCAGTACAGCTCCAGTGTTTACCCAGGAGGTTATTTCGAAATGCTGCTTAGGGATGGGTTGGAACATATTCCCCACAGTCCTGTGTACTCATATACGGGAGGTCCTTTTTATGAAGATGAATATGAAGCTTTCAGAGCTTCTGCAGTAGCTGCTCTGGATCTGCCCATAGTGTTTGGCAAAGTGAGTGTTGCCATGCAGGGTGAAATACAATTGTGTCTTTTGAAAGAGGACTGGAATAAAATTAAATCCTGCTTAAGATTCATTACATAGTGCAGAATAGAAATTCCCCCTCCTGCTATCTGATCCCCAGATTTTAGTTTTGTTGTTTGATTTATTTGTTGTTAGGGTTGCTAACATTTTAAAATAAATTAATGTTTCATTGAAAATGCTTTGACCAAACGCCTGTGTATTTTAGGTGCTTTTTCAATTTTAGGATCTATATCTTTTCCTTCTGTTGCTCCCAAGTCAGCCTGGAGACATAGTACATTTTCAGCACTAAATTAACACTTGACTTTGTAGTTTGCATGCTGCGTAACCCAGCACCTCCTCCACTGGCAGTAAGTTTAGTAAACTAAACGTTCAAGTGTTACGTTGCCCTTGAAACCTGTGCTCTGTGACAAAGGTTGCAACTCAGAACGAGTCACCAAGCTTCTGTGCGGGTCACAGTTCTTCGTGTCATTGGTGCGTTAATCAGAAACCTCCCCGTGGTTATCTGTATAAGCAGGGTACGGAGAACTTTGAACAGACGGCACAGGGACACGCTCAGCCTCCTGAGGAGCATTTGCCTCTCCCTGAATAACTGCAGTAACTTTGAAAACAGAAAATAAGAAGAAACATATTAAACTCAGGTTGGAAAGAAGCTTTCCTGCACTTCTGATTCCAGCTTTAGTACTATCTTGCTGTTTGACCTTTGGGAAATTATTTTATCTCAGCCTATCCTAGTCTACAGAGAACCAAAAGTTTTAACACTTCCAGAGAAATGCCTCACAAGACTACTTAGTCATTCCTGTTCATGACTTGCTTTCAGATGCAACACCATATAAAAGTATTACCCTTCTATTTCTTCATTCCAAAGAAAGGTAAATCTCATTGATTTGGGATGCTTTTCATTCCGAGGTGAATTTCTTGAAAGCAGACAAAAGGTCTCACAAGCCGTTGTGAATAAAAGACCACAAGTTTTCGCAAGTCAGCTATACACAGGTGGGCAGGGGAAATCTTTTTTGTTTCTTATTGCTTGTGTAATTGTGAAATCACAGCTTTGTTCCTATGGTATTATATCAACCTGTCTACACAGATAGATTTAGTGGGAGGACCCATTAAATTATCCACTCTGCTATTCAGGCAGGGTGAAGTTATGCAACTTTTGTTATACTATAGCAGAGCCTTAATTTTTCTGCTGTGGCTGCACCTACGAGCTGTGACTGACAAATTAAATGCCCTGAAGTCCAAGATTAAACACAGCTTGGCTGGCTGTCCAGCCTGCACCATGCTAACATGGTTTGCCGAAGTATTAATATCTCAGAACAGTGAATATTTGGACAGCTTCTCAACAGCAGGCAGTGAGTGGTGACCTTGTCTACCAGGCAAACCAAATGCAGTCCAAAACCAAACCAAAAGCTGGCCCAATATAAGCAAAGTACCAGCATTCCACTTTTTCATTCCCAGATGCTTCTATTGCAGTCTCAGTTTCCAGCCTTGCTGGAGACCTTACCAGCAGTGTTACTAAATGAAATGATAAAATCTCAATCTAATCCAGATGGAATCGTAGAATCGTTATGGTTGGAAAAGACCTTTAAAGTCCTCGAGTCCAACCATAAACCCTTCAACACCAAGCCTACTAAGCCGTGTCCCTGAGAAGTGCTTCATCTACACGTTTCCTGAACACTCCCAGGGATGGTGACTCCACCGCTTCCCTGGGCAGCCTGTTCCAATGCTTCACCACTCTTTCCGTGTAGAAATTCTTCCTGATATCTAACCTGAACCTCCCCAGGCAGAACTTGAGGCCATTTCCTCTTGTCATATCCGTAGTTATTCTGGAGAAGAGATCGACTCCCGCCTCACTACAACCTCCTTTCAGGTAGTTGTAGAGAACGATTAGGTCTCCCTTTCTGAAAGGCTTCTGCAGTCAGGGAATGCCAAGCTGTCCAAAGCAGACACTTATTTTTACAGAAGTGATGTCTCTCCACCCCAGGTTTTGTTGGGAAGGTGTCTGAGATCGGGAGTGGTGTATCTGGGCAAGAGGGAGCAACATCTCAGTATCTCCCACACCTCTGGGGCTCATTCAGCCTCCTCTCTGTGTAGCTCTCAGTGCACGGTGGAGCAGCACTGCTGTGAGCGGCTCCCGCTCCCCCCAAGCAAGTCAGGCAGGGCCTCAAGGTCACTTAAGCTTTGTCAAATAAAAGGGTTTGCTCACAGACCCCTCTTTTTGCATAGGAATCACATGATGATCACAATTAAGAGAGCGAGTAGCACTGTGGAGAAGGGGCTTGTTATTATCTCTGCTTACAACAGGGGATAAGCGAGGTATGGAAAGCCAATATGATTTGGCAATCATCATGCCCAAGCCTAAGGAAAAGCTGGCAGAGCAGGGCAGGTCCCTCCCTCCCCTGTGCTCTGGTGACAACATCTTCCCTGCAGATTGGGAGCAGATGCTTTGAAGCATCTGTGAGTTGTTTTTTTAACTAGAGGGACCACAAACTGACAGCTGGGAGTTAGTAAGGCATACACAGGAGACACTGCCAGGTCTTGCAGGTTGAACTAAGGCAGCTGGGGGAAGTCCATATTCGTTCTCCATGCTTGCTAAGAGTCCAGTGTGCCAGTGCCCAGGCTGCTGACCTTGCCTCTAACACCGAGCGTGTGAGAGGGAGTCTCCTTCCGCTACCTTTTTTCCAGGCAATAGGAAAGGGGAGGCCCACGCGGAGTGCCAGGAGTGAAGGCTGCACCTGAAAGCACCTGCTGGTGGGTTAAGCATTGGTGCTTCGCTTCGCTGCACTGCACGGGCTCATTGCACCCATTGGTGCAAACGTTGGTGCTTCGCCGCGCTGCACGGGCTCATTGCACCCCTTGGTGCACGCATTGGTGCTTCACCGCGCTGCACAGGCTCGTTGCACCCATTGGTGCATGTGTTGGTGCTTCACCGCGCTGCACGGGCTCATTGCACCCCTTGGTGCATGCGTTGGTGCTTCGCAGCGCTGCCCGGGCTCGTTGCACCCATTGGTGCAAGCGTTGGTGCTTCACCGCGCTGCACGGGCTCGTTGCACCCCTTGGTACACGCGTTGGTGCTTCGCAGCGCTGCACGGGCTCGTTGCACCCATTGGTGCATGCGTTGGTGCTTCACCGCGCTGCACGGGCTCGTTGCACCCCTTGGTGCACACGTTGGTGCTTCGCAGCGCTGCACGGGCTCGTTGCACCCATTGGTGCAAGCGTTGGTGCTTCACTGCGCTGCACGGGCTCGTTGCACCCATTGGTGCACGCATTGGTGCTTCACTGTGCTGCACGGGCTCATTGCACCCACTGGTGCAAGCGTTGGTGCTTCAC
>VZSV01000017.1:9164200-9206372 GCA_013398735.1 Nothocercus julius
AGGAAGGAAGGAAGGAAGGAAGGAAGGAAGGAAGGAAGGAAGGAAGGAAGGAAGGAAGGAAGGAAGGAAATTTTCTCATGTCTTTACTAATTACAGCCATTCAGACCATTCTTCTCATTCCTAAACGTCTCCGTTAGGACGGTCCTGGCAGTGACAGCCGCTTTGCTTGTTGCGGACTGTCTATGGAGTGAGTTATGCCACCAGCGCGCCGAGGGTTTTCTTTGAGAGAAGCGGGTTTGTTAAAAACGCCTTATTGTGGCGTTTCGTTCCCGCTGCGCGTTCCTGCAGGCCCCGAGTTTGGGTTTCCCGCGGGCGCGCTGGAGGCGCCGCTGCCGCAGACCCCGCGCGGGCCGGAGCTCCCCTTCGCGTCCGGGCCTGCCTGGTTGCGGCGCGTGCTTTTCCCTCGGGGCTGCAGAGCTCGCAGCGAGGGCGGTGCCTGTTGCGCTGGCATTTCTGTGCCAGGCAAGTGGCTCCGTGTAGCTTAAGGACTTGCCTCTCTGTGGATTTTCCACAGGTTTGGAGGAATAGCTGCAGGTACAGGGCAAATCCATGCATCCACGCAGCCTAAACCTGCCTCACTAGAGGTGGTCGCATGGGGTGAGAAGGAGACAGGGTGCAAAGCAGGGCGGCGGAGACGAGGTGCAAGCAGGTCCTGGCGGGAACGACTCTCTGCTCAGCTCCAGCCTACGGCATCAGGATATCTCCTAACCCGGACACGTCTTTCTGCTGTTTACATAAAGTCCAGTCCTACCTCTTCTGGCAGCATAGCACTGACATAAAACTTAGTCTATTTTAACACCTATGGAGTCTGTGAAGACACCGTTTCTGTTGACTGAACACACAAGGGCACTTCAGACCCTGCTTAAATCATAGCTGCATTTTGTAATCCTGACGCTGAATCAGTATTTCGTAATGTGCCAAGTGGAATGTACAAAAAAACATAATGCAAAAGAGACAGGAATTAATGAAGGTGGGAAATGCCCCTTCAACTCAGCCAGTCTCCTCTAGTCAAAAGTTTTTTCCTGCATATTACTGGGAATAAATCTTTCTTCCTGGAGGAAACTGTGTCATCTCCCATATCTTACAACCTCTTTTTATAAATGATTTCCAAGTGGTGGATGTTGTCTGGTTTCCAATAGGACATTAATAACTAAAATAGAAAAGATTATGCCATAACCTGCCGTAAAGCCTGTTAGCTGGGGGAAAAGTTCTTTTCTCTTAATATTCTCATTTACTAAAACCATTTGGTTTTAGTAAAACCAAATCTCCATCCCCCCCTTGCAGACATGTACCACAAACCCTCACCGTGCTCCCCGTTGCCAAAGGCCTGCGAGGGACATGGTGGGAATGTAAATTGCTGGGAACTTTTTGCACACAAAGCCCAGAGGGGAAGCTGGTGGCCTGCGCGACTGGATGGCGTCGCTCGTGCCAGGAGATGCCCCCCAGCTCCGGCCATCCAGAGCCGGGACCTCTGCCCTGGGACCTCCAACCCCTGCGGCCTCGCGGGATCGGGAGCACTAAAATTCACCAGCTGTGTCGGCACTTTTAAATAGTAACAGCTTGTTATCCTACCCTCTGATCTCTCTAGACGGTTCAGTGAGCTCCTCGGTGTTAGCAAAAGGGCCCTCATCTACCTGCCGTGAAACCCATGGGCCTCCGCAGAGCAGGAGCCATGCTCCAGACCTAGGTTCGGGAGTCTTTTAAGGAAACGCTGCCCTTCCTTCCCCACGGACCTCCCCAGGCTTCCACAGGTGCTTGAAGGCAAAGGGCCAGCGCCACCTCGTCCTCCTTCCCTGTGCCGGCCCCGAGCAGGGAGCTGAGCGGAGGGCTGGGGAGCAAGGAGCAGCGCTTTGGGCTTTGCTTGCTTTCTTACGTGGGTTTTTTCTTGGGGTGGGGACCTAATTGAAATATATTAGCCTAGATCGGGCTTGTTTCGTATCTGCCTGCTTAAATTTGGGGGCCTAACACCTTTTTCTGGCCTCAAATGAAAGTACAGAATTGTACGTGGGGAAAGTGAACCTACACACAGACACACACGGAGAGGGGAAATCCTCTGTGTTGTTTGACTTTCATTACAGAGTGACAATTAGTGTTTGCTAAAATAAAAACCAAACTTTGTCTAGCAACTGTTAAGGTTATCAGGACAACCACTAACTTCCCATGAACCAGAGAAACCTGAGATTAAATAAGAAAAGGAGAAAAGACCGTGGTGTCATTGGCCATCTTTAGCAGTCTGTGAGAAGGCTGCTTTTATGGCAGACCCTGAAAGGAAACCTACCCCGAGGGCACCCAACTTCACCCCTGCCTCGCCAGCAGCCGGGCACCATCATGTCCCGACCGTGGTGGCCACGGGGCTGCTGCTCCCCAGGGGCGGGTTTGTGTGGGCCAGCGTGGCATTTAAGAGCATCTCCAGGACCTAACTCTTCCTCAGGCTTTTTTTTTTTTTTTTTTTTTTTTTCCAGAGAAGATCCCTAGACTCATGAGACTATAGCCTATATAGTAAACCTGCTTTGAGGTATAAATTATTTGTTTGTCTGTGTGTTATGTATGATAGTGGTTCCCATTGCAGGATGTAGGTTTTCTTAAGAATTTTACCAATTTGTGGTCCGTATCAATTTTCAGAAAACCAGGACATGAGGAATTGTGCTTTATTTACTTGCACTGTGTAAGAACAGGTGTCAGAGAACATGTTACTCATCAACATAAAGTGATGTCTCTTTAAACATTCAGACTGGCAGTAAAGCAGTTCTACAAATATGTAGGAACCTGTTCCACCAAACACAAAATGATTTTGTTAAAAAGAGAAGGAAAGGAGAAGAAAAGGAAAATAAATGGAAAAAAAAAAAGAAAAGAAAAAAGGCTGGGAGTGCTACGCTGTGCGGACCTCATGGTGCTGTGGCTGCGGAAGAGCTTGCGCGTGCCTGTGCCGATCAGATGTAAAGGCTTTCGGAGGCTGAGATCAGAGACTTCGCAGCTCGCTCTGAGTTCAGACCACATGCAACGCTGTGGTTTGCAGGTGAAACGCTTCACCTGGCACCTCCTCTTCTCTTTCCACTCCAGTCTGTCAGTAGTTTCCCAGTATCGGATGTAGCTATAAAAGCCAACCCACTCCTCACTCCTTTCTTTTCCTTCTCCTTTCACTTGCTGCTGCCTCTGCAGTGATCCCGTCAGTTGCCAGGCTGCAATACCTCCCCAAATCCTATTTCCTACCCTAACCATGAGAAATACTAACCGTCAATCACACAGTGACCCTCAGCTAAGGGATGAGGCTGTGACCAGCCCCTGGAGCTCCCTGAGCATTTGGCTTTGGTCTTTGTCAACATCTCCAAAACCAGAGCCTGTGCTTCATTTGTGCTTTTCCCAAAGGGCACCTAGTGCACCCTGCCAGCAGAGGTGAGGACAGGTAGCTCTTTCTAGAAAAGTAGCAGACGATGGGAAGCTTACAGGCTCCTTGAAAGCCTTTTCGGTGTCAGGGAGCACGTCTTCACTGGAGATGCTTCCTCACTCCTCGTCTCAACTTTCAGTCTCTTTTCTTTTATCACTGTGCTGGACTAGACTGCATGGGCTTTTCTCTGCCCTGTTCCCATTTATACCTCCTAGGCTTTGGTTGCTACTTAGCTGGTATCATCAGAAGAGAAATAATTAAATATTTATTTTTGGTATTGTAGCAGAGGGGGACACCTCATCACTGCAGTCAAGCTGTGCATTAGGAGAAACCATGTATTTATATTCACACGAAAATTCAGAAGACGCTTTGTGAGGAGAGGAGTCTGCGTGGGTGTGTGTACGGATTCTACCCTTCCTGGTGCTTGGCTGACCTGCTATTAAAACTTCCCAACTCAGCCCTAGCTGTATCCCTCCCATTATGTAGGAGCCGTTACAGAAAGCCACATAAACATTAAAAACACAGTGTGTTTAAAGCCAAAGGGATGGGTAAGCCGGGGGTGCACGGACAATGTCTTGGAGGATTCTGCTGAACTCTCTTCGGATCTCTGTACAAACACCACCTATATATTCAAATTCTGCTGTTGGGGGTAATAACACCTCAGAATACCATGCAGCTGCTCATCTACTGAACGTGTTATTGTTTTAAACAATAATCAGAGCATATCGTGGAAACTAACCACAAGCTGGAGCTAAAAGTGAAAGTACCAAGGGGAAGCCAGACTGGCTCCCTAGAAGAGCCTAATTCAAATGGTATGTGAAAGATCCTTCTTAGAAATGAGTGCACTGCATGTCAGCCCATCAGCTTGCTGGCATCAGGGCAGTTTCTCTCCATTTACTCTTTCCATTTACGCTGGAATAATCTTCCCTGTGCATTCTGGCATGTGCTTCGTTGTAGCTGATCAGATTCACTCTGTAACACATAGAGTTAAAAGCTAAGAGTAATTTGTTTTCCAACAGAAAAAAAAAAAAAAAGAAAAAGATAAGGATCCTAACTTTAAAAAATTAATTTTGTTGAGGGGAGTTCTGTGAGCTATGTCTTATATACTCATTTTCCTGTACAGTCAGTGAGATTGAGACATGGGTCTAATTTTGGCAGAATCTCCTAGATTTTAACCCCAGATTTTAACCTCCTAGATTTTAACCCCAAAACCAGACTTTTTATGGTCTTTGAGACTTTTTACCCTTTACGGTGTTGGGCAAAATACGTGCCTGCCGTGCTGCAGCTTCCTCACCTGCCAAGTCGGAGCTGCTTCCCGCAGCCTCCTCGCACCCAAGGAGTTAACTCCGCAGAGAGGAACGCTGAAGATAAAAGCCTGGCACAGCGCGCTTGGCTGCGGGCGCTCTGGGAGCAGGATGCGGGCTGCAGGTGTGTTTGTGCTGTGCCTACCACGCTGTGGCCACCCCGCTGCCACCCAGAAGTGGGAGCGGGCTGGTTGCAATCACCATTTGGGCTTGGGGCGTCGTTGGAAGAGCTGCCTCTGCTGCTCACTGCCAGGACCGCCACAAAGCCAAGGCGCTGGCTCTGCCACGGTCTGTGCCAGCCTCCGGGCTCGTGGAGGGCCTTGCTGCGGGCCGTGGGCACTGCCGTGCTCACCGCTCTTGTAGAGATGCCTTGGGGAGCTCGAAGCTGAAACCGAACCAAGAAATCGCTCATACTGGGTCAGGGCAAAAATCCTCTTGGCCCGATGCCCTGTGTCCAGCTGCAGCCCGATGCCAGGAGGAAAGGGCAAGGCCGAGGCAAGCGCACGGTGGTGCCTCCTGGAGTGCCCTTTCCAGCGCAGTACCCAAAAAGCAGAATGAAAACCACGTGTTTGCTGTTTGTCTGGAGGACTGGGCTCTACTTTTGAGGGAAAAAAAAAAAGAGAGAGAGAAAGAAGGAAGGAATAGATATGTCAGAAAACAAATTGTGAATCAACTGTTAAAATCACTGATAGGTAGACAGGTAGGTACATAGGGTGTGCGAAAGCATGTTAAGCTAAATATTCTGGCCAGGCACATTTTAATTCTCAGTGTGCTGCAATCAGATATGGTTAAATGAGGGTGCACTAGTGTTACATTCTTTTTAATGAGAATTCACAGAACTTTCTTCTCCTGTGCCAAATGCCAGCAGTCACCAAGCCAAGACCTGAGTTCTGAGTAAAACTTGCCGACAGGAACCTGCTCGTGGCCCCAGGACAGTCCTGCCCCGGTGGGTGCCCGGGGACCCCTGCAGAGCAGCTCTCCCATGTTGGGTCGCGGTTGACCCGAATCTCTCCCAAACCATCATGCGGACAAACGTGTGAGGCCAAGGGGGAAGCGCTTCCTCGAGGCCGCTTGAGAGGTGGCTGTGGCCTGCGGTGGGCTTGTTCCTGCCTTGGCCTCTTGGCTTCTCCCCGGCCCTGCACAGCGTCCTTCCCGCGAAACCCACCCGCCCCGCTCGCCCGCCCTGCGCCCTCCTTTCCCGCTGGCGGGTCATACTCACTGCCGGCTGCCCTGCCAAATCCGTCAGCCCGAGCGGGTTTCACTCCGGTTCCTTCTCTCGACTGCTCGGCAAGGTGTGTTGTTTGCTTTGCCTAAGTGCTGCTGGGGCCTAATGTACCGTTGTTATGTACAAACCATTTCTACTGTCATGAATCATGTTTTACCACCCCTTTGCTTTTACTTCTCTACCAGCCCTTTTTGTTTTTTTTCTCTCCCTTGCAAGCAAACACATCTGAGTTCCGTGTTTGCAACCGAACCGGCGGCCGCCAGGTATTCAGCCCCAGCTGAATTATTCCTGCAATCCGGGTGCCGCCGAGATTAGTAAACCAACCTCGCGCACAGGCGGTTTTCCCTGCGACCAAAGGTAAATCCATTAAGTGCAGACAAAAATAATTTTGCCAAGCGCATATAAAGCAAGCAAAGATTTTACCGAAAACCTCACGCCATCGAGCAAAATATGCACCTTCTTTATCTTATCTGTTGTGAATAACTCAAGCTATTTGCACAACGCCTTGTGCTAGGAAGAAGTTGTTTGTACATGTTTCACTCCCTTTTTTTTCTGCAAGTTGTGAATTTTGAATGAAATCTTTCCTTCCAAGCCCCTACTACCCGTGAAACCAGCACGGCTTCCCCTGGCGATTCCTCCCCTCAGGCTCAAACCCCCCGCTCCCAAACCCCATTAGTTACAGGTGGTTTTCTATTAATCTTCAAGCGGCTCTGGAGAGCTCTCGGCGTCTGGCAGCGCTAACATCCCTTTCCCTCCTGTCCCACCCACTTAGCCTCGGTCTAAGAGCCCTTAACAAATGACTCCCAAGGAATTTAAATGGCTAACGCTCGCGGACCAATAAAGCGGTGCCCGAACGCTATAACCGGGCTACGCGGCTCTCGTGATTAGAGGAAGGTTGCGCAGGCAAAGGCGCTCGGGGCTCGAACCTGCCGCACCTGGGCTGCGGGATTGGCGAGGTAAGGGAGCCGCTGCCCGTGCGGTCGGGATTTTCTGCGTGGTTTTCGTTAATCGGGTAGCCGAGGCTGGGAGTACGTCCTTGGCGAGGACGCCGGTTTGCTTTTTGCTTTCTGCTTCCATCGGAGGGTCTGAAGGAGCTGCATGAGAAGGAAGCGGCTACTTCTAGGCTGGAGCTAGGAGCTCGACAAAAGAGTGCCTAAAAGAATTTGCCTGGCAAGGAACAAAGCAAATGCCAGGACTGTTCAAGCTAAAATACCGATCGGTTTAACCATTTATGCTTAGGCGGAAGAAAACAAGTAAAATTGGCTTCAGAGAGGCTCTGTCTACCCTGCTGAATCGACGAAGCGAAAGGCAGGCGTTTCGCAGCCATTTCGCAGCCATCGTACACGCGACTGCAAAGCGGCCTCTTTCCGCCACCGCCTTTTGTGCCCACCTGGGTTTTGTCCTGCTCAAACTCAAGGAATGGACGTCCAAATCAAGCCTTAAAAGCGGGTTATCTGCTGTACATGGAGAGCTCGGGGCTTGCAGATGGAGGGTGGCAAGGAGGGCTGAGCAAGCACAGTATATATGCAATTATCATTAATAGAAATGGGTCCATCTGGCTCATTCTGTGTGTTGGGCTTTTGATAATATTTTAAGAGAATGAGGTCCTGATATCAATCTATTCACAGTCTACTTAAAAAGCATGTGAAACGCTTAAGGCTTGTGCATGACACAGGACACGTGATGCGAGTCTGTCCACCCCTTGTTTATTTATTTATTCATTCATTCATTTATTTATTTATTGGGCCAGTGTTAATAGAGAGCTTTGAATCTGAAAAAAAAACAAAAAAACAATTGAATGTAAATTTACTGATATATAAATAAAGGAAATGGAGCTTTTATAACTAAGGCTTGGTTATGCTCCGACTTAAACCAATAGCCAGCCTGCTGATTCAAATGAAGATGGGCCGCGTTAATGGCGTAAAGCGGCATCCTGGTCCAAGGGAAGGGGCCCTTCCCTCTTTGCTCATCCTGCGCTGCCGCGCGGGACGGCGGCGCTCCGGGGCCTGGCCGGCGCGGAAAAGGTGCTTTTTTTGACCGCGTTATCTCGGTTGAACTTTGCAGGCCGTTGCGCAGGGTGCGATCCGCGGTGACCCGCATTAGCGCCTGCCAGCTGGTGATGTGGCACCGCAGACTTTGCCTGGTGCGCCGAAGAGTTAAGGGAGCTTTTTAATTAACTTAACTTAGCACAGCTGAAGTATCGTGGCTGCGAAACCGGAGTTGCTCGTGGAGGGAGGCAAGGCCGTGCGGCCGACTACCAGAGGTCGTGGTAATGCTGTTGGTGTGATTATTTTTCCGTGGGTTTCTTATACAGTTCTGCACTTTAAAACTGAGATTAGATAACATGTTGGATAAAAAATGAATAATGTCAACAAAGGAGGAGCCGTTTTGCTAGTCTTTTTAAGAATTTCTGTTTAATTCTGCATTTCAGTTCCATTCCTTGTTGAAGAAATTATATTAATTCAGTCATTGCTCTTCTTCTTTCTTCAGCTTTTAATTAATAAGAGAACAGTTGCATTCAGCAAAAGGCGAATTTCAAATAGCACCTGCCTCAGATCCCACTGTTTTTCCGAGACACACAAAAATTTCAGTTCCAGATCACAGGTATTTCCAACTGAACTGTAATCTTGATCGGCTTAGACTGCCTCGAATTCACCCACCCCAGGAACGGTGCCTCCTCAGAGAGTCCCTGCCTTGGTTAAACATTTTTTTTTAAATTTACAATATTAACCCTGGGCAGAGGTAACGAGTCCTGGCAATCTCTTCCTTGTACTTGTACACCTTGCTGCTCCATTTTGATCCAAGGGCTCAAAGGTTCGTATAAACTCAGAGGTCGGGCACAAATTGCTGCACTTTGCAGCTTCGTTCTGCCGATATGACAGAATTTCACAGTAGAGATGATTGCCTTTCATCCCCCTCTTCTCCGCTCATGGGCTGTTAAAAGCACGATATGTACAAGTCAGCTATTGGTACCTGAGCTTAATAAATAACTACCTGGGTTTCAGCGGTGCAAGGTGCATATTATAAAAAGGGTCAAATGTCAGTGCACAAAGGAAAAAAAAGAAAACAAGCAGGCACTGACTAAGCCAAATGTTTTGAGTCTAATGTACTTTCAACAGGGAACGTTTGCATCGCTGGTGCGGTTTAGCTTTTTGTGCTGATTTTCATTTCTGTGACCCGAGCAGAGGGAACAAGTTGGGCCACTTTTCAGCTTTCCCTTAACTCGCTCCCTCCTGCTGAACTCGGAGTTGGGCCCCTCTGTAGTTGTAGCACTCACGTGGTAGACGCAAAACCAGGACTGTGGCAGTAAAAGCAGTGCAAAAGATTAGTGGGGACTGGAAAGCCCTAAGTCGTGCCTTTTTGTTATAAAATCAGCGACACAAGTAGGCCTTGGGTTAACAGGCAGCCTGCTCGGTTCTGGGTTTTGGGTACGAGTTAGCTGAAAAAAATGAGATCAGAAAGGCTGGAAGTGGAGCTGTAGTCCATGGACCCCTTTTACACGCTTCGGTCTGCGCCGCAAGGTGGAACGCTTAACGTAATAGTTGCACGGCTGGCTAGACAGACAGGCAGGCGGAGAGGCAGTGGTTTGCCATATGGAAATGCACAAAATCCCAAGCACAGCCCTGCACCAGAGTTCAACAGAACGCTCCGCGGGTCTTCAATGCCAGGATTGCACCACGGTGTTCATAGGCAAGATACATCTCCCAGGAGGCAAGAAGTGTCTCCTCTCTCCTATACAATAATTAAAGGAAGAGTCTTCTTTTGGTTTTGGTGCTAAATTGCACAAGATCCTTTTTCCTGTCTTTTTTTTTTTTTTTAAATGGTAAAAGCTTGCAAGCTCCTAGTCCAGCCTGCAGGAAACACTTCTTCCTTTTCTAGAATGGATGCTTTTCTTACAGCAGACCGCTAGTGAAGGGGGCACACTTACCTGCCTGAGCACCTCTGCACAGATCACTGTTTCATTGCATTCTGTAAAATAAACTCCCATTAAATGCAACACATCCACAACAGGAAGTGCTTGGTCCATGCTGAATGATTATATTGGGCTTTATTTAAGTTGCAACACATTGTCCTGCCTGACAGTGTTAGTAGCAGACTTTGCTGAATAGACTGAAGTGTGGAGAAAAGTGTGGATTGTACTTCCTGATTTGGAAAGCTGATAAAAAGGATTACACAGTGTCCCATGTGTCTCATCTGCTTGGCTTTCCTCAACGTGTCGCCTCAGTATCTTGCAGGATAGTCACTTCAGACCCAGACAGCAACTGGTCCTATTGGAAGAGTTACGAGTTATACAATTGTTTTGAGTTGGACTGTGTAAAAGACAGAGCTGGGGCAGGCCATGTGCAACACACACGTTGCACAACTTTTTGGGACAAAGTTCTGAATGCCTTGCAGCAAAGTGCAATATAAAGTAAGGGAGGAGATTGGCCTTCCCTAGCCAAACTTTCTTCACGAAAACTTTAAACTAAGATGGCTGGTTTGGCACCACAGTAAATAAAGCACTCAGGAAATACACAATCCATTGACAGCCTTCACATGTAGAAGCAGTAAAAAGTAGTGACTGTGTTGGTAGGGTGCTCTGAGCTGCTGGTGATTTGGCACATACTCTTTTTGGTCACCATCGCTTCATTCTTGCCATGGGAAAATCACATACGAGTTAAAAACCCAGACTCTGCAAAGTCTTCTTGCTTCATTATCTGGGTTATCATTATCCGATTTCAGATTCTTTTACTTGAGTACAGATTTTGTAATTTTCAGACCAGGAAAATGCGTGGTTCAAGAGTCTCTTTGTTGTGCATGTTCATTCCTCTGTGTTGATAATGTCTATGGATAATACAAGTGAAATTTTTGGTAGTGTCACCTTCCAAATGAAATATGTCTTATAAGAGTGCAGAAAGGGTTGAAAATAGGATAAGCAGGAGGCTTGCATAATACAAACTGAGTTGGTTTTGTGTGGATGTCATAATTTCAGTTTTATTTATATTTTAATATCACACACAAAATTGCAGGGGCATAACATTAATGTGGCTAAGGGAACTGGTATCGTGTGGCTAAAGGTCCTAGGCCCATGGTTCTTAATGCTGTTCATGCCAGTGGTGAAAGTAAGGAAAGGAAGAAATTTAACCTCCAAATACTAGTTGGAAGTTGTACTCAATTAGTGACTCCACAATCAAGCGCTCAGTTCTCATACTGGAATTAAAGTTTGCACCTGGGCAATCCAGGATGTTCGTGTACAGAGTGGTGCTAGATGCAGAGTACTTCTGGAAATCTCACCCTCTTCTTTTTCTTTAAATTTTCTTCCTTTTTGAAAGCATCAGTAAGAGGCAGGTCCTATCCCAAAACACATCTATCCCCAAAGAACACTGTATCCAAAGATGAAACCAACCATTTTTTGACATGCTTCAAAGGAAACCAATCATTTTTGAACATCCTTGGGACACTTCGAACAAATTTAAGCAACTGACAGCTGGCTTGCCCTTGTGGATGACTTAAACGTAGCGCATAGACCTTGCCTGCAGTAGCTCCAGGCTGAAAACTGCCTCTCTTGACCAGAGCATTAATCTGGCCAGTATAAGGTGAACTGACTAACTGAGCCATCCTGCAGTTCTGGGAAACTTTTTATGTCTAATGGAAAAGCTGAATCTAGAGGAGGAGCTCTGATTTTTCCTAGACACAGTAGCAAGACGTTACCTGCAAAATGTAAAACAGCTGATAAAAAAGTGTGTGTTGTAACATGACCTTAAAACATATTAAGCAGTGATTCGCTTCTAAATGACCATTCCTCATATCAGCACTAAGGTATTTTGCTGGATTTTGCTTTGCTGCCATGCCTTAATAATCCCTGGCCTTGTTTCTCCCCATGCCAGTCTATCCAAAGGTGTCACCTCCTGTTCCTGCACAAACCTTCAGTATTCTGGGACCCTTCATCCATCCATTGTTTTCCTGCCTCTGTTTCTCATCCCATTTACTCTCTCCCTGTCTTGTCCTCCACCGCAGTGGTGTTTTGGATGCCTGTTGTCCCTGTTTTCCAAACAAGTCTCACGTTACCCCTGCGGTGCTTTGCGTTGTTTCTCTCGGTGTTGGGCAGAGGACATCTGTGCTGCACGTGTTCTCCTAACTCTCCTGAGTTGCTCATCACAAGCTGCTCGTGAGCTCATCTGCCATCAGATGTTCCTGTCCCTTGTGCCCTGCTGATGCCATTAACCACATTCTCCACAGCTTTTTTGCCAGTGATCCAGATTAGGCAAGTTCACCTTTTCAAAGTATTTAAACTAGGCTGGGGCAAGTTCTTCATCCAGCTCAGCTGCAGGCAAAGCAATGTGCCCGACATGCTGCAAGCAGCTACCAAGGCCTGCTGGCCTCAAGTACTTAATTTTTTTCTTCAGTGTCCAAGGAGATTATCCATCCTTCTGCTGAAAAAAAAGGCTTTTTTTACCTAGAAACCTTCCTTTTCCAATATAAATGGCTTTCAGAGAAGTTCACTTGCCAAAGAGACAGCCTAAAATGATGGACTCTTTCTTGCACTAACCCAGGAGAAGATTCAACTTCAGATTTTTGCATTTCGTAAGTGTCAGCAAGTAGGGACCCAGGTGCTGATCCAGCTCTTGTTCTCTTTATGAAAACCACAATGGGGTCTAGCTTTTGACCCTTAAAATATAAATTAAATTAGAGTCAGGCCAAATCTTTACATGAATTTTCCAGGGCAGACTGGATCCCTCTTCTGCCCCGCAGCCGCAGGCACATTGTGGAAGCCAGGGAACCTGTGTGCAGGAGGGTGTCCCCAAGCTGCCTGCAGCCATCAGGCAAAGCGGGAAGCACCGGAGCCGGAGGGAGCACCTGCAGCCCCCCGTGCTATGCCAGGCGTGTTGGGTTGCTAAAAGGGCTGGGACTTCTTGTTTTGCCCCTGCTTTGGGAAGGAGCACCTTGAACGTACGTTCACGGCCGCGCCGGGTCCGTAGGAGGGCTGGGTTGTCGTCAGCATTTTCCACTGACAGGTTCCTTTCATTCTGCTGAAATCTGTAAGCAGACAAACTGTGTTTTCAGAAAAAAAAAAAGCAAAAGTTATCTGTTGCTTTTGTTATATATATTTTATCTAAAACTACCATGAAGAATAAAGAGCTTCACCGGTGGCAGTAGTTTCCAGGCTGCTGCAGGGCGTTGGGAGCAGGATTCCTGTTTGCCCTTTCCCTTTTACCCAACACAAGTAGAAGGGTCACGTTGAAAGCAGTAGCTGGTATTTGGCCCTGTCAACAACCGGCCTTTAGTGAAAATGCTGGTGGTGGCCTTGCCTCTGTAATGGAAGGAATAGTCGCAGCTTACAGGGGAAAGCAGTGGCACTTCCATGTATTTTCATGGAGGAATGTGGTGTGATCTCAGCAGGAATTTGTCCATGCAGCCTAAAATGGTATCCCAAATAGTCTCCAGAAAAACGGCGGTGTTTAAGAGAACTTCTAGTTTCTCCTCAGTTCTCGCCTTGCCCCGTGCCCAGCAGGCTCTTGCCTGTTACACTCAGCGCGGAACCGGCCTTCTCGCGTGCCCGCTTCATGGCCATGAGCTGCAGAAATTTCCCTCCTTGTGCTCTCCTTGCCTCCCTGCGCCTCTGGCCATTCGGATGCAAGGGGCATCCGAATTGGCCCTGCCTGGTTGCCTTGGGCATTTTTGCTGGCCGAGGCACTGTATTTAATAAAGGATCTGCCTTTATTAGGTGACTTATTCACTGTATGCCTTAGGTCGGTAACTGGTAACATTTCCCACTCTGCGTTGTCGTATAAAGAAGAAAAAAAAAAGAGAGATTAAAAATGAGGTAGTTAGTGTTTCATAAGGAAGAGGAAGTGGAATGTGAATAGTCTCACTGAAACGGGCACCCCGGAAAGCTCACCAGCGGGTAAGGGAGAGTCCTTCAAGCAGAGGAGCTGAGCTGACAGGTTTCTGAGTCGTGCTTTTAGAGGTGATTTTAGAGAATCTAGTCAATGTGATGAAGAATGTATAATCTTTACAACTTTTTTTTTTTTATTATGAGAAAAATAAGAAGCTAATCTTGTTCCAGGATAAATTAGGAGTATTTGTTTCAACTACTTGGACACAAAGATTCAGATCAGTCTCACTAACGAAGTTTTCCCTAAGAAGGTGTTCGAGGTTAGACAAACAGAAGGTGAAAAAGGGATCATTGGGGAAAAAGTCTTCGCCAGGCATGGGCTGATAGAGCTCCAAGTGTTTCCAGCTAGTAGTTCCTGGCTAGCAGTACCACCAAGCAACCTGGGCATTTAAGCAGGGGTTTGCACTAGTGAAGGGAGTCCTTCGGGTGCAGTGTCGCGGCCTGCACAGCGTCATTCCTCCCCTACGAGCTGTGCAGCACGGGGCTGGCGCACTGGACTGCTCCAGCAGCAAGCAGATGTACCGCGGATACCAAGTTTGTGGCAGACAGAGCGGAGAATGGAGAACAAATTAATTCAAGCAAGGGGTTTATCAGGTGTTTCCTGAGGGAGCACAGTATGGACAGCCCAAACTGTGGGAGCCTTTGCTTTCCTCTTCCAGCCCAAGCCACACACGGGCATGTACAGAACACACAGGCACACGTGCCTGTGTACACACACCCCATGACTTCCCATTCTTCCCCTGTGAACTTTTCCTTTCAGTCTTTTGTTCATCCCAGCTGCTCTGCCTCTCTGCTGTCCACACATCACCCAGCCCCACATCTCTTTCCTCCAAAAGTCAAATCCTGCCACAAAGCTCCTCCGCTTCAGTTTCCTAGACACGGATTGTACCTGGGCACTGATGGGTGCCTCAGTATCGACATAGATGTGCCCATTATCCGTCAGAGGGGGCCAGGAAGACACAGAAAGCAGCCAGGGCGCCCGGCCGCCCCGAATGCCGGTGCCTGCTCAGGGGCAGGGACAACTCTGCAGAACTGCAGACACCACTGGGCCCCTGGACGGGCTTGAAACCAGGCCCAAATGTCTGTTTTTCTGTGACAATTCACTAAGTTTTAATTGAGGATAAAGGTGGGAATGATTAGGAAATGGCCGTTTTTCAGAGCGATGGCTTTGCACGTACAAGAGCAGAGCAGCTCTGCCGGGGTCCGATAGCAGCCGCCAGGGTTTTCCCAGGGGAGGCCACGTGCGCCTTCCCTGCCTCACTTCCACGTCCTACAGCATGGGATAAAAGCTGCCCAAACTCAGTGGGATGCTGCCGGGACAAATTCCCTCGCCACTGTTTTGAGATGCACAGGGTGGGGCATTTTGGGGGCAAAGGCAGTTAGGTGGGTATTATTTCTTAAATTATGCTATAATTTGTTTTGACTGTGCGAGCTTCAGTATCTGTACTGCTTTTTAGTTGTTGTTTTAACAAGTTCTCAGCATTTCATACATGATATATACAATAGATCAATAGATACAATACCAACAGTTTTAACATTAAAAACATGTCATTTAAAACTTAATTATCACCAAAGCACTGCCATTCTGATTAGGAATTAACACTTTTGCATGCCTCTCGTTTATGAGTCTTCGTCATTGAGATCGGGTGCACTTTCCTCTTCAGAGACCAGAAATCAAGCTCTTATTTCATAAGACAGCACATTTTAATATGACTTAATGAACTTTTGCTTCTTCTCTTAGCATTAATCCCACTTCTTGCATATAGGCAAACCAGCCTCGCATTGCCAATACAACTGAAGGCACAGTGTTATCTCATGCCCTGTGTGCTGAAACACCTGGTAGCCAGCTTTCGTGGCCGCTTTACTGTGCACTGACAAAATGCCCAGGTACTGCAGAACACTTCCAAAAAAAAAAAAAAAAGGATATTTTGAAAACAATTTTCTTGAGAGTGATTGTTTTTCGACATGGGTGGCTGAAATTGTTCTGGCAGCCTGGTTTGTAAGGTAGTGCCCACAGGTGGAGAGAGGCTCCCAGAACGGACACACTTGTGTTTTTATCTCATCCAGGTAGATGATAGCTGAGCGCTGTAAAGGTGCTGATTGCCATGTGGCAATGAGTGTTATTAATGATGCATTTACCTGAATCAAATAAGGCTCAGCAGGCTCTGTAGCTCTTAGATACTGTAAGTCCATGAAATCAGGGTCTGTGGACTTGCACAGGAAAAAAATTGCACAGGAAAAAGAAATAAGTAAAGCATCTAGACCAGGGATGAAATGCATTTTAGGTTTACAGATTTTTTTTTACTCATTCACCAACACAGACAGTGTGGTGAAGCAGTGTTCACAGCTAAGGTGGCCATCAGCGCTAAGCAGCAACTCAGAGGGCACCTTTCAACATTAGACATCATCTTTCTGAGGCAGGGAGGGCTGCGGTGCAAAAATGTTGGAGAAGAGCCAGCCCCTGGCCTGCCAGCATGGGCGCAGACCTATGGGCTCGTTTCTGGTGGGGCAGCAGAGGGTCGGCTCCGTCTCTCCTCTCTCCGCACTCCCCTTGCCCATCTGGAGCTTCCCAGGCCGTAGGCCAGGCAGCTGAGTCATGCAGATAGCAGAATACAGAGACCTTTATTTTACAGCTTGACACAAAACTGATGGTAATGACTCATTTTTTAAGCTTACCCAAACCTGGGAAGATAAGCATTCTTTCTCCAACTGGTGGCCAGTGTAAAGGTAGTGATTACTGTTCTGCAAAATGTTGGTTTAACAAGCTTTGCTTTCATTTAAGGAAAGATGAAGTCACATTTTTAGAACACACTGTCAAGTGAAAAATGAAAACCTCTGCTTTTTTTTTATTAAATAATTTTTTAAAAATCAATTTTAAATAAATTGATTTAGAATAATTCTCAGATCTAAAATGGAAATGTCTGACTATGACACATTAAAAATCAGGAACATTTCAATCTAGGAGAAACATTTATTAGATAGCATTTTGAGACAAAAAGTTGTCATAACTGATGCATTTCCATGAAAGATCTGACTTCACAGAAAATGCATTTTCTAAAGGAAGGATATATCCTGGGCATCACTATCACTAGTACTGTCCCTCTACCTCCTCTGCTTTCCCCTCTGCTCTCCATTTTTTGGCATTGTTTTATATTTATTTATTTTTATATTTAATTTGTTTTGTAATGGCTGCACTGCCCCAAAAGTTGTCAGTGTGTAATACGCCTGATATAAACACATATGCAGGATCAGGCCCTTTCATAAAGGTTGGCTCAGAGAGGTCTAGTTTATCATTCCCAAATGGAAGAGGAGCCAAAAACAGGCACTGCAGGGACATGTCTGTGGTGGGGACATTTCTAGATATAAGTGTTCGCAATTCTGGGCAGCTCCAGAACTTTCCCAAAGAAATTCTCAGGTGCTAAGGTCACTAACGATAACCCACAGGTCATGTGGGTTATTAAAATCAGATGTAGCAGCCTAAATTCTGCATATGTCTTTTGGTGGGCATGAGCCTGCTTTAGTAACAAACCTACCTGTACGTAATAGATCGTGTATATTGCCCAGCAAGTGGCATCCCTAAAAAGGAATTAGGGTTACAACAGACAAAGAACTGAGTATCATTTGCTAGTGAGAAGGTATGGAGAAATAGGTCTTGGCTATGGAGAGAGAGAAAGGGGAGAGGAGAGAGGGATGACTTTTGCACTCAGTGGGGCAATGGTTAAAGAAAAAAAAAAAAAGGAAAAAAAAAAGTGCTTTGAGAAGAGCCCTGAGAACAATTTTAGGGGAAAAATCCTGAGGACAAAGACTTGAGGAGTTCAGTCTGAAAGGTTTATTAAAAAGAAGACAGAGTTGCGGCTTGATTGAACAGCTTAAATGTCATCATAAGGCAAAGACGCAGGTACTGAAAGACTCTTTAATCTAGTGATGCCGGCTGGAAGCAGAAACCAGACAATTCTCATGAGAAACACGGCCCACTTGTTTGTCAGAAAGAGTGATTACCAAACAAGCCATAAAGGGAAGTGGTAGGGACTACATACAGCCCTTGACGCCTTAAAATCAAGGCTGGATGTCTTCTGGAAGATGTGATTTACTCAGATAAATGTTACAGGACTCAATATGCCAATAACAATAAAATGTAATGGTCCATGTCATATTCAGTCACTGATATTAAATGGTCTGATGGTCCTGTCCAGCTTTCAAAATCAATGAATTAACTGCTCTCAGAATGCCAAAGTGTCTGTTTTATTTTTTTTTAAATTGTGCTCAGAAAGAGATCTTATTATCTTGCAGTTGTAGTATTTAACATTTTAATCCTTCTTCCATAGTTCTGTACTTCCTGCCCTCTCTTGAATGCAGAATGAGATCTTGGAAATTAGCCTTTCTGCAGCCTGTGCTGACTAATTGGCCTAAAGCAAGTGGCCTGTAATACAGGAGGCTCCATAAAAGCATATCCCCCTTTCCCAAACAAATGTGCATTCCTTACTAGCCATCAAAGAGGGACAACCCCCCCTCCTAGGGATGGTTGGTGGCAGCTCTTCATGTGCCTGCTGCCTCCTGTGGCAGCAGCTCTCGGGACTCCCTCGTGCCCCTTCAGCAAGGCAATGTGCCTGAACCACGGCAGCACCGCCACGGGCCTCGTCCCGTCCTCCCCGTGCTGCAGGAAAACGGTCGGGCTGGTACAGGTGATCCTCCTGCTCTTCTTCGGCCTTAATCCTGGCTTAAAAATGAAGTTGCAGAACAACTGCAGGAAGGCAGAAGAGAGCAGCTGCCATGCTGGTGGCAGCTAGCAGCTTCTAACGCGTGTCCTCCTCCTCCTGTGCCTAGGTTTTACCAGGCTTTGAATGATTTTGGCATCATGACTGCTGAGGACTCCACTGCAAGGATGAGCAACGATTCCTCCAACGTGGCTACCGCGAAAGTGCCCGAGGGCGTGGCGGGCGCGCCGAACGAGGCGGCGCTGCTGGCGCTCATGGAGCGCACGGGCTACAGCATGGTTCAGGAGAACGGGCAGCGCAAGTACGGCGGGCCGCCTCCCGGCTGGGAGGGCCTGCACCCTCCTCGCGGCTGCGAAGTCTTTGTGGGCAAAATACCCCGGGACGTCTACGAGGATGAACTCGTCCCCGTGTTCGAGTCTGTCGGCCGCATCTATGAAATGCGCCTGATGATGGACTTTGACGGGAAGAACCGAGGCTACGCCTTCGTGATGTACACGCAGAAGCACGAGGCCAAGCGTGCCGTCAGGGAACTGAACAACTACGAAATCCGCCCCGGCAGGCTGCTGGGGGTTTGCTGCAGCGTGGACAACTGCCGGCTGTTCATCGGAGGCATCCCCAAGATGAAGAAGAGAGAGGAGATCCTGGAAGAGATCGCCAAGGTGACGGAAGGCGTGCTGGATGTCATCGTGTACGCGAGCGCGGCTGACAAGATGAAGAACAGAGGCTTCGCCTTCGTGGAGTACGAGAGCCACCGGGCAGCTGCGATGGCCAGGAGGAAACTCATGCCTGGAAGGATCCAGCTGTGGGGACACCAAATTGCTGTCGACTGGGCAGAACCGGAGATAGATGTGGATGAAGACGTCATGGAGACTGTTAAAATCCTCTATGTGAGGAATTTAATGATTGAAACCACAGAGGACACCATTAAAAAGGTCTTTGGGCAGTTTAACCCTGGCTGTGTTGAGCGGGTGAAAAAAATACGTGACTATGCTTTTGTGCACTTTACAACCAGGGAAGACGCCATTCACGCCATGAACAACCTGAACGGGGCCGAGCTGGAAGGCTCCTGCCTGGAGGTGACCTTGGCCAAGCCGGTGGACAAGGAGCAATACACACGCTACCAGAAAGCAGCCAAAGGCGGCGCGGCGGCAACCCCCGAAGTAGCGCAGCAACCCAGCTATGTTTACTCCTGCGATCCGTACACGCTAGCGTATTACGGCTACCCCTACAATGCCCTCATCGGTCCCAACAGAGATTACTTTGTGAAAGGTTAGTAAGCACAATTCGGAGATGTGATGGGCAGGCTTGATTTCAGGCAACGGTGGTCCAAATCCTGCCTGAGCCCGATAACGGCTGCCGCTATTAGTTTCTTTCTTAAGCACTCTTTTATAGGTCCTTTTGCTGTATTTATGATCGATTTATGACCGTGCAGACTGTATTTCTGTAGTAATAATTGCTAATGTGCAAACCAGTGTAATGGAGGCATTAAAAATGAGCTAAAAGACTAAGCAGGGGATGGGAGGGAGAGTGATCTGCTTTTTATAGGTGCTGCAGTGAGTCCGGGCAAATGCCCAGTCCAGGGACTTCAGTCTCTGGTGCCTCCTTGCAAACTGCCAGATCCTCTGCCTTTGCCTGGAGGTGGGTCCTGTGAAACCCACACCCCAGGGCTGGCCATCCAAAGCGATCGCTCGCTGGGAGAGTCTTAGCTGACAACTCTCCTGGTGTCATTTGCCCTCTGCATTAAAATGGTTCAAGTGCTGCATCTTTTAAAGACCATTAACAACTATGAGCAGAAAGGGCCATATGAGTCCAAAAGAACTTGCTATGTATAATTTAATTAGTTAGGGATTATAAATATTAAAAGTTAACCAAAAATAGGCTATGCATAAAAATATAAGTTATTCATAAAAAGCCCTAGCAGCTGTAACTGGTGTTATAATTATCCTGTGCTTACAGCTGAAAGCTGTAATGTGAAATCCTTAATGTGTGTTTCCATACATTAGGCAGTTCGCCATGGATATTTTCTTTAATCACAGACATAGAAAAGAAATATTTTTAACAGTGTCTGATCAAAAATTTCAGCTTGAACTCAGTTTGTAGCCTGAGCTACAAATGAGTTAACTGAGAGTCCAAAGGTCTTCACAGAGTACATTAGTAATACCACAAAGCACTGTCATAATGTGCGCGGAGTCGCTACCACAAATAGAGGTGATATTTCTGGAAAAGGGGCATATTCACATTACTAATAATACCACAGAGAAAACAAAAAAACACTCGAAAAAAAGTATCAGCATAAGGGGACAAAGCTGGCTAAGGTCCAGGTGTCCCTGCAGGGCCTCGTCACACGCTGCTGAGAGGCTGGGTCTCCTTCAGAGGACAGCGCAGAGTAGAAACTGGAAATCGACCGCATAGAAACCGCCCGGGGAGCCTCTGACTACAAAGACTGTCTTTCAAAACTGGTCATAAGGGTTGCAATATTATGAATATGTGGTTGATTTATGAACTGTCAGAAAAGTCAAAAGCAAAACTTGCACTTGATGTTTGGGCCAAATTTCTTCTATTTTCAAGAGCAAAATCAGTAGAATTCAGATCAAGCTAATTTTGCCAGCGCCGTTTCTAAGCCTATGCCCCAGTTTCGGCGCTGGGCTGTCCGGCCCGTCCCCTTTGCTGTTGCTGCATGTTACTCATCACCCTCTTTGCTGTTGTCATTACAAGCAGGCAGTGTAAGAGGCAGAGGGCGAGGAGCAGCCGGCAACCGAGCCCCCGGCCCCAGAGGCTCCTACCTGGGGGGATACTCTGCCGGCCGTGGCATCTATAGCAGGTACCACGAAGGCAAAGGAAAGCAGCAGGAGAAAGGATACGAGCTGGTGCCCAACCTGGAGCTCCCCGCCGTCAGTCCCGTGGCCATTAAGCCCGGCGCAGGTGAGTACGTGTGATCGGGCTGTGGGGCCGCGGGGAGGGCGACGCTGGGCTGGCCTGGCCTCCAGCATTTCATGGTGGTAGCCGTCTTGGGGAAAAGGACCTGGGGCTTTCCCGTGGTGGGAAAGGCCCCACCAGCACGGAGCACCTTTTGCAGCCACGCAGCGAAGTGCCCCAGTGGGGAGCAATCCGCACATCTGGGTGTGGGGCTATGGCCAACCTGCCCAGAGAGCGGGGTGGCGAGCTCCTGTCTGCCATCTCCCCAGCAAGACCTCAGCATCTAACCCTTGCCCTTCCTAGCTTAAAACAATGCTGGCTGAAGCCCTGAAATTCCTCAAGATCTTGTTTGGAAAGTTTTTTATTTGAAAATGCAGACTGAGGAAAAAAGTCCTTTCAGGTGACTGGGACAAGCTCCCTACAGAAGTCCTCTGTGTAATGATAACTGCAAAACCTACGTGGTGTCCCCCACCTACACAGCTGCAGTGGGTTATCAGAACATGCTTCCTAACAGAAACTACTGTACCATATTGGTGACTGTGCAACTTGAAGTGGAAACTGTGGCTTGCACCTAATGAACGCTGTGAAAAGTCCATCATACCAGCTGGATGAGATAATATGAAAAGAAGGATCTAGAGAAAAAGAAACATTGTTAAAAAGATGAGAGCAATTTTCAAAGGAAGATTTGCAGTAATTCTGCCTTTATCTTCAGACTTCCTGAGAAAACTATCCACTCATAGACCAAAAGCATTACCACTATGCATTTTTGTAAAGATACTTTAGAAATTCCAGGCACTACTAATGGATGCTTGAAAACTAATTTTTGAAATGCACACTTTAACTCATCATTTATGAGGCCTGTGTAATTCATTCACTACCAAAGAGGCCTCATCTGTATGTTTCTGCACTTCAGATTAAGAGTTTTTCATCTGGCCTTGCCCCCCTCTCGTACACTCCCAGCATAAACTTCAACCAGAGAGGACATGGTCTGTTTTTCCCAACCAGATCAGTCCAGCTAGTAAAAGGTACCACCTGCCAGCCTTACCTCTCTTATTAAAAGGATATTATTCTGCAATCACTTTACCACAATGGAGGAGTAAGATGTTCTGACTTTGTAATCTTTACAACTGCTTAGAATAACCTGAAAGCTCCAAGATGCGTTCTCCCCACAAAAAGTTAGAAAACTTCTGAGACATCGTCGCATACCCCAGCTGCCTTCCCCTGCTTTTCCAACGGAAGTTATTGCAGAACAGAGTGTGTGGCCTTTGCTGCAGAGAGAAATTCCCCAGGTTCGTTAAACCAGTGCTGAAATTGGTTTGACCACACGGCACTGGAGAACAAGAAACACTCTCATGATGCAGAGCTCTCCACTTGAGGAGGCAGCAGTATCTCTCAGTGGGAACGTCTCTGCCTGAAGGAGGGGATTTGATCAGAGCCCTTGTTGCAGTCACAATGATCAAAACGAGAATATTGCTTACTGGGACTTGTCATTCCCAGAGACAGAATTCCAAAGCTTTTTCCCAATGAAAAAAAAAAAAGCTAATTTGGTTTCACTTTGGACTTACCAGCTGCAATTCTGAAAAATGCCATCATGACCAGCTCTTAGTCCATCATTTATTAGTCGCTCAGTTTTCCTTGTGGATAAACTTACTGCTGAAATGCTTGTGAACCGAAAGCTGAAATGCACATTATGAAGCAAAAAAAACCCAGCATTATAAATATGCTTATTGGGAAGGTTCAGCAAGTACTTTCCTTCCCTCAGCAGTGCCACCAAGCTCCATTTAGGAGCATGTACAAATGTGTTGTCTTTGAACTCACGGTTGTTATAACCAGAACACTTGCCCTTCGTCTGGAAACTTTAATTATTCCATGTTGTCCTATTTTGGCATGAGAGGAAATCCTCTTAAGAGCAATTTCATTTTTCGTGCCATTAAACAGATTGATCCTGCAGCAGAAAGACTGGAAAAAACGCATTTAGCCAAGTCAGGCCCGGCAAATGCAAACAGAAAACCAGTGGGCATTTTGCAGGCTTGGCCGAAGGGCAGCACGTAGCCTAGAGCAGCTGCCGCCTGCAGCTTCTGCAGCTGCGGGGCAGTGCCGGGACGGGGCTGTGCAGACCGGGCGCACAGCCCGGCGCGGCCGAGCGCACGGTGCCCGGCTGCCCTGGGCTCGTGCGGCCCTGCTGTGGAGGGGCCGGAGGCCCCGAGGCGCTGCGGCCCCAAAGCGTGGCGAGGGGGCCGCGCGTGCCGCCGGAGGGCCACTCGCTCGCTCGCTGTGTCCAAGCCCTGCGGGCTCTCGCCCAACACAGTTCAATGGATCTGCTCTCTCCTAGTGGCCATCCCTGCAATCGGGGCCCAGTATTCCATGTTTCAGGCCGCCCCGCCAGCCAAGATGATGGAAGATGGCAAAATCCACGCGGTCGAGCACATCATCAACCCTATCGCCGTCCAGCAGGACCCAGCCAGCGCGGCAGCCGCCGCCGCTGCCGCCGCCGCCGCTGTGATCCCGGCCGTCTCAACGCCTCCTCCCTTCCAGGTGGGTTCAGTGCTCGTGTCCTGCCCCACGTAGGTGGATGGGTGCCAGGCCTGACGTCTGGCCATGCTCCTGACAGAGACACTTTATTCTCTCCCTCTTCCCTTCTCCAAAAAGATGCCAGTGAGAGTCATCTCACATAATTTCAGGCATCTACTTAGTGCATATATCTGATAGCTGAGCCAGTACCTGAGCTACGTCTGTGTAGCTTCCTTTCCTTTCAAACCTTCCTCTGTATCCAAAGCCAAAACATGTTGCAGAGCAAAGCAGAGGAAGTGGCACTTGTAAAGCGCAGCCCATCTGACGTCGCTTGCACGTCTGCATGTCGGACGGTCGCTGTCCACGCAGGGTGATGCAGCCTGGGAGGGAGGAGGCAGCACCCAAAGTGATGGAGCTCTTGTCCAGCAACGGGGCGTGCACTTCCAACCTTTCCTTCACAATTTCTTGTCCTAGGAAATTTGTCATTCAGCAAGTAAGGCACTTTAAATGCTGCAAAGCCTTATTAAATCCCCTTCTTTCCAAAGATGGGACTGGAGGGCCTCCCTCCGGTGTGGCATGTGCGCATCCACTGTGCAGTGATGCAGCTACAAACCACCACAAGCCCTCGCTCTTCTACCATTCACCGTTTCCACTGTAGCAGAGACTGAGCCCCAGTCTGGGGTGAGGGGTGCTCTTGTATGAGGCACTTCGTCTCGCCCGCTCCACCTCTGCCCCGCTGGGAAGAGCTGCCAGCGCAGGTGGAGCTCTGCACGATGGTGGGTGCTCCGAAACACCGGCACCCCGCGCAGCCAGGCTCTGGAGAGCAGGCTGCCGCAGGGCGGGCTGCGGGAGCCGCGAGGAGGGTCTGCGGCGGGCGCTGGGCGGGCGGCGGCGCTGCGAGGAGGCGCTTTCTGCTCGGGGCCCGCCGTGCGCACGGGGCGGCTCGCGCCTCAACGTCTCGCCTGTCCTTGCCAGGGCCGCCCCATCACGCCCGTGTACACCGTGGCGCCCAACGTGCCGCGAATCCCCGCCGCCGGCATCTACGGGACAAGTTACGTGCCCTTCGCGGCGCCCGCCGCCGCCACGGCCACGATAGCCACACTACAGAAGAACGCGGCGGCGGCGGCGGCGGCCGCCTACGGCGGCTACGCCGGCTACATACCTCAGGCGTTCCCGGCCGCCGCCATCCAGGTGCCCATACACGACGTCTACCAGACGTACTGAGACTGGCAGCGCGAAGGCTGGGGGAAAAGCAAACACTGAAGGAACACTTTACTATTTATGAAGAAAGAACCGGCTGCAAGAGAGTAGTAACATTCGGACTCGGCGAACTGATGCAGAACCTGCAAGTGAAGCACGTCAACGGATACGTTTGAGAGATTTTATACGCATGAAGTTTTCACTAATTTTTTTAGGCTATTTTTAAAATTTAACATGCCTGTATTCATACATTTCTAAGTGGCCTCTGCATTCAGCCCACTGCTTATGTGCATTTATATGCACTGGAGTGGCATTGCATATGGTCTTTTTTTTAGCAGTTATATTTTCAATATATTTGTGGTATGAAGGTTATTTTTTAGTAACTTCTGCACTCCAGAGATGTCTATTTTGTAGTGCCTTTAATAATATATCAGCTATATATTAAAAAGCCCACTTGAGCAGCTAGGAAAAGTTTAAACAATATATTTTGAAGAATATATTCAATATTTAAAGAATACATACCTTAGAATTTTTTTTAAAGAAAAAATAAAAAAACAACAAGTATCTTATTTAAAAGTTATACTGGAAAGTGCAATTTGAAACACGTGCAAGACCTCTGCATTTTTGTGCTGGCATTAATACAATCTCTTTGTTATTATTTGGGATAAAAAATATTGCCTTTTTGGAAGAAGAAAACGCCTCATCACACAAACCTCTTGCTAGTGTGGTTAGCAGGCTTCCTATTAAGGACAGGAAAGGTTCTGAGTTGTCCTTAACAACTGGATTTTTTATTTATTGAAGCTACTAGTAGTTCAGCCTTGGAGCACATGCAGAAATGAGCATCTGGTATTTCATGTAAGGTGTGTTGACTTAGATCTTCATCCAGTATAAAACCTAGGCTGTTTTTAAATGCTCTTTATTTTATTCTTTGAAGTATACGTTGTAGTGACTGCGAATGTATGCTGTCGTAGGCAAGACGCAGCGTGCTCTTGTCAACAGGAAGTACAGCGCTATTTACCTATAGCTTCATCATGTTCCGTGACAAATTTCTGAGGTACTAGGGGTGTTAGTGATATTGGAATTAATAAACCCAGGCTAGCCTCCCTCCCAGCCTCCCTTCCACACTTGACTCCAGTTGGCATTGACTGGGGTTGTGCATGCACATCAGGGAGGGGAGCGATTAGACCCCTTGATTTTAAGAAATAGAGCTTGTAAATATCTTTTAATACGCATTTTTAAAGTCCTTTTATGTTGCAAATTTACATGGTATGTGGTTTGCCACAAAACAAAAAAAAAACACATTTTATTTCAATGTTATAAAAAAAAGTTTGTTATATTAAGAAGTAAATATATTATTGCAGTGTTTTGTGGCCTGTTTAAAGGCTTTTATTTAGTAGTGCAGTGAATGTAAAGTGTAGTAAAATGTTAAAGAAATATCTTGCCCATTTTATGAAGTGCATCGGCTCTGCAAGCACAGCTCCAGTGAAATGAGATGTGAAGCAGGGAGTGAGTAAACAATTTCCTTCTTATGGTATAAATACCCACTGAAGAGGTCTCACGTAAAGGTGCATTTTGACCACTGAACCACTTCCAGATCATGTCCAACTCAGCACTAAGTGGCCTTTTGATATGTCCCTTTCTTGCCTCAGAACGGAGCGGTTGTATTTTTGGTGCTTTCCTTCAGCAAAGCCGAGCTCTGTCCGAACCTATCGAACGGTTATCGAGAGCGCAGCAGGGACGTTAACCATTAAATCGGACTCTGCCCCTCCGCGCTCCTGTGCAGGAGACCTGCTGAAAAGGCACCCAGACCTTAGCCCTGTTTTAGGGCAGAGACGGCGGTGCGGGCGAGACCCCGGGGAAGCCTCGAAGCGCCAGCGGCTCCGCACTGACCTCCCGGGGCAGCGAAGGCGGCCGCGGCGCCGCTGCCATGCGGCCCCACACCAGCACCCGCTGCTGTCCCTCGCCCTGCGCCCTACCCGCAGCCCCTATCCAGGGCAGGGAGGGAAAGGAGGCCCCACGGCAAGGCCGCAAGTGCCAGGGTGTCCCGGCGCCTCGAGCCGCCCGCCCGCCCCTGCCCCTCACGCTCCTTTCTAAACCATGTCATGTACACTACTACTGAGGTAAGTCTGATAACTTGAAATGTGAACAGCTGTAGGTTAAGAACAAACTATACAAAGAAAAAAAAAGTATATATATAAAAAAACTAGTGTGCCTTATTCTCGAAAGAGCTGGTATTTTAGGTGTTTTATTATATCTCTGTTCTCTGTACTGTTGGAAGCCTCTGAGTTTCTTTAGTTCTTGCTCCATTTACGGTACGTTTCTAGGATGTAGTGAATAAAGCATTCTTTGAAAACGGAGACTGCCATTTCATTGCAGCACGCTGCTGCGGCCAGCGCTGGCGGGGAGGCCTGGGGGGCTGCCCCGAGGGCTGGGACACCGCAGGTTGAGGACATCCTGCCCAAGGGAGCCGCGCTCTCCTTGTGGCACCCCTGCCGAGGGCAGGGCCCTTCTCCCAGCAGGCCCAGGATCAGCCTAAACTTCTTCTCCCGTGCAGTTCAGCAGCTGTGCTTCGATGTGGCTGGAAGAAGAGGAGTTGGTGTCTCTCCATGCTTTGCATGCACCCCATGCGCCAACCCCTGGCGCTTTGTTGCACGCCCCTGGCGCAGGCTGGCACCGAAGTGCCCCATCGAGGGGAAAGGGCACTTTGCCTTCATCCCTGCATGATTCAGCCTTCAACCTCAGCCCTTTTATGACCAGAAGGCTAAACTGTTGGCAATAAGTGCAGCCCTGCAGAATCCCTGCTTGTTTCCTCAGTGTAAGCCCCTTGGAAGAAAACTTGCTGGAAATATCAACGCTTGGGAGAAGAGCAGTGTGAGGGAACAGAATTAAACTCCTAAGGTAGAACAAAAAGAAGTGAGAGGTCTTGGCTGCTAAGACAAGGACTAGCACTACTGAATAATCAGAAGAAAAAAGAAGACCAGAACACAACTGCACTGTCATCTACATCCCTCATGGGAAAGCAAAGTATCTACAAGGATCTCTTTGTGCATCACTTTTCACTCTACAGTAAGGGCAACTTATTTGTACTTAATATGTCTTGAGTCTCCTGAAGGATATTAATCATGAGAGTTTTCCCTAGCTGTCTTTTCAAAAAATACATATTCTTTGTAAGATGGGGAGAAAGGTGATAGAAAGTGCCCATATTTTACTTGTTTCTTTACGTATCCAGGAACCATTTCCTAAACAAGTTCAGTCTATCTTACTCAGGGAATGGATAACCAACAAGATGCAGCATTCAGTGAGAAATAGCCACATTAGGACTTCAGTTCTCACACAAATCTTCGAGTCACACAAGAGATGCCTTCTCTACAATTTGTTGACAATGTTCCCACTCACTAGACGTTCGCCTACATTCCCTTTGGATTAGAAAAACCTCAAACAATGGCTCTTCACAGGTGTTCACCGACTCCACAAAAATCAATTGAGACAAAAGACTGTGCTACATTAAAATACATCTCTGGTGCTCCTGTGGAATTTTCCTCTTTCTCTTTATCCAAGCTATCCAAGATTAAGATGAATCTACCCTGCATTGGATTGCTTTTTCTACACAGACACATTATAAGAGAATTTATTGCTTTCCTAGATTGCTGGTTTCTGATTTCAGTTTTGTAAGATCCTAATTAATGATTAACCCATCATAAGGTTCAAACATGCAAGTCATTCCCAGGATATTAACATAAACAATGGCAGGGAACAGTTGTGTCTTTAAAATGACCTTGCTGCCTTGGAAATGTCAAGAGCTACACAGAGCAGGCACTGTGACAGCTCCAAGGCTGCCAAGTTGATCCCCTTCCCTTTCTGAACCTATTTCTTGATGATCTTGCAGAGCAGACATGCACTGCTCTGGCTGTTATCAATATAAATTGCTAACTAAAACCAGCTTTGACTTTTTTCAGGAAGCAGCATATGTTAATACAACCATGGTACAGTGCCTATATAAACAGATTAACAAGAAATTCAAGTGGATTAACACCATTCTGATATCGCAACACCTTGTTTATAAAAGCACTAGAGCTCAGAGTATATGCAAAATACATTTTTGACTGAAAAGATACAGCCATGGTATGTTCTGTGGCCACAGCTAAACCTCTAACATTGGGTTCTGGTTAGGTCTTTACTGATAGAGATCGGCGTTCCTTCTCATACATATCAGCCATGGATACGGCCTGTCATGCTGACCTGTAAAATAAATAAAACCCAGACCTGCCTCGTAACAGGAGAAACTACCACTGTTGTGCATCTAAAAGTCAGCAGAATCAGGTTTTATCCTGCAGCATGTTAGTTAAATGCTGAATCACACTTGACTGAGTTTAAAGGTTAAGTCCTACCTGGCACCGAAATGGTAGGAGGAGTGTTGCAAGGAGAAGCTGCAAAGTAGAAAATCAAAAGACACAGTTCTGTGGCCCCAGGAGCCCCTTCTTCCTGGACCCGAGGGCAGGCTGCAGCGCGCAATTAGAGTTGTTCAAGGTGCCAAAGAGCAAAGAGAATATGGACATCTTCACAAATTTGGCACAGGCTGGTCTTTCTGTAGAAATACTTCCATGTGAAATTTATTGCTTTCCTAGATTGCTGGTTTGAGAGCTATGAAATAGCTCTCAAGCATAAATTACATCAGATCTTTTTCTTTTTTCTCCAACTAGAAGGCCAGACCTGGAGTTCACTGGTTTTCTAGTAAAAGATGACAGAAGCTCTATCTTGGAGAGCTTGCAGTTCTATCTTTGCCCACACGCAGGCAAAACTCCCAACAGATTCTGCACACAGAAGGCAAGCAAACAAGGACTCAACTTCTCAATGAAAGACTCAGTCCAGGAATCAGTTTCTTCTTTAGAAAATGCTTCCTTGCGGGAAAGACAGCTCAGAGGGCTCATGTGGCCCATCCATGTGTTTCCGACCCACACGCAGCACAGCCTGTGTCAGCGGGGTGCTCTGACCCAGGGCACTCCGCGTCCCTTCCCAGGACCTCCTTGTCAGCAGCAGCGCCGGGTTCCCACACCAGCCTTGGATCCCACAAGCAAACTGACCGTTTGCCTCAGCACACTGAATTTCTATCCAGTGGTCTGGTTGTCCATAACCATGGCTGCACTTTGAACCACAATATGCCTTTTTTTCTGCCTCTTTCCAAACTAGGAAGCACATTTAATTTTTGCCAGAGGGGAACAAGCCTGACTGCACTTTGAGCCTCCACACAGTCTCCCAGTATCACAAAGTACTTTTTTAGCTCAACCACTATTGTTGCTTATATTCTGCTATCCTCTCCCTTGTGGGAAGTGGAAGCCACAGGTAAGCCTAGCGATCTTCCTGAAGCATGAAAAAAACTGCAGGCAACCTATACAAGCCACAGAAGTGACCTCAAACAACCAGCAGAGAGAGCAAGCTGCATTTAAACTGGTCAGAGGCGAAACAGCCTATGCTTATTAGTAGCTCCGTTCCAAAATTTTAAATCAGCAACTACAATAAGCAGTTCTTACTCCTGTAATAAATCTGTAGGAGAAGGAGCAGAACATCTTGCAATTACTCAGCACCATGTGCGATGGTTTTGTCACACATGTACTAGCTGTACAAACAGCATCCTTAATTTCTCTAGTCTCGGACTTTCTTAGGCTGCTGTCACTTCCAGGAGGGCCTTTCAGCCTCACAAGGAATTCTCCCAAACCTTGGGTGCTCTCCAGGCAAAGATACCTTGGCCCACCAGATTTTGGCTCTGCAGGTTACGGAGAACATGTTGGGGACCATCAGCACCTCATTGACGATCAAGTCACCAAGGCATATCCAAGCATGAAACTGCCTGATCATCTTGCCCTTGGACATTATTGATGTGCTCCAGGCTTCACCTCTGAGTCCCCAGTACTCTGTAGGACAAGGAAACATCATCCTCTATGGGCAACATTTTTACTGGCTCTTTTGGGCAAAGGATCCCCAGTACCATCACTGGGACACTATAATTAGTAAAAAAATGTTGGGAGGACAGCAGTGATTTCAGACAAGTTGATCAGTTGAAGACATCAGGTTACCCCTGCTAACGTTCTACTTACCAACTAGGTAATTCCTCATTATCACCCAAACTGTTGGGAGCAACCAGTTCCAAGCGACAGAGTATCCATCTTTTCCGCATCTCCTCCTTTCCTCACTTGAGTGCTATGGCTCAAGGGACTGAGGCAAGCTCCGTGCTCCACAGAAATACTCTTCCTTTTACAACATCTCGGTGATGTTGGTGGCCATCCCACAGCTGCATGGCACTCGGGGAAGTCCTGAGCACATCCAAAGGCAGATGAGCTCTAAGAAGCACGGGTAAAGTACATCAGGCTTGGCGTACATGACAAAAGTGAAAAGCGAGGAAGAGCAGAACGTCTGACTTGAAGTTGCAGCTTGAGTCACAAGGCATTTGACAGACTGGCAGGGTAGAGATCACTTTGTATTCTAAATTTGTGCTTTTAAACCTGTACTCCGAGCTCTAAATTTGGATGCACATCTCTCACCCTTGGAATTGTTTCTGGAGGGCGCGGAGCACGTCTGCCCCTCCGCTGTCTAGTCAAACTCAGGACACTGGCTGCATAGGCAGTGATCAGCCGCAAAAGGCAGCAGGACAGCTCCATGTGTCCCCATTTACTTTTCCTTCTGAATGGTAGTGATATACATGGGCTCTGTCCCCTCTTTCCTACCAGCAGATCCACAGAAACAGTGATCTGGTTTCAGTTGACAGGTATTACATTAATCACTAAACTAGTACCCCCAGAATATACACGGTGGAAGAGAGTGGGCTGTTGTCCCTCTAGCTCTACAGAAGCTCTCATATAGGTAAACAGTGAGGACAGTAGGCAAAACTCAGCTGTGTGAGATATCCCACTCCATCCTTGGTCCCATTTCTTTTCTCCATGTCCTACAAAATAGAAATAAATGGAGGAAATAATTCCACCAGTCTCTTTGGGTCCTACAGTTTATTTCTCTTTTGCCAGAGAACATACTGCATATGACGACATACAGCAGAGAGAATCTGTTTCTCTGCAGGAGATGGAAACAGCCAAATGCATATGCAAAATGACTGCAATTCAAATGATGTTCTTGTATTCAAATAGTGAAGCAGGAGGGATACCCTTTAAACAGCCCCGAAACTGAGCAGTCATGTTTCATCACTACAGTAAGATCATTAGAGACATCAGTACTGCAGACATCAAAGATGCAGTCTTAAGTGTATCTTGGTTTAGGAACAAGGTCTCCTCTTCCCTGCAGCTACCATCAGAGGCTCATTCAGAACATGTCACTTGAATCCAGACGGTGCCAAGACCCTGTCCCACTGGTTGGCAGTTGTACTGTAATTAAAGCATGTACAAGGCATTGTAGTTAGCAACATCTTCACCTCATTGGCTTCACACAGTTTTCACGTGAAACACAGGAGGTCTTCAGTGGGGCACAGACCTCAGGCCATGTCCTGCAATAGGGCAGAATCTCCCTCGCAATCAAGTGTTTCAGCCTCAACGCCATGAGGAGTAGAGCCCTCAGCTGAGCAAGGTGTCACCACGTCGTCAGCTCTCATGAGCTGCTGCCCAAAAGCTCCAGTTGGAGAGCTCGGAAGCATCGAAACTCCATCTTCGCACTGGGGATGGCAGCTGCGAGGCTGCCCCGCTTCCTGCCCACAGCTCCTCAGTGTTTAACTATTGCCGTGTCTCTTCGGAAGTGCCAATAAAAGTGGCTCTTTGCATGGGGGATGTTTCCTCTCCCCACCTTCTGCAAGAAAAACGAAATTGCTGAAGTCTCACACAAGAGCCTCACAAGGGAAAAAGAAGCCGTTTAATCAAAGCAGCTATGGTTTCCCTATAGGCAACTGGCAACAAAAAACAAGCCCTGTTTGACACCTTGTTGTCTCAGGGTCTCCCACAGCTGGGGCCCCCTGAGCCATCAGGCTTGGCCTGAGGCTGCAGAGACCCTGTCACTGCTCAGAGAGACAGATCATCCTGCAAAAAGTCTCATTTGGCACCCATGTACCATTTATCAGATTCATTTAGCTCACACAGACTCCTGAAACTCTCCCAAGTGTTGGCTATAAGCTGCACATCCAACTTATGCTGCACGTTCAGGTTTCCGTATTGGTGAGTAAGGGTTTTTCTCAGCTTGTTCCTTTTGGGGTTGGGACAGGGACAGCAGGGAGATCTTAAAGGATTATATGTAAGAATAATAAACACAGCTTAAAATTAAAAAAAAAAAAAAAAAAATCCACTCCCTGAGAAAGCAAACTTCCTCGTCTTTCTGTGGTGTCTTTGTGAGCCACAGGCAGGGGAGAGAGAATACGGAAATGTACCGCGCTTGGCACCCAGCACACCTTAAACTCGTTCTTCAACATTTTACAACCAGCTCCGGCCATGTGACCTGTGTGGAAAGATAAACCGAGACATCTAATCCTTTTTTTTTTTTTTTTTTTTGGGAAACACAAGGAAGTGAGTTTTATGTGGTTGCGATCACTAAATTGCAGTAAATGATTTGCCCAAAAGAGGAAGAGGGGAAAAAAAAAAAAAAGGGTGAAAAGAAAAAGAATGGCTTAAGCTAGAAAAGGCTGGGAAAGGGGAGCTACCTGTGACTAAGCATTCCTCTTCAGCTTGAAAACTTTCTCCACGAGCGCCACTGCTTCCCCCTGGCCGTGGCACTCCGGTGAAGATGAGGGTCAGCCACCATTTGCTTTTGCAACCAGAATAATATTGACCAAAAGTCAAGCTCCCCAAAGCAGCACTTACCCAAATAGAGAAGCTAGAAACTTATGTAACACCCTGTCACCCTCACAAGCAGCAACTTTCCCAGGTTTTTACTTCATCTGTCAAATATGCCAGGATTAAACAAATACCCGGTGCCAGGGGGGCTCCAAGACCTCCGGACTCTGCTCCTTTGCTCTTCTGATCCTCCCCTGCCACTCGGGTAACTTCTCAAAGCTCCGGCAGGGCGTGGGAGCAGTGGCAAGCGCAGTCGGGGAGAGGACGGTGCCAAATAAGCACCCGCCGGCCCCTCTCGTGCCAGCGCAGCAGATGAAGTCGCTCTGTCCTCCTCCCTGCTGCTACAGCTGCCTCCCGTGACTCTGCTCCCGGCCACCACCACCCGGCGCTTCCCACTTTGGGCTAAACTTAGGAGCACCCCAAATGGTCCGTGCAATGTAACATAAGGAATAACAACACTCTTAAATACCCATAACTCAATGAATTCAGAAATTTAAGACAAGTTTTTAATGACACTACTAAAACATCCTGACACCACACATTATGTTGAAATAAAGAGACCGTCTGTCAGAAAGATCATTTCAGAATAGCCTTGTGATGTCTCATTACAAACGTAAAAGCACTATTATAACTTAACCAGCTTTCCCAGAGCTCCTCAACACTTTCCTGCTGAGAAGTCTAACCTTAGCAGAGCCATCTTTTCTCTTCCTCCTCCCCCTCCTTTGGTAATAATTGCTACCTGCCTATTCATTAGTCATATCAATTCCTACGCCCTGAAAGGTTTGAACCCCATAGCGTGAAGAAAGGAGTTCAGGGAAGCAGGCTCATCTGACAAAATGATATCTTTTCCAAGACTTTTTTTTTTTTTTTTTTTTTTTCAGCCCTGGAGTTTCATGTTTTAATGCTGGTGATGGGATAGGACATTCACACAGAGGTTGAACCAGGCGTAGAGGTCCCAGGTCTTGTCTCCTGCACATTTTCTACCTACATCTTGTTTGGAGAGAAAGGCCAACACGTAAGTGCATGGCAGATCACACACCTCCCCAAAACAAAAGATGAAAGATCCTGTTTTAATGAAATCAAGGGGAAGAAAAAAAGTGAAGGTAGAGTAGAAAAACTTGCCAGAAAGTCAACAAAAAAAAACAAAAGGCAGCTTTATATAACTAATTATTTTGCTCCAGAAATGATAGGGCTAGCCAGTGCATTACTGCCCAGTATTTTTAGCATAGATATTCAGTGTAATTGGGGCTTTGCTTGTACTAAGATAATGACAAGGGACTCAAAACACAAAGATAAGATTTAATAGTAGATGAGACTTGGAAGGGTGGAAGAAGGGAGAACAGGCAAGGCACAGGCCCTCCCTCTTGGGGGCAGGGGACTACTAAGGAAAAGGGAGGCAACTCACTGCATTTCATTTTTACACTTTGATCAGTCTAGACAAAAGCTTTTGATGAAGGTACAGGATCTATTGATCAAAAAAATCAGATATTTTCAGAGGAGCAAATATAATTGAAGGGTAAACAAAACAGATTGCAATCTTTTGGTAAGAAATTTTGGACAGTGACTTTCATATGGAAAAACATTCATAAGCATGCCAAGCTCAAACTGATGGAAGCTAAAAATAGATATACAAGGATCAACATCAAGGATGAACTGATATCATTACAGAATGATGCAGGACCTAGCAAGTAATAAAGCTGGGCAAATAGTAAGATTTCTGTCAAAAAGCTGTTAGGTTATTTCTACTTGAGCTGAATCTCAAGCAGGTCAGAGTGAGTGAATGAGCACTGTAGTGCTGGGCAGCAGAGCATCGGCCCCCATACTAGTCTTATCCCTTCACTCTGGCTCCTGCAGGATCAGTCATGCAAGTTCAAGCTGCCAACACTGCCCCTGTGGCAGGAAGAGCCACCCTGGCAGCTTGCTGGGTGACAACTTGCTGTCTGTCAGTGAGCGTTCACACTGAAATTTGATTTTGGTTGGACATGCACCACAGAGAACAGCCCCATGCTGTGCTGTTCTGTCCCAACAGAGATTTTTCTGCCTTTCAGAAGAGTCAACTCGTGTTTCTACACATGCCGAGGACATAAAGTAGCCTGATTTTATCTAATTTGGTTGTTACAATCAAAGAAAGGAAAAGGAGGAAAGAAGCAGGGACATAACATCAATTGGCTTCCATGGTGTTTATAGTGTAACAGAATTTTTTTACCCCAGGAAGACCTTGCTGTGATTTCAGCAGGTTCCCAGCACATCTGGGCAGCTCTGCTGACTCAGACGCAGGGCACAGCTAACCTGCTGTATGCCAACGGCCAAGGCCTAAGAACAGCACAAGTTACATCTACTCTGCTCGAGCACACACATCCCCATCCCAGAGCCTCCAATTATTTCCAACTGAGAGAAATAACCTCCTTCTGAGGTGAAGATACTTAATTTATTTAGCAGCTCTCAACATCTCCCCCTTCCAAGTACAGTTGCTTCTAGAAATTGAACTAAAAGTCGTTCAGACAACTTTCTATCTTACTCTGCACGTGCATGTTGTATATTCTTTTTACAATCACACAGTTGCTTCCACTTAACTATATGTGACTATTCTGTGCCTGAAACAGAATAATTTTATTTTCTAAAACACGCATAGAAAGTGAGTAAACCAAAAAGATGGGAGCAGCTTCTATCCTTGGAGACAAACCAGGAGACTCTCAGTGTTTCACTCTGACATGCTGACCCCCTCCATCAGTGGCTGATCAGCAATTTGAAAATTTAGCCCTTATTTTGATGCTTATACAAAAAGCACTAATCTCAGTATTGGGCAATGTGTCCTTGAAAATACAGTCTTCAGCACTTCTGAAAGTGTTCCTATTGGTTGACAATGCTTTTAAAGAAGGAATTACAGAAAGAACTACTTTCCACAAGGCAATGCAAGATTAGCGCATATGAAATAGCAGACACTCTGCCCACGTGAACAATTAAAGCTTCATACTTATCCAATACTGCTGAACATTATTCTTACTGAAGCTAGACTGCTTCTTCAGTGGCAGAGGCTATATAGCTGCTCAGATTATTCACTGAATGTTGCACTGGGGGGGATATAACCTGCCAGCTAGCACAAATGAAACCAGTATAAAGGATGCACTGGGCACAGTATTGCTCATGCACTGAGTATATCCTGCATCTTAACTCTGCATGAGGTGAAACAAAGCTGGCTTCAGTCAGGAATCTCATCTATTCATGATCAAGCACATGGGAAACCCTGCAAAGCATTTCCAAAGATGGAACAGAGCAGCCCAAAAGTTGGGTTTGGGGAAAATTGTATGCACTGAGAGCAATCAAGGATGAGATACACAGGGGCTGGAGGGGCCACTTATCCTCAAAGTCTTGGAAAGTTCATGCTACTTGTATTGTCCAGCTATAAAACAAGGACATGGATTAGCATCTAGCTAAGTCACTGTTACAAGTACATAAAATAACTACAAAGAACTCTGAAGGCAGAAAAAGTTACATACATGAGAGATTACTTCAATGAACTCTCATAAACAATTCAGGACTCTTTCAACCAGACACATAGATTGCATCTTGCCTCTTGAAGGGTTTGTATAGTCATAGAGGTACTTTACAGTCGTGTTTCATACTCACGAGTTGAATTTCACAGTTGGCAGGGTGCCTTTCCTTGAAGCACCAAGCAAAATGCAGACTAGAGGAACTGGAGAGCATGTTGGCTCAGCCTTAGAGATGGGTCAAGGCTCTCAGCATTGATATAAAATGCTTAATCCTGTGGCCCAAATGGTGAGGTGGGGGAAAACAAAACAAAACACTAAACACACACACACACACGCCAAACAGCCAATCACCAGACATACTGCAAGAGATGCAGAAAAGCAGTGATGTCACCGCTGCAATGGTGCAGTGGTCCCTGGTGCAGGGACCCTGGTAAGAAAACATGGTCCCTGGTAAGAAAACATGGTAGAACTGCCTTGGCAAAGACACAGGGTGAGCAGCCAAGGACTGTGTGCAGACAGGACATGTCCTTTCCCCACCCGTGCTTCTGACAGCCCATATGAAAGGCCTCTCTACAGGATCTGGGATCAGCTCAGGTTTACCTTCCCTGCTGGCCTCTGTCCAGGAAGAGCAGCAGGGACTGCCCAGTGCATTTATAGCGCATGGGAGCAAAGGCTAAGGAGGAGCGCTGGAGCGGGGCAACTCGAGGCCTTATGAGGACACTTGATGCCAACTACTGGTTCCCTCAAACAGGAATAGTCAGTTTAAGGCAGTGAATTCCCTCACTGGGAAGCAAAGCCAGCTCTCAAAGGCTCCCTTGCATGAGCTGCCTGCAGGGGCTTGAGTGAACACCCAACACTGCCTGCTGCAGCACTGGGCACCAAAACGCCATCGTCTCATTTTAAGGCTCGGCTCCGGTTTCATCCATCTGGAGAGGTTCCTAGCAAAGGCAGAAAGGTGTGGAGGGAGAACAACAGTTTCCAGCCTCGAGAAGAGGGGACAGGCCTATAGAAGAGACAACACAGGGTCAGGTTTAGGACTGACAGAGCTGTTCCTACCACCTGATTGTGCCTCTAAAATTAGAGGTTCTTGTCCCAAACTTCAAACATCATAAAAAAAATAGATGGAGGTGAACTATAATGGAAAAATGGGCTTTTTGATGAAGTCTCAGAACAATAATGAATTTGAACAGTGGAGTACTTACTGCCTTTCATAAATGGAAGCTGAGCTGGAGAGGAAGCTATCTTTGTGACCTTTACTGACAGGAAAATTTGCAAATAGCAATTAGGGGATTCAGAGGGCAAAAAAATTACCCCAGATGAGTACTAGAGGATTATTAAATGTTTTCTAAGACTGTGAGTTTGAAACAGAAAAAGACAAAAGTTGTATAACAGCAGTGGCATATTGCAGCCACCACATGAAGTGAGTTACTACAAATCTTCTCATCAGAGTAGTTATAACCTCTACATATAAAAACCTATGTGATATTTTGCACAAAACCAAACCTACTTATTCTACCCAGGATCTAGACTTGCTGGACAGTAGTTAAGGAAATAAGAGCAAACTATAAATGACTGATCCCTGATAAGATACTTTCTCACCCACTTTTGCAGTGAACCTTGGAACTTTTAGCTTGATACCTGAACGCAACCCTTTTCTCTCAATAGCATGCAATTAGGTAAATTACTTGTCATAGATAAAATTGCTCTTTGGAGAGATATTACTTACAGTGAGATACCATAATCCATAAAAGCGATAAAAATAGGGGAAGCTCACATACTGGGTGAATGGTAATGAGATTCTAACAGGCTTTTTTCTTGAGTACTCACTCTCTCCCACATACTGTGTCTTCTGGATTAAATTCAATCTCTTTTCCCTTTCCTTGTGGATTCAATTCATTTCAATATAAATCTTTATCTGTGTAACACAAATTGGCTGTGTTTATTTGGCTCTATCACCTGCATGCACCTGAAGGGTGAGCACGTGAACGCTGCTCAACTATGGGCAAGCTCCATGCTCTCACAGTGGAGCTCCTCCAAAGCAGCAGCTAGATCTGGATGTAAAGCACCAGTGGGGAGCCTGTTTGCAGGCTCTTTAACTTAGACAAAGCAGCTATTCTAGCACAATGCTCTATTTCTAGAGATGCCACCTCTCTAAACTCAATGATTGCTTCATTATTACTTTTGCATAACAATTTATTATTAAGCAGAAGAAATAGTGAAGGCAGAAACATGATACACACTGCCTGGCCAAGCAACCCCCTAACCATATCAGGCAATGCAACAAGACAGGATCACTCCACACTGCCCTATATTCACCTTAAATACAGAGTGATTTACCCATACACACTGTAAGAAAACCCCTGGGTGCTTCCAGGACTGAGGCCCAATACCATCAGTAAGACCATGACTCAGACCTGTAACGCTTTGGTATTTCCAGTGTCCTAAGGCATCTCAATGAAACTAGATGTCAAGACAACATTGTTAATCTGCCCATTGCCTTCTCTCCTTTCTACAATAAAGCTCCATGTACAAAGACTGCAATTCCAGGTCCCATTGCATCCCTGCAAGCCATCTACTTCTGTGTTTTTCATTTGCAACCTCTCAGAGGTCATGTATGAACAAGAATTTCTGAAAAGTATTTGTTCTTACTTTATTGCATGCTCCTTTACTAAACAGCAAAGCTTAGCTTCTTTAATAAATTGAAACCCATAGTCACACAGATCTGAGCAGTTAATAATTACCTCACTGTCCTGGCTGAATTCTTTTAATAATAATCAAAAAATGCTACCAAACAGCAATCTAACAGTACCAGGTGCAGTATAAAGGAAATGAATGATGATTTATGTTTTCCTCCTGCACAAACAGAAGTCTACTCCCTGAGCTGACCTTGCTGCTCATTAGTATTTCCAGGTCTAGGCTGTACTAATAATCACATAGAACAATACTGACCCAGTAACGCCAGGCAAGTGTATTTCATTGTGCTTAACAGGCACTATATTTTGCCCTAGGTGAAGCTGTGTTCATCTTCGTAAGCTCCTAGTTTGATCTGATCACAGGTAGGTCCCCTAAACATCATTCAAACAAATATGTCTACATGCGTGTCACAGCCTGTTTGCACCTTCAGGCATTACGCCTTCTCAGCAACATTTGCTTCAAGACAGACTCAAGAATTGCCTTCTACCCCATCCCGTATGCTGGGATCCCCTTTGCGATGGATGGTGGGAAGGAACCAAGAGCTATGTTGGCTCAGGAGTAGCACCTCTAGGGAACAGACGCAGCTAGGAATGAGGTATCCTAAAGCCAGACCAAAACACACAAGAGGAGCAGGCTGTGATTGAACAAGTGCCTCCAGCATGCTCATATAACACCTGCCACCTCCTGTGAGTTGTACAGCCGCCACACGCCAGGAATCCTCCAACAGGGGACTGCAGTCTGATGCCAGCAGAAGTTCATATTGGCATTTTGAGAAGAATCATCATCGCTGGGTGCTAGTGCAGGCTACAGCGAACACAGTGAGCCAGACAAGGGCAAGCCTGTATGATGAATCCCACTCCAGTCCTCCCATCTTTAGAACTGTCACAAGTGGCATCTACCAAATGGGCCCACCTTTGGAAATAAAAGCCATCCACTGAACTGCTTCAGTGATTCCCCCTTTCTCAGCCTAGCTTTCTGTAGAGACAAAACCTTCTGCATAGACAGAATACCCCCTTTTCATGCTAATCCATATGTGGTGAGCAGAGCGTATTTGCTGTAGAACAAGCTTCTTTCTTCCATATCACAGATACTGCTCTATCCCGTCAACATCTGTAGCTACTGAACGCAAGATGACACATCCACAGGGGATAAGGAACAGCTCTATGGTGCTAAAGTAGGTTCTTGAGCTTTATATCATGGCCCTACCCACCAAAACAAGATTCTTCTACTGCAAGACGACAGCAAAAATTACTGCAGGAGGAAAGTAGCTCAATTCTGAAGCAACCAAGACAAGAGACAGTTTAATCTGGAGAGATAAAGTTTTATAATGGAAAAGGGCAAGCCATCTGCACAAAGCCTCTACCAAGCTTGAAGCTGCCTAGGCACTAAGCTGATACATCTGCACTCAGGGGGTGAGTTCATCCTGCTGTAACGTCCATCAGCTTCAGCTGCCATTTTCTGGGGGGTCTCAGACTGCCCTGACCAGCTGCAGGCCCACGGCCTCCACCACTCAAAGCTTTCATTTCCCACCACTTTGGGGATTGATACGACAAATCAAGTTCCAATCAAATCCATTGTGTTGGTAAGACTGTAGGCCTCTTGACCACATTGTAAGCTAAAGTCTAACTTCTGGGCAGAAAAAACTGCCTTTCAGATTTTTTTTTTCTAATTTGGTCCTTTACTAAAAAGTCAGACGATACCATGATAACAAGGCACAAAGTCTGCATCAATTGGAAGGGGAAAAAAAAAAAAAAAAAAAAAAAAAAAAAAAAAGGAACATCTATGGTTAAGAGCTTTTGTTTGTTCATTTGTAAAAAAAATCCCCACAAGCAGCCCGAAGCGCCAGGGCGCCGGAGCAGCACTCGCATGACCCCTAGAGGTACGAGGGTTTAGGTGAGGAGCCGTCTGACACGGTGCTCGGCTGTGGAAGGCGGCGCCATGTGGAGGACACTGCCTGGGTCCGTCACCGCCCTCACCGCTGCTCCCCTCACATGGCCGGCCCGGCCCCTTCACCGCCATCGCGCGGCAGCCACGCGCTTCTGAGCCCTGCACTTCTGTGCACCTGCATGGCTGCACGGCCTGCGTGGCTCCCTGCACCC
>VZSV01000017.1:9207087-9264785 GCA_013398735.1 Nothocercus julius
CCCGGCACCCTGCACCCAGGCTGCACATCCTGCACCCAGGCTGCACACCCTGCACCCAGGCTGCACGGCCTGCGTGGCTCCCTGCACCCCGGCACCCTGCACCCAGGCTGCACAGCCCTTGTGACTCACCTTCAGAACAGGCTTGAGGACACACTGTGCTCCTGACGGCTCCGAAGGGCCAGCCCAAAGGAGAGCTACTGCAGTAACTGCTTTCATCTTATGCCACTGTCCTCTGTGGGCACTAGGTAGAGAGTGCAGGGACAGCGGTGCAGGAGGGAGCCCATATTCCTCTTCGCTCGCAGCTCTGCAATGACTCAGTATGAGGGGAGAGGTGATCTCTGCCAAGAGACAGCACAGGAGCGAGCTGACTGTTCCTCAGCAATAGCCTCTGCAGAAAGCAGACCACATTGTATTTACAGCATCATTATCCCCCTGATTAAAGTCGCTCTGTTCCCTTCACGCTCAGACTATACAGGCTTGTTTCTCAGAAAAGCAAATGAACATTTATTTTTGTTACTATAATTGGTCATTCATTATCTCTGAATTCTCATGGGACATTGGATCTAAGCATGAGACAAGCAAAGGGAAGGAGAAGACACCAAGACAGCTGAAATTAAAGTTTCCTGTCTCAACGCAGCACTAGAGATGCCATGAACAGTTTTGATTGCTAACACACATGGATTTGGAGCCACCCAAACTATAATCCAAAAAAGCAAATGTAGTCTGTAGCTGCAAAAAAGCATCTGTAAATAATTTTCAAATCTTACCATGTTCTTATAAAGGAGAATCCTTTAGTGCTATCAATCTTTACAGAAAACAGAGTAGGAAAGTACAGCGTGTGATTTCAGCATCTTCAAGGAAGCAGACAGGCAGAAACTTCCAAAGGGCACCCGCACAACAGAGCCCCATGTTCCACCCATGGTTACAACATTCATCCTCACACATAAGAGGTCCACAACTATAAGCACATGCTTTAGTTTGCTTCAAACAGAGGAGACTGGGCAGAGCAAGTTTTAAGAGCCGCCATTCGTAATCAGACCAAAGGTCTCAATGAATCTGAATGATGATGACCCATCTCCAGCAGATCCTTGTGGAAGACAAGGCATATAATTCCTTAAAACACTTCCCCAGCTTTCTTCAGTTTGGGACTGTATTTAGTAGTATCCTTGATAAGATTTTTTTTTTTCTTCCATTTTCCTCTTGATTCTTTAAATCTATGCAATCTTTTACCATCACAAATCCTGTTGCAAGGAACTCCTTTCTCACACACTGTACAATCAGTCTCCCCCCATCGTCATTCACTGCATTTGATGCATCCAAGTCCTATACTCGAAACAGTGGAGAGTATTTCTCTACTTTTTATACCACCAATACAGGCACTGGACAAACACACCCTCACTCATGGGTTTGATGACTCGTGATGTTTGATGTTCTGAAGACACATGTTCTGAATACCTTAGCCTTATTTATAAATACTTCACGTCTCAGGCTTTTGGGATTATGTTTTTTTCCCCAAACATAACAAACAAAACCAGTTTCCTCAAACAGGCAATATAAGCACTAAACCCTGAACTCCATGACAAATGGGTGAGACCATTTTTCTGCACAGTGAAAACAAACAGCATGTTTTCCTAAAAGAACTATTCATTAAAGTTGCCCCAGTTGCCTGGGAGCTGATAATATATAGGGAATACACCTGAGACTTTTTTTTTCCACTTACCAAGTTAATTCTTGGCTAGCTACCCAGTTCATCTTTACATTGGAACCTGGGCATCAAAGTCTTGCATTATTTATGAGGCTCCAGATAGGTTTACAGCTTTCATTATTCCATACAAAAGACTAAACCTGCCATTAAGTATTCAATGTATCATTTACAGAATAGTAATCACAAATCCCTTCCAATAAATTTGGGCATAACAATGGCATCACTTTGCCATTTTGACTCCTCACTACCTTAAATTACAGCTTCACAGGTGTGTTCCCTATTAACTGCAACAATTACAAAACCAAGCTTTATCACCTGAACTTTTGACTGGGATCCATTACAGTGCCATTCTGCCCCTCCCACTGCATCTAGAGTATCACAGTTTCAAAGTTCAGGGTGCGTGGTAAAGGCAATTCATCTGCCCAGGGCACACCCAGGGTACTAGCTTCTCACTTTACTACACATCTTCCAGAGCTCCATTTGCCTGAGAAGATTAAGAGATATTAACACACAGAAGAGTCGGTGCTGGTGTCAGCAAAGCAAACATACTGGTGCACACAGATACTGAAGCACTTTGCAAAAAGCATGTTGATTATGATGTTATTTAACTGGGCCTGCAGGATCATGATTTATGCTAGATAATGCACACAGCAACCTCAAATTGTGAGCTGCCTGGAAGAATGTTAAGTATTAAAGAGAATGTAACAGCAGACAAGGACACATGGAGTGAGCACCTGTCACAGAACTCCACAAAAACAATCTAGCCAAGTGGATTCATACTTAAAAAAACAAGTGTGTTCAGATCTTCAGTCAAGCTGCTTTCCCAATGATCAGTACACTCATAAAAAACACCATAATAAAAAAAATCCACATGAAGAACCTATCCATCACTTTTGCTACCTTTTTCCACTCAATTCCTTTGGCCTTGTTTGCTTTATGGTCTCGAACACAATTAGCAATATACTCGATATTTTTTAACAGTATTTTATAACAAGAGCAGCAGGTAACAGGCGCCCTAGCATTTTCACCATGAATCTCACAGTTTTTATTTGAATTTCCGTTCAGCTTCTCCTTGAGATCACAGTCATCATTTCTACTGGAAAGGTGACTTTCTTCTTTGTGCCTTCTCTGACTTCCATCATCCCTTTCTAACTTATGTTCTTGTTCCTTCTTTCTTTGTGGACTCGTGCAATTTTCACCCACGTCATAAACAAAAAAGATTTTTGACATGTAGTCCAAAATGACCACCCTGGCCCACTGCGGGACAGGCTTTGCTTCTGAGCCACAGTGGTGGATATTCATTATGATGATGGTCAGGGCAGTGGAAGCTGTGATCATCGTCATAGTTGCTATGTAATACTTGCCTGGAACATAAAGCAACGTTATGTTATTAACAAAAGTATCCAAATAAAAAATTTAATGCAGGATTACATCTTGAAACAGTCGACCTTTGTGCTTATAGTTCTCTCACTTGCTCTTTGTATTCCGGTGCTATTTTTTTAAATAATAACCGATAAAATTGCTTTAAATATCTTAACTATATGGAATATTTTAATATGATACAGCTAAAATATATAATCTAAAAATAGAAGAGCATAGACTCTAGCATACCTAAAACCTGTACAAGTTCCACACATCTTAAGTATTTAGATTAGTATCTAGGCTTTAGAAATGCAATATATTTACTTTCTCAAAAGATACCAGTGACATGATCTCCCTGGCACAGAGCCTTGCAATTAATAAGTCATACTTTTAAAAAGTGTAAAGCTTACCTATCAAAGGCACATTTTCAGAAGGTGGCATGATCTCTGCAACCATCAGCTGAAACACGGTCAGAGCAAGAAGAACCGTAACACCCAGAGACACTTTTTCCCCAGAATCTGCAGGGAGATAGAATCCCAGTGGGGCCAGGAAAGAGATCAAAACGCAAGGGAGCAACAGATTAAATATATAGAAAGATGACTTCCTCTTCAAAATCAATGTGAATGTCACATCTGGATAAGGCTCAGAGCAGCACCCATAGGTTATTACATTCTTAACTGCTGGCATACCGTGAATCTCCCACTCCACATCTTCTATGAAGTCAGAGAGGTCACCACTATCAAGAGAATTGATGATGTCTACCTGATTACCATTATAGGTCCAGGACCCAAATGTAAGGTTGCACTGCTGGCTATCAAAAGGAAAGTAAGATACATCCACTACACATGAGCTCTTTGTGATAGCTGGAGCATCCCAAGTGATTTTTCCATCATATCTCAGCACAACATTAGTATTCACTGGTTCTGAGGAGTCATCATCAGCCCTAAAAGAGACAGAAAAGAGACAAATTGATATGTGACAAATTACTGTGGTAGTCCCTCCACAGTTACCTGGAGGCAGAGCCTCCCTTCAAACCACTGAAAGCATGCTTTTGAAATCATATCACTTATCCTGCATCATCAGGAGCTCACTATTAACTATTATAGGTAGCAATGCCCACTTTGTTTTTGGGCAGATGGATTATTGTGATGATGTGCTAAAGATCAGTGCTGCTAAACTACACTGTATTTCTGGGCCACAGCTTCTTCAAACTTGACCTCAAACAGGGTACAGCTGGGATACAAAATCCAAAGATTATCAGAAGGTGTGGTTCACTACTGCTCTGGAAAACAGCATGTACCAATCTGTGAACACAATCTTCCAGAGTTCCTCAGGAGCCTCAGCAAAAAGCACTTGCACTGGAGAAGGATGTTCTGAATTTCTCTGCTGCACTGGGAACCAAAGAGCTTTGCTGTGTAATGTGGACAACAGTCAATAGCCCTGTCTATGGCTATAATGCAAAATATTTACATGAACAACAATAAACCTTAAGACAACAAGCATTCCTCTTGTTAATGCAAAGTGAATTGACTGAAGTTCAGGCTCCACTGGTCCTAATTTCACCTCCACCTTTAGCCAAATATTGGCAAAGCTGGTTCTTTTCAGCTACACTCACTTACTTGTTATATAAGACAATATCTGGTCTCCAAACCAAATTGCTTGGGATCCTGATGGAATCCAACCCGTCGTATTTATCCTTGTCCCATGTGAGGTACGCATCATACCAGCTTTGCCTAATCCATAAGTAGGCTGTCAAAATTTGGTTTCTTTCATCCTGCATAAACACGCAGAACTTTCTTGATGAACGTGACAAATGCACATCTTGGATACACAAAGCATTTGTTTTATAGTCATAAAATAGCACTGAAAGCAGGCCAGTGTACTGGCAGGCAAAAACAGTACTTCTCAGACAAGTGTTCATATACCGTACAGAGGTCTTGCACATTTAAACTTTCTCATCCCAACAGTTTTTACCTTGATGAGGATTTTCTCTGGATCCTCCCTAGCTTTAATCCTTGCTATAGAAATACTTTTGCTTAGGGCTTCCGCCATCTTAAGAATCTTATTTTGACAACTTAAGAAAAAAATAGCTAACAGATTCATTTCAATGGATTCTCTGAAACTTGGTAGTTTAAATTGCAAATCACAAGTCACTGAGGCAATTTTTCTTTCTTCCAGACACTTTCTCTTTGGTCTTAAAAGCAAAGTTATCAAAATTAAATTTAAAAAAAAAAATCCTGTTGAAGGGTGCAATATCAATACTTAACTGCTATTACAAACAATTTAAAAATTCAGCAGCTATCAGCCTGTAGCCATGTAAAAGAACTCTAGTATTGCAAATGGTTAAGTACCTATTAAGCCTGCTTTACTTGAAAAGAAAGCGCTACTGAAGTTGTCATAAGATACAGGTCACTTTTCCTGCTCCAAAAACATGCTCACACGTATATTTTCTGCGGTTTAGAGCAATTTCTGCACCTTTCTGGAAAATGGAATAATTTTTACTCACCATATCTTTAATCTGGGACAATGTGATCTGAAGGGTAACATTCAATACTTTATCTGTGTCTTCCACTGGTCTTAGAGCATTTGAATAGTCTTCAAACAGCTCATTAAATAGCATGTGAGCGTATTTTCCTTTAGCTGATTCTACAGCTAGATAACAGATTTGTTCAGTACATCAGATTAAGTATTAATATCAGAAACATGAAAAGTTCAATTAGCTTTTACTGTAACTATAAACTATACTTCATACTATAGCCATATTTTATCATCCATATACTCTAGAATATCATTTAATGCATGCAACAGACTAACCCTAAAACTATTCAAACAAGCACATTGTTCTTCTGTAGTAAATGCACAGCTGACAACTTCAGTTGTTCACACCTATTTGCTATTTATCTTCCCCAGATAAGCAATAGAGGGTTTTTTAAAAAAATATATTATCTGTTTTATTGATTTCTTTCATGAGTACAGAAAGACTGACAGTCACATGCTTGCCAAGCTAGAATTAGAAGCAGAATCTGAAGTCAAAGCTGCTCTCTAGCTAATGACTTGTTATATAAGTTGAAATGCACTCATATTCATGCTTTCGGAGTTTCTTTTTTTTTTTTAAACAGTCCCTAGAAATCATACGAGCACAGACATCCTTGGAGTAACACCTTCAATTGCCTGGGTCCAAAGACACATATTTAGAAATATTCTTGCTATACAAATTTACTATGGACAATCCACTAAAATGTATCCTTTAAAGTAATTATCTCACTGTTCCACTCATGCACCCAGTTTCCCTAGAATGCCTGTATCGCCTACAGATGGATTCACACATTTCTGCAAACTATGGACAAGGTCTGTAACATCTACATCTAAGGCTTGCAAAGTGCCAGATGGCACAACGCAGGGAGAACTATTTTGGAGTACTTCACTCTTGGTGACTCACACTGATTACCTGCACTTGAGTTCAAAGCAGAAATCCTAACAAAGCTTCTCAAAGAGCAGTCAGAACTGACTATACAGGATGGTTTGTTTTGTCTATACATCAGTGAAGAAAGACAGATAAAGCTCTGGAGCTCAGCTGGGTAGGATGCACATATTGGATGACAGCTTATGCAGGTAAAATTCAATGCAACATTTAGCTACTAAGAAGTGTTCTCACCTTGAAGCACCACTGCTGTCAACAGCCACAGGAGACACACGTAGGAGGAGAATGGAATATTTCTCTTCATTTCTGGACGGTAAGTAGAATCCTGTCCACCCAAGGGCCACAAAGACAGTTATCACCATATAAATGACAAAAACAGGTTGCGCAGCAGCACAGAGTTATCTGAGGCACAGAGGAGCTGCTAGAAGCAGCTCTGTCCTCCTTCAGCAGTGCCAGGGTCCTGCTCTGGCCTTTGTCCCAGCCACCTCCGCAGGCTCCGATGGATCCTCCTCTCCAGGTAACCTGAGAGCTGCCAGTGCTGACGCTGAGCAAGACGACTGCAAGGGACATCAGCAGGTGAGCTGCACTCTGCTGCTTTTCTTACTACAAACACAGCATTCAATGGGCAAGTTACAATTAAACCCTTTCTCACTTCTTCGGGCGGACCAAGGTTTGCTGCCTTTATGCCAAGCAAAAGCTCACTCAGAGGCAGCCAGCTGAAGCCTGAGCAGCCTCACTCAAAAATAGGATCTGGCTCAATAGCCTAATTGGCAAAGTTGTACTATACATCACAGAGTCAACATGTCACACAGGAAATACTCGCTCCCTGCCTACCCTCGTGCAGACAAAACAACGTTTTTTCAACCAAACTGATGCCATGGAGAAGGGCTGCAGCTACAGGAACAGCAAAATTTCTCCTTTCGACAACACAGGTGGCACTTGCAGCAGCGGGCACTGCAACCATAGCCACACAAGCAAGAGCTTCCAGCAGTGTGGACAACTCAGACCACTACTCAGTATGGGAAGCAGCAGAACTGGACCCTACAGAAAGGGCCATTTTCTGGTACAAGACAGCTTGCCAGGAGAACTTAGTAAAACTACAACAGATTACAGAACTTGACAGCTCTTATATTTAGCAAGAGAAGTGACAATGAGCACGAGTTTACCATAACTGAGCTCCCTCCTACCTTAAATGCCTTCAAGAAATGTTCATCTTCAGTTCTGTCTATTTCTCATATTGCCAAGTTACACTTTCCTAGTGCTGCAGGCATATCTTACAGGTTTCTCACAGCAAAGAGGTTTCTTTTCTGTATGGGCAAATTGAATCCATCCCTTATCATATCCTGCGATCCATGATCTTTGCTCTCCAGTTAACAGAATACAGCCACCACTAAAAAAAATGGTAAGTAGAAAGGTGGAAATGTAGAACAAATTATCAACAAAAAGAATTAGCTCAAAACACTTCCAAGCCACACAAAGATTAAAAGCTAGTGCTTTGCTCATGCATTCTTTAGGCTAGAACTGATCCCTCCATACACACAATATAGCACTCCCTCCTCACTGCCTAAAGTTTGTTCTTTACTGGGGTCCATAAATCTGTGACATTTGTGGCTGGATTTAATAGCTAAGCAATAAATAACTTCAGCCTAGGCACCTGTAATGAAATCCATCTCTGTCACTTCATTTGCCCAATTCTCAAAAGGGGGAAAAAAAACAGAAAATAGTTTAGAAGTCAAAAAGGTCAAAGCAGCCCATATGCAGCATGTGACAGAAACAAGAGGCCAAGATGGAAGAGTTTTTGGATATGGTCCAAACAGTGGGTTCTCAGGTGATTACTTTTAGTCTTCAGTATGTTTGTCATTACATCTGCATGTAGCTACCACTGCTTAGAGTAACATCAGGGCTAGTGCTGCTCTAAACACTCATGGTGCCTCACACTCACTCACCAAGCCTGCTTTGCCACTGGCTTGAGGCTGGCTTGTGACCAGCTAAACCAGCATAACTACACACTGATATACAGCAATTTACATAAGCTTACTGTAGAGCTGTAAAATACTTTATATAACGTGATCTTTAGAAGGAAACTGGGTGTTCTGAACATGCAGAAACAAGAAGCATGTCTACCTGCATTCGCTATTTTCCATAAATTGTTATGGACTCAAACACACAACCTCACAATCATTTTCAAATGCATTTAGCTAGTTGCCATCTATGTGACAAAGACAGGCAAGCAGGAACACACGTACACAAGAATGCAACTTGTGTAAGGTGTTGCATATATTACAAACTAACTGTAAAAACAGAAAACTAAAATATATCCCACAACCCTACCACTACTAAAGATATTAATAATCTTAGTATACCAGACTATTTGGCTTTTTTAAACTTTTTTCACAGGAAAAATGATTTGCAATTTTAACCAAAATGTCTAATGTAGATACATGGTGGAAAGAGTGACTTATCACCATTACTTAATGATCTGAGAGATTCATCTACAAATTTCCTCAGAATACATCTTTAAATTGTGGCTTTATCTATGGTAGTATTACTCCCTGATAAAACATCCCATTTAACATTTCAAGGGGGCTTAAATTTATAGTGAAGCAGTCCTCATTTTTACAGTAAAATGTTCTACTACAAATTTGGGAAGTATGAAGCCACTCACAGAAAATGTAGAAAGGGTCACAGGTGCTTGGAAGTTAGATTCAAGCCATTAACCTGTTCCAAAACTAGAACTTGCTCCAGGGAAATTCTAAGTTACTGCTAAGAGTATCAACCAGCAGATGTCCCTGTTACCCACCCTACTGAAAACCCAGACTTCAAAGGCTTTTTTTCTCTCTCTTTTTTTTTTTTTTTGTTAAATCACATCACATTTAAATGTATTTTGATTAACTGCATCACTAATTATTTGCTTCACATTTCACACAACACAAAGCAGAGAGGAGATGTTCTTTTAAATAAGATAGATAAGCAGCAGGAAAACCACTTAGTGGTTGAATCCGGCTCTCTGGTCTGCCTGATACCCAACACTCAACATGAGAGGGTTTGAGGGCAGGCAGATATAAATCATTTGCAACAACTGCACTGTATGAAACCATATGTAGAGCAAAGGCCTAGGGCACAACACTCAGTCCTGCTTTTCAGGTGTTTTATTCAAACATTTGATGGAGAATGCATGTGGACCCCTGAACTTGTCTGACACTCATGTCCTGCACAACTGCTTACGACACCAGACAAGCACACATGCTGCTTTGAGGACTTCCAGAAAATCTCTGAAATCCATGTATTGCCATGTAAGGGAGGTTTGACTTCACAAACACTCACACACTACTTAAGAACAGCCTGAAATACAGACGGGAGTTTATTTCATATTAAGAATTTCCAACTTTGAATTTTTATCTTGGTCAAGCAAAGCAGGAAACAAATGAAGAATATTTATTTTATATCTTGTTCTATTGATTATCCTGTCTAAAATAGCCTTTCACTCCCAAAGCTGAGGTTTTGACATGTGTTCTTGTAATTTTTTTAAAATGCATTTTCATCCTCTTACTGCATGAAGAACATGAAAAATTGAGCCTCAGATTAGAAAAGCTTCAGATATTATCACAGGCCCCAAGGCCGCCTGTACCACTTATAATCCACCCCTTCATCAGAGAACAATAAAGGAGAACAGATTGGTTTCTAGGCACAGTTTGTTAGAAGTGTCTCACAGCCTGCTTCTACGTGCTTTCTTGCCAATTTTTCATCTCAGAAGCTGTTGTGTTCACATTCTTCGAAGCATTTGCTACCGAATGTTATCTTGTGAGGAGGACAAGCAGCACACAGTTCTGAGGAGCCCTACGTTTCTCCTCAGACCAACTGAAGCCTTCGCAGCACAGGTAGCAGCACCTCTTCCCGCCAACACAGTCTCCCTGGGCCTGCTCTATAAAGCAGCACACAGCACTTCATTTAGATGCAGTGTGGTTTTCTGCCTCCTTTTTTTTCTCACCTACTTACTGCTGCCTCCTGCCTCCTTCCTTCCTCTGAAAGTCCCCTCCCACCTCAAACCAGCACGCTCATTCATATTTTCTTCCTCTTGCACACACAGGAGAGGAAATACATGAGGAAGTGTTCAGAGTGTCAGGTCATGGAATCATAGCCACACGTTCCAGAAAAGGAAAATATAATTTAAGTGTTACAGGTTTTCTGAAAGTAAGTTTTCTTTAGACTCACTTATATACACAGCTTTATTAACAGTTTTCCAGTGGAGGAGAGGAAACTTTTGTTCCAAGCTTTGTATTATTTTATCTGCAATACAGCATGTTCATTCTTTCATCAGGACACAGCAAGTTACTGGTATTTTCTCTGCTCTTAAGTGTTCAGTATTTGGTAGGAGTTAAGGAGAAAGTTATTTCATTGCTTTAGCAAGCCTATTCTATATACAATTCTTTCATCAGGATCATTTTCAGCTTTGTATCATGGTTTGTATCTCTGATCACAGTTTCTGTGCTCTACACAAAGACAACCTCTGTACCTAAACACTATTTCAGATCACTGACTGCCTCTGACAGGCTGCCTGATGCTCAAACTGGACTGTAGGAATATTTACCCTTTTAAAAGGGCATAGAAAGAAAGACTAAAGTGTTTCTCTGCCTGATCACCTTTGAGCTAGAGAAGACACACCATCTCCTCAGCTTTCAGAAATAGAGAAGAGTGACAGAGCTATAGCAGGGGCTGAAGACAACAAATTTCACCAGAATGCGATTCCTTCAGCTAGAATGTACATCACAAAGGTACATAAAATGTACCTTTTAGGTCAGGCTACACTCCTCCCTGGAACTCCATTTCATACAGAAAAGAAAGCACACAGGCTTCAGGTGTTTCTCTCTGAGACCATGTCAAAACCAAAGTGAGCTTAGAAAAGGGAGAAACTCCTGTACTTGGTTTCTCCCATGCCAAGCTCTCCACCTTCAAAAGTTAACTTATTAGGAAGCAGTAACAACTTTCCCATCTGCTGCTTTGCCTCCATCCTGAAAGAGATGCAGATGAACCTACCAGCACAGTGCTCCCACTGAACTGCACTGTTCCAAGTCAGCTCTGATTTGGACAAACCTTGTGATCAACAAGTCATACGCCAAATTGGTTTTCTCTGGGCAGCAAGGCACTTTGACTAGAGACAACCCTTGTGAGGAGGATGGGGTTGGCCTCTTCTCAGTGGTGGCCACTGACAGGACTAGAGGAAACGGCCACAAACGGAAGCACCAAAAGTTGCACAGGAACTTAAGGAAAAATTTCTTGCCAGTGAGGGTGACAGAGCCCCGGCACAGGCTGCCCAGAGAGGCTGTGGAGTCTCCTTCTCTGGAGATCTCCCAAACCCGCTTGGACGCAGCCCTGAGCCACCTGCTGTAGGTGACCCTGCGTGTGCAGGGGGGTTGGACTGGATGATCTCTAGAGGTCCCTTCCAACCTTAAGCATTCTATGATGCTATAGAATCTTTCTCTCTAGAGAGAACATGACAGTTACACTTACTGAAAGCAAGAGCCCACAGTAGCCCTTCTGGAAACTGACTGCTCAGCTGTATTTCTCAAGTGACTTCCTTAGTGGAAAGAAGTTGCTGGAATATTTTAAGGAAAAGTATTTTTATTGCAAGAATATTTTAAAGCAAAAAAAGTAGTTGTTTTGGGGCCCTAAGAATCCATTGATAACACTAGAGACATTGCTTGTGCCTTTGCTCAAAAAAAATTCTGACACATGAGCAGCATCATTAATGTGAACCTAGTTCTGGGCCATCCTCTCCCCTGTAACTCTGGCAAAACACCAACCAGAAGGACCACCATTCATACTAAAAGCCCCTATCAGCCTCTAAAGAAAGAGAGCACTGGTGTAACAGCCAGCAACCAATCGAGGCACCAGAACCAAACACACTCAGGTGTCAGACTTGACAGTCCAAGACCCTTCTCCTCCCTAGCTACAGGGCAGCCAGCTCAGCCTGTCAAATTGCCCGGTAACACAGGACTTAACCCCTGAGAGGGGCTGGAGAGACCTCCTGGGATGAGCCTACCATAGGAAGTGCTGCAGTAGGACAGTTTGCACCTTAGTCCCATTCCCTTCCTTCTGCTCATGGAAAGCCCACCATTAAGGGAGCTCCAACAGACACCATCACTTCCTCACCCATTTTATATCTTCGGGGGCCCAAAAGAAGTCTCAGTTGCAGGTGTTCCCTTGCTACCTGCTGTCATGGGGCCTCAGCTAATCTTTTAAACACAAGGATAGTCCAGGCGCTTTCCAGAGGCTGACTACATGTTATGTTATTACCTCTAGAATTATTTATACCATCCCACCATGATGGAGCCAAGATGAGTTGTGCTATCGAGTGCCCACAACTAGTTAGTCCTTGGTGCTTTGTAGCCATCCCCCATTTTTTTTCCTCTCTAGCGTATCCATAAAAATTTCATACCATCCCTTCCCATACTGCTTATAGGAACACGTACAGAACAGTAAACCCATCTTTCATGCCTAGGTATAGCACAACCCAGGAAGCACATATATCAGGTACCGAGGTGACAGCGAAAGTGTATCGAGGTTTGCACAGAGCAGAAAAACACACTTGGATAACAATTAAGAGTTTACTCATCCCAGTCAACAGCAGCAATAGCCACACCAGCCCCACGCCAAGTGCCTGGGGGGCTGCCACGTTCACATCACCTCAGCTGCACTTGCACTTTAATTTTAGGTACCAAGACAGAAGTTATTGAACAAGCAAGCATTTCCGGTGACCAAGGACAGACAGTGAAACACAAATAGCTTTTGGCTGAACTGCAGCCAGAATAAAGACCTCAAGAGAAGGTTAGATATGATAGCAAACACTTAAGTCTTGTCACACTGCAGTAAGTTGTACAGTGAACACAACCATCCCTTGTGCCAAATAGCAAAGAGCGGTTCATTGGTGGTATCCTAAACAGACACTGCTAATTTCTGGTAACCAGACAGCTCACAAAAATCCCATGAGTTTTTTACTAAAGGTTAAGACAGGCTTGACTTTCATCTAGCACCCAACAATTTCTTAGAAAAAGCCATAAACAGAGCGAGATTCAAACACTAAGCAGTTCAGCAATTACACGGGTCCATGTTTAGGGCAGTGATAGTAATGAGGATTATTAATAAATTTGCTCATTATAGCTCTCAGTCAGAGTAAACAAGCTGTTAGACCCACCAATTCCCTCCCAACTCAGCCACATACTGAAAAGCACATTTGGACATATGCTAACAAACAGCATATAATTCCAATTTCCAGATTAGAAGTTCTCAAATCATTGTACTTTGCCAAGAGCAAAATTGAGAACTGCTCAAGTTTAAGACTATCTTTAAATTCAAGAGAGAAGAGAGAGAGAAAAAAAAAAGTTTGAATTGAGGACAGTAACACATCTTAAGGAAATAATTAACTGTTGAGTGAACTGTTGCTATTTTAATTATTTAAAGTTCTGATTAGACTAATTATGTTCAGAGGGAATTGCAAATAGAAGATTAAGTGATACATTTTCAGAACTGGAGTTTGCCTGATGGAAAAGCTGCTGTCCCCCATTTAAACAGTTCAAGCCATTGCCTTGTACCTTATGAATACAGATGCTTTGTAAAACCTCAACTTTTACTATCTGTTATTAGGCTAACAATGCAACTTATTTCCCTTACGTCAGCAGTACTTTCTCCAGCGCAGCTGCACATTTTAACACAAAAAGCAATCTACCGTAAGAGAGCATGCAGTTAACACATCGTGTTAACAGGTTACCTTAAAGTTAACATGTAATCTTAAAGTGCATGAGTTTTCCTTCAAACTCAATCTGTTGGTCACTTATTGCTCTAAAAAACAAGTCTACAAGCTGTTCTGGGTGAAAAATATTACTAGTAGGCAGAGACTTTAAGAAAGGAAGTTTTTATTAGTTTAAGATAAAAGTATTTTCAGACTTCTCTGTCAAGACAGAGAGATGAAGTTCAGGGCACCTTTTGACACTCTCTCCCCATCCTTTACTCCACACATAGCAGAAGTAGCATATGAATTTACCAGAAATCATTTCATTCTGAAACACAACATCCCTAACAGATGTTAATACTAAATTACTGCAAAATACCGTCAGAATTCCGCACTACAGGACAACTAACTCATTAGCTTCAGCTTTGCAGCTGGCCCCCCTGGCTGCAGTCTCCGTAGGAGGCCGCATGGCCACCTCGCAAGGCGGGTGGCCTGCTCCTGGGAATAGCCGCAGCGCAGGGCAGTGACAGCGGTGCCCGCACTGGAGGAGTGCGCCCCACACTGCTCCGCACACAGGCCCAGCAGCCTCAGGGCGTCCCGCAGAACCGCCACAACTCCCTCCACGTCACGCACGCGCCGCTGGAGCGCACGAAGGGCGGCCCATCCCGGTGCGGCCGAACCAGCACGTAGCGGTGCAGGGCCAGCACCGGGCAAACCCAGGGCTCTCCCAAGAGCCCCAGGCTGATGACAGGTCTCTCCCGACGCGCGTGCGGGCTGCGCAGACAAAGCACGGCTACCCTTTCTGTCAGCTGGAGGTCATGCAAACACAGCAGCTCTGGTCGCAAAACATGCCGGTGTTTAGTCACCATCTCTTCTATTCGAAGGGCCCCAAAGAAAGCTACAGTAAATAGGGCACGAAAGAGTAAGCACTCGGCTCGATGCCTCAAGCCTAACACCATGCAGCGAGTTAGGGGATCTTCCAGAGGACCAGGGTGACCCGTCAAGCTGGACACATAAGAAAGCGCAGCCACGTTCGTCAGTGTCTTTGAGGCTGAGTAAAGAGATTGCACAGTCAAAAATCCTCTAATGTGATCCTCTCGAATGGGCCATGCTGCAGGCATTCCCATGCTTTTCCTAAAGTCAAGGAACTTCTGCAGTCCTTCAAGACAGGTTTGCCAAAGCCTCCCATTCCCTGAGCACTCCAACAGCAACAAAGTCTTCAAAGGCCAAGGGCCCAGGCAGTGCTTGGGAGCCCGCCCAAGCTCCCTTCCTACCAGAAAGGATCCTCATTAGCACAGCCTGGCAATGGGTAGGGGTGAAACAACACTGAAAAGAGGGACCCTCAGTTCCACACACCAAGTTGAGCATTACTCAGGGAGTTTACCTGCCTGCATTCAAGTCATATTCAGCTACAACCATCAGAGTGGGTGTAGAACACAGATATTTTGCAAATTCACAAGACTACACACAAGATACCAACCCTGTTTTAGATATTAGGCTAACAATACTCTTGCAACTTATAGGTTTGTTGAAGATTCCCACAGAGGAGTAGCAAAAGGAAAATTTAAAATCAAATCCTCCTGTCACAGCGTGCAGGACACATAACTGAAGGCATGTTCTCACAAGAGGCAGACCCTTCCCCACCGAGAAGCCGGGGCTCACTCAAGGCCTCCCAAAGCCCCAGAGCACCCAAACATGTCCAAGCAAGCAGGTCCAGCCAGAGTCAAGTCACGCGGCTCCCCGCCCGGCGAGAGCCTGCTCCAACCACTCCATGCCCGGCTCCAGCGCCAGCAACTCCCAGAAGGGCGCAGTCCTCTGATACTTCTGAGTCTTATCAATAAACTGCATTTTTAAATGTTTTTTTTTTTTGTGCTGTGCCCAGTCAAAGGCTTTTTATTAATTACAAAGGTGACAAGATAACTTGATATAAACATGTGCATCCTTTATTGTCTCATAGAATGAGAAGTGAAGCTAGCTAGTAATTGGTGATTGGAAGCTATAGATGTGGAGGGGGTTTAGCTGTTACCATAATGTAATATCCAAGGAAGCTGGCACTATTGCTCACCTCCATAGTTTAGGTTAGATAGAGCTGCTGCTGCTTTAATCCTGTCCTTGACCCTACCAGTGTGAGCCTGTTCCCTTAAAACTTCCTCGGCACCTTCCCTGAGCCTGCCTTTCAAAGGATATATTAAACCAGGTACTGATCAGAAAAAACCTTTAACTGAAATGAAGTTTAAATATCAAAGACCCTGCTGAGTTCAAAAGAGCCTTTTGTTGTAGCAAGAAGTACTATGAAAAATATAGTATAATAACTGGCATTTAATGATGGCAGCACTGAGTACTTGTTAAAGAATCAGAACTGCAATGCAGATCGAATCACCAACATCAGGGAAGCAGGATCATAAGGAAATTGTCCCTCACCTTTCTTTACAACAGGGGTGTCTAATGGCACCTGGTAATGCACCACGAGTGCATTCAGGAGCTGCCTAGCCATGAGCTAGTAAGCAACCAGTGTAAGTCCAAAACAGTTTTCAACATCTATGTAGTTTCCAAGAGAACTTTAATGACAGAAAGCATTACAAAGCCATAAGATGGAATTGCAGACCAAGGAATCTTGTTTCCTTGGTGTGTGTTTGATTTGTACTTCATGTGTATGTTGCTTCTAGGTCTTATGCCTTAACATGATCACGTGGTTTTCCATCCTGACGTGGCATTTGGCATGTGGCAATGACAGATTGGATGAAAGTGATGGGAGGACCCATTTTGCTATCCCTTGGGCTACCACAAAAGCTCCTAAGTAGTTCACAAAAGTGTAGCATGCAACAGTGGTCAGCATGACACCGGAACACCAGCCTGGATGCCCTCCTCAGGTGTGCAGTTCCGAGTTCGTTCCATCCTACCTAGCAACTCTCTAGTCCACTCTAAATGGGCATGGATAATCTTTCCAAGGAAGAGGGGCATAATGCTTCCAGCTACAGTGAGTGATGGTAAATGCTCTCACTCTTTAAATTCCTGAGAGAGAAAAGGATTCTGACCTGCCCCAGATAGAAAGCAGAATATTCATGACAGTAACAGAATTCCAAAAAATGGAAACATGATCTGTCTCTGCAGTCCACCAGAGAGCTGGAATAGCGAAGGGTGCAGAGCTTACTGTAGCGAGCTCAGAGATAGGAAAGCTTCTCTGGGCATCCCCAGTGCTAATCTTGGTGATGCCAACCAAACAGGGAAGGATGGAGGAGGAACAAATAAAATCTAGCACAAAAAAACCCCCCACAAAAATCTGCTAAATGCCAGTGTACAGAGCAGATGTCCCAGATAGTTCCTCATCAGCCGTGTAAGCAACTTCCAAATGGCAAAGGTTATTTTTTTTTTCCTAATGGGGAAAATTGCTCAAGCACAAATGGAGGAAAAAAAAAAAAAAAAAGTTTAATCAAATTAACATCCTAATGTCTTCCTGGGACACTGTCTTCCTACAGAGCTTTTGTTACTGTGCATCCTTGAGGCAAAATTACTACTGCAACAACTGGATAACAAAACCAGACAAGTAAATACAACTTGCCTGTAATTGATGTGTTATTGAAATCTCCAAGGAGATTTCAGTGACCAGTTAATGAGCACTGTATACAACACAGTGGTAAATTTTGCATCGTTATAACATAAGTGATTTCCTAATGAAGGGGAATCAGTTACACCTAAATAGACAGCTTTACCAGATACTATCCTACCAGTGCCACCAGTTGGACCCACCTAATAGTCTACAGAGAAGTGAAGGAGAGTTGTATTTAAACGCGATCCTCAAGAAGTCCATGTAAGTTAATGTAAAGACGAGGCGTAGCAACTGAACTCTATATAGAAATGAAACCTTAGGAACTGGATCCTCCAAGTTTAGACTTGCATTCACCTTGGCTTTCACAATAGCACACCTGTTAGCACAGCTGCAAGGTCACTTTACACCCAGCCACTTCTCATCCCCTTTTCCTAGGCAGCATGAGACCTCATGCCTGCTCACACTGCAGGCATCTTGTGCTGGGTTTGCCTCTCGCTGACTTTGGGGATAAAATTCCTTAGGACATTGAACAGTAAAGAGCACAGAAGAGTCTACTAAAAATGCACTGTTGTTGGTCATGCATCAGAGTGAACCTGCACATGTAATTTTAGTGACAAGTATAGCCTGTGCGCAGTGTATGAGGAAATCTCATATAAGCTTCAAAAAAAGAAGTTTGTCTTCTAAAAAGGGGAAAAAGAAAAAAATGGCATGTTCTCTAAACACATCCAGGAGTATTTCAGGTGTGATGCAACCCACTCATGTTTCAGGGCTGTTCGTTCCTCTCTATTAGCACTGAGGCATAGTTTGCATTTTAATTTCATCCAAGAAAAATCCATTTTGTCAATACAACAATGGAGCTCTCTTGATCATCTACTCTTGGCATGACTTGGTAACTTCACAAAAGCACACCTGCCTCAAACCAAAATGCTGGGAGCCATCTAGGAGACAGAGCCACCATGTCCTGAGAGGTGCTCTACACTGGGTGGTGCTCATAACAAGCCCTTCAGGATATGACAGCTTGAAACCCTGTGCCACCTTCCTTGGTCATGCACGCTCAGCCCTCAGCGTCACCACTTCCTGCAGGATTGCTAACTGCCTTCATCTCTACGGAGCCCTGAAAGGAAATCGGGACAAGGGCAAGCAAGGCAGGGAGTGGCGGCCCCATCCCGAGGGGTGGTGGGACTGCATGCCCCATGCACAAACCTCACCCGATGGCAGAAGTGAGGGTCATAGAGGGCTCACTACTGAGGCTGTCCCCCTAGCTCCATTATTCCTGGGCACAGTCTAATCAGGGAACTAGATGCCTTACCTGTTGGCATCTATCTGCAGTCCTGGGCAGGACACTCAGTGGATGGGTGCAGCTTCAGGCTGCCTTCCTTAGGTCATGATTGAAGCGCTGAAGCACCTTCGGGTTTGCACAAGGCAATCCAGCCTATGAATTAATGCCAAGCAAAAGCATTCCCTGAGGTGACTTTCCCACTCAGCTTTTCTCTTCTTACCCCTTCCCACGCAGGTGTTACAACTGTCATTGCCCATTTGGAGATACTACTGCTGTTTTCACCAGAGGGTCTCCAGCACTAAAGGGGCAGCTTTCCAGGATTACAGGTATTGTCCCCACTAACATCTCCAGCACTAGAACTGTCATCTTGTTACTGGGCAAATAGCACACACTGAAAATGAACTGGGTTTGGACAGTTTTCCAAGAGCTGCCCATGTGTGAGACGCGGAAAGTACCCTCCTCTGCCTGAGTCCCGGGCTTGGGGAACACCAAGTGGCATCACAGACTGCGCTTCAGCTGAACCAAAGCTCTGGGCCTCCAGATCAGGGCCAGTAGGTCTCCGCCTAATGCCTTGTTGTATAAAATGCTTTGTTTGATCACAAGTTGCATATAATCATTCCAATGCAATTTATTTTTTTTTCCAAGTTCTTTTCAGTCAGATGGAGAAAATGTGAACTGGCTGTTCATAGTGAAATGGCAGTGTTGAAAAATGTTTTTAACGGAAGCTTGTTTCCAGGCACCATTTTGTTAGCCATGCACCTGGTGAAGTAAAACAGTGAACTGCATTTTACTTAAATCAATTTACCAAATATCATCTCACGACCTATTAATATATGGATGGGAGATTAATTCAGGGCTTTTCTACATAGAGTCTGAGTGAACACAGCCTTTTTGGCAGGTGTTTCCGGTGCAGAAAGAAAACAGGTCTCTGTGGTTAGTCTGTTTCATTTTCTGCAACTCACCCACCAACCAATGCAGAGTGCAAGTTGCTCAGCCACGTTATCTGAACCTGGCTAAGAAACTCCAGAATGAGGAGGATATTTTAACACCAAGCCCTAGCATGACTACTTAATGTTACGCAGAAAAAAAAAAAAAAAAAGTAACTTAAAAAATATATACTTTTTACTTTTCTTAGCAGTAGCTACAAACCTGAGCTAAGGCAGCTTCCCAGAGAGAAGCCTTCCAGTACTGCCTGGCACTTTTTCTGTATCAGAAGCACTGGTTTAGTTCATATCTTATGTGAATATTTAGTTCATATCTTATGTGAATGGAAGTGGTGTTCCTTTTGTTTTTTGATTGGGGAAACTGAGGCACACTGCAAATGCAGGAAGCTTTTGGAAAAGCAACATGTGGGAGACAGAAGCTGCTCTGCTCTGAGTGTCAACTGTGAGTCTCTGCATTCTCAAAAAGAGCAGTGTCTCATACACGCATCACGTACATGGTCTTCAAGATCCCAGAGGCTTCTGGCTCTTTCTCCCATCCTCTCCTCCTCTAGTTTAACGCAGTAGTTACAAAACCATTTTCAACGCTGGGGGAGTAGGAACATTCAGCAGCAGCTCGAGCGTTTCATGCATCTGCACCTGGCACAGCTGGCACACGAGGCCGTGCACAAGGCCCAAGTGCTGTGGTGATACAGGCACGTGCTCATGTTCTCCACAAGAAACTCCTACATCCAGAGGTCTCCTGCTGCCCCACATCAGGCTCCAGCTCTGCACCTCACAGATAGGAATGTATGGGAGACCTACCTTATCACTGCCTTATATGTCTTGGGGTTTCAGGTTCTTCACACCTTTGCTGCAGCCCTGCCATCAGGTATTGCCAACCCCTGTATGGTGCAATCTGTGTTTATCTATATTTTACCCAGAAGCTGGCATTGGTGACTGAAATTCCAGAGGAAAAAAAAAAAAAAACTTGATTCAACACTGCAGCATTTCCCAGCCAGGTCAGTTCCTTCTCCAGTTCACTGCAAAGCCATGCAAGAGCTTGTGCTGGCACAGCACAGATGGGGATGCGGGCAGGGATTAAACTCTGAGGAGAGAACTTCTTAAGAAGGGGAATCAGTGTCTGATATAAAATAAAGACTTCTAATGGCTTTTAAAGGACATTCTGTGCAGCAAAATTAAATAACAATTTAGGGATTAAATACATGAGTAAAGTGCAGCCCAGCCCAAGGTGAGCATAGGGAGCAAAGAGAGACACTCTGGGCCAACATTTTAGATTCAGGGGCATATCTAACTCCAGGCCTCCAACCATACTATTAAACGCCCATGCAATTTCACCATCTCATCTTGCAGAGGCAAGCAGTAATCTTTGTTGTTGCTTTTTTTTTTTTCTTATCCATCTTTTTGTGTCTACAAGAACACAGAAGGAGGAGTTTGTGTGCTTACCCATTTTAATTAGGACATTGGCACCTTAGTTGAAAATGCCACCCCATTTCCAAGAAATCCTTTCTCCATGCTGGTCTCCAAGGCAAGTCAAGCTCTGGTGTGCTGCAGGTGCTGCCTTTGAATCCCTCTGAGACACCTGGAGCTGCAGCTAAGCGTGCAGGCACAGCGTTTGTGATTGCAACGTTTCTCAGCCTCTTAATTTTCCTACTAAATGCACTCAGAATAAGTGTTTGTTTTGACAGGGTGTCTCCCTCACATCTCCCCTCACCCACACTCCTGAAACAGGATGTTCCTTTGTTTCAGAGCATGGGTACATGAAGAGATTAATTGATGGTGTGAATTTACAGTGTGTCATTCACTCCATGGTATCTACCCAGGTGCAAGACGCAAGGTAGGGCTTCATGCGTGGTCGCAGAGCAGGAGTATTCACCCAGAGGTGCTTTAGCCAAGCAGCTTTCTCCAAAGTAATTTCATCATGTATCTACGCTCTGAATTCCTCAAGGGGTGTGATAAAGGAGGCCTCATGGAAACTGCTAACACAGACCCCCAAAATCAGCACCTTATGAACAAATCTTCTTCAAATATGTAATTAAAGGAGAGGCCAGCACCTCTGCCCACTTGGTCAAGCTGGACAGGGGCTGAAGACTCCTGGAGAGGAATGGAGATGAGGGAGGAACGCATAGGCAGGCCCTGGTTGTGGAGGATGTCACTAGGTGATCCCTGGTGTTCAAGCCCGCTGTCAGGAGCGGCCCTGCACACAGGGCTCTGAGCCCACGTCTCTTGGCGGGCAAGAGCTCTGTGCTCCACGCTGCACGGCCACACTGAGCCTCGTTTTCTATCCGTCCCTTCGCCGTTTTGGTGAGGGCAGAGGTGCTTCCTCACGCTGCTGCTCTGCACCTTGGCTACCCCTGCAGGACGCGACTTTGAGCAGCACCAGGACAGAAGATGAAGTTGGCCCATTTCCTGCGAGCGCCCTTAGCCGCAGGCGCCGCTTCCCAGCGGCTGCCGTGGGGAGCACTGTGGCAGGCAGCGGCACCGGGGCTGATACGCTCCCACACGCCTGCTTGCTGGGGCACAGCGCCCGAGGTGTGGGGACACCCGGGATAGCACTCGGGAGGGGGCCTGGAAAGGAGGAACACGGAGAGGCTGCAGGAGGATGTTTCTGGGCATCTGCACATCTGCTCTTGCATCAAAAGGTAGGTGCAGCTGCTGAAAGCAGAGGGTAGGGGAATTATAATGCACTTTTTCAAAATGTTGGAGAAGAAAATGCCCTATGCCATAAATGCAGTTGCATATAACTTGGGCAACCTGCTCTGGACAACCATGTTTGAGCAGCACGGTTGGACCAGACCATCTCTAGAGGCCCCTGCCAACCCCAGCTGTTCTGTGGTTTTGTGATAACAAGACACTCCAATATTTGGGCCATCTGCCTACTCCCACTGAGCTTTATGCTGTACTACACCGTGTACAGTGCTGAAAGAGCTGTGGTAGCCACCAACTTTCTGTAGAGTTATTTCTGCTATGCACCATCAGAAGCAGCAACAGTCCCCAGCTCATCAGCTGTCACATTTGTGATGTGTATGTGGAGCTCATGTAGGTGACAAACTTCTCAGTGAGGGAACATTTTTTGTCCTGAAATCTCTGATCAAAGAACCCTTCAGGTGACGTTTTACCTAAGGGCTAGTGAACGTTAAGGGAAAAAGAATAGTTCCCTTGTATCTACATGATGTGCTGTATCCTCTCTTGACAGGCCTGGAAACCATAGAAGTCTCCAGGGTTATAGTGACAGGCCTTGAAGGACAAAACCCAGTCCTTTTGCTTTTCCTTTACTCAGCCATGAAATAAATGAAGAAAAGGGTGGATGGGAGAGTTTGGTTCCTTCCTAAACATGTAAAGCTCTGAAATATTACTTAAACTGTGGCCACAGCACCAACTGCAGCATCTTGAGCTCACTTTCCCCAGAACCTGAAGCAAACCTCAGAACTTTAGCCGGGTCGAAGGACTAGGGGTTCGCTGTGATAATTCAGCAGGTGTACACGGCTCTAATGAGACCACATCAAAAAGTGAAACTGCAGTCTCATGCGGTTCTCTGCAGCGTGGATGAGTCAGAGCCTTCTCTTCTTCCATGCTGCAGTTCACTGAGCCTGTTCCCAGTTTAATAATTTCCATTCTCTGCTGGAGAGAGTGCCACATTTATGCTGTGTGATCACATAAATATTCTCCACAATGTGATGAAAGATTCCATGAGCTTAATCTTAAAGTGTAATTGATGAACAATATTTCATTTAAATTGCTAGACCTAACTCATGTCTACTTTGGTAGAAAAACTCATTTCTTAAAATCCAAGTAGAGACAAGTTTCACTGTCAGTCACAATGAACTGTAGATTCCTTCTTTGGATGAGTCTAACCAGAGAGGCTCTTGCAGACTGTTTTATAAATGAGGATGGTTAAAGAGGAAGGCTCTAGTTTTGCATTAGCATCAGGCCATGCATTTACACTGCACAGTCCTTACCCCCACATCCACATCCATCCCTGTGTCAATAAATTTTAAGTCCAACAACTAGTCTCAGTTGCCTTTACATCCTACCCTGTGGAATGGTTGCAGTGGGATTAAATGCTGCAGATCTACAGGGTAGAATAAGACTTAGATGATGCAGAAGTTTAACTCCAAACAAATATCCCTGTATGCTTACCTTTATCTTTGATTCCTTTGAGCTTTATTTGACTCTATATCAAATATTAATTATCAAGAACACCTTTAAAGTGCAATTAGCTTCAGAAAGAAGCAATCACTGTGACAAGCACCTCCATCCTTGTCAGTGGAGTAGTAATATAAAAGATTTAATGCAAGTAGAAGTCTGTTTTATTGTATCTCCACTCAGAGTTTCAACAATAACATCCACATCGTGTGCCTGTCTAGCTGAATATACTGAAAAGATTTTCCCTAAGGATTGGACTTATCACAGGAATAAGATGATCATTCTATTAGCTTGAGTTCATAAGAAAACCAGTATAATGTCTCTGCTTGTCCCTGTCCTCTCCAGCACTTGTTAATTTGTTGGCCAGTGTCACCTAAATTCAGTGGATGATCAAAAAAGGTAGAGATACTCAGTTCTTAAAATATTCATGAAAATATACAAACAGGTTAAGGGAAGATGCTGCAATTTGAGTTGAATTCATCCAACTTGGAGACAGAAAGCCATAGGAAGGGAGGCTTCACCCATTCTGCGGCTACGTACAGGAACTGCAGGGGTGGTAGCTGAGGCAAGACTCACCAGATCAGCACCACAAAGGACACAGGAGGATCCCCAAAGCTGTGCTAACTGTTGTCCAAGGATAAATAGGGACGGGTGGATCAATCTCCCTATCTTCAGATGTCACCATGTAGACATCTGAGTTGGTTGTCGAGGCTCCTTCTACAGCAGCAGGGAGAAACACTGCTTTTCTGGGGCATGGTTCACCTCGCCGATGCCTGGAATAGACCAAATGACTCAGATGCCAGAAGTGCCTTTTCGCCTCTGCCACGGTCCTGTCCGCGGGCTTCCCGAGAGGGGAGGCGGCAGGCCTGCGGCTCCCGGCGAAGCCCAGCCGTACCCGCACCCTGCGGAGAGCCGTGCGGCATTTCCCACCTGCAATGTGCCCATCGAGTCTGTGAGCCCTTGAGTGCACTGTGCCATCCTGCTACCTTCTTTCATCTCCATGCAGCTCCGTGAACGTGCTTTTCCTAATCGTTCTTCTGACATGCCATGCAAGCGGGCACGTGGATCCCAAACACTTTGAAATACCGGCTGTGGGACCAGAAATTACGCTCCAAGCTATGCTCAGAATAGTTGCATCACTCCAAAACCAAATCCTGCTGAAACCCACCGATATGTACAACTCATATCCTGCGAGAGCCACGTGTCACCATGAGCCACCCGCTTTCTCTAGCATCTGGCCACCTGCATGCAGCACTTTGCAGCAGAGTGTCAGTCCCACGGCACATGTTGCAAAGACTTTCTGCGTCAGTTCATCTGGGCAGGAGATGATTTTTACTCTGATCACCTGCCTGGCAAATAAGATTGTTTGTGCAAACGGCTGCACGCCTGGCAGCCTGCAGCAAACCTGGGCAGGATCAGTGCCAGAGCTTCAGTCTCGGCAGAGGGAAAAGCTCCCAAGTCACATGGAAAACTTGTTGTATCTTGGAAACCTTTTGCTTAACAGCTACATATTTAGGCCACCAAGCCTTAGGTTTCCACACTGACTTCATGATGGTTGTAATAACCGTGATTCCAGAGCATGGAGGAAAATTCAGCCCTAGGTTTCAGTGTCACAGATGCTACTGCCCCCTGGTTGCTACCACTGGGTGTCACTGGGTGTCACAGCTCTGCCGCTGTGCTGAAGCCTCCTCCACCCCTGCATTCAGGGATGCTCCATCCTCACACCCTGGCCCATATCGGCAGCCCCCAGCACCTGCAGAATAGCCCACTCAGCTCCCACCTGAGGTCAGACGGCTTCCTGAGTGCTCCTGGCCCTGGGACACACCACACTGAGCCCTCGGGCGGCCTCTTCGTCCCTGGGCTCCTGAGTGCCCTGCACTGGGGTGCCGCAGTCCCGCGGCCAGGGCATCAGCAGGGCTGGGAGGGGAGCACGTGCCGAGAGGGACGTGTCACACCTGGGACTGTGCAGATGTAACAGAAATTTGCAGTTTTTCTTATGAGATCGTTTCAGACTTTGCCTTTAATTCTTCTTCAGGGAGTTGGGCTGCTAAAGGTCTTGACCACCTTTCCATGCTCTCCGGGCAGAGAGTATGGGCAGAGGTGACCTAAAAGCAGAGCCACCTGTCAGGTTTTAACCACTAAATGCAAGTCTTTTTCCAAGTTGCATGTCCATCAAATAATTTCTAGTTTGGGAATAATAATTTCTATGTTTGCTCCTCTGCTTCCAGGAGAAGGATCAGAATAAATTGACTTTCAAATGCCCAGATACCTTCTTGTGCCACAAACCATGCAGGGTCCAATAACTTTTAAAAATAGGAGTAAGAAATTCAGTAAAAGCTCTATTCAGACAGATTGTCACTTCTTTCAGGTCTCAGTAACCTTTTCCCCCTCTTTTTTTTTTCACAGCCTCAGCTATTTCCTTTCACTGCGCTTTAACTCCTACCATTCTGCTTAGCAGCAGCCCACCTCTCTCCTCCTTCCCCCTCCTACCTGCTTTCAAGGCCTTCTTTAGAGCAAACCACTTCCTTCGTTCATGTCATTGTTAGGGCCTCTATCAATGCTGCTGTTACAGCTCTTTACTACTTTTGAACGAGTGGTCTAGCACAGCTCTGAACCTAAACAGCTTTTCAGATGTTCGTGTCTGCAGGTGTTCAGACTGTTTCAATGAGCCATGTTTCATGTGTTTGAAGCAAGTTCCATTTAACTGCACTATAGACATCTGTAAAAATATTGCACTCAACAAATGGACTCTAGACATTTCAGAGAAGGAAAAAAAAATGTTTATACCTTTTACTATGGATTTTATTCTGTGCTTTTCAGTGCTGAATTTGCAATTTGTTGGATCATTCAGTGATCACACCGGCCCTGCCGGAGTTTGATTTTGTTGCCTGTTTGCTGATGTGTCCTGCACAGTATTTGTGAGAGCTGGAAGGAGCAGACGCCCGTTCACCACGGCCACTGCCTGCACCAGCTGTGGCTCGTTCGCTTATGCCCCTACGGGAAGGGTACCAAACCATGAAAGATGGTTGTTTTATGCAAAGTCCATGACATCTGCTTGCTGTCATGTAAGGCTGTGCACACACTGGAGGCACACAATTAATCTGACTTTTTTTTTTTTTTTTTTTTTTTCATCACATTCCTGGTTGCTGTCTTGTTTTGGCAAGCCTCTCTCCCAGTGAAACTCAGTTGTTCCAATAACCTTCAGTGCCTTGCAGCCGGGTCCTGCGGCCGACTGCAGCCAGGCTTTTCTCAAAGCAGGACGTGCTCTGTGGGTTTCCGTGCTGCAGACCCGGAGTCTAGCATTTATTCAGCATGAGATGTAGAGTGGTCTAGAAGTAACGGCCACACTGAAGCCGGTGCAAGCGAATGGTGCAATAAATCAGCCCGACCACCACCAAGCATGTCCGGCCAAGAAGGGAGCAGACGTGAAGGTCGGTGAGCCAGCTCGGGGAGATCTAGACCATCTCCTGAACTGCGCTGCCGAATGCCGGGGTGCCGTGGGGGCCTTTCAGTAGCACACCAGATAGTGGCACTGCCCTTGTCTTTCGTTTCAACAGCTGATTCATTGTGCCCTTCGCTTGGGGCTTCACTTCTCTGTAGTATGCACCTGTTAGGGCAGCACGAGCGAGTGACTTGCTGCTGGCCATGACCATAGTTTTCTGTCAGACAAGCATAGCATCAACTTCACAAAACTGCAGCAGCTTTGGAAACCCCAGTTCTAGTCTAAGGCTTTTTCTTTCCAATTTACTTATGTATCTGCAAGTCCCTCAGAGCCTGACACAGCTTTTCCTCCACAGCCTAGGGATTTGAGTGTTGTGTAATTATCTCTAGCATCATCATTGCCTGCATAATAAATGTAATTTCCATTCACATTCATGCTGACTATCTGCTCATCTCCTGCTGCAGCTTTGCCCATTGTTCTCATGAAGAACTTCTTGGAGCTGTGAAGCTTTTTTTTTTTTTTTAAATCTCTCTTCTTCACATGCTGGATATGTGCTCCTGGTGCTTGCAGACTGCTGTGAAATGATGTGGTCCATTGCTTTCTCTGCACTTCATTCCACATGTTTGGCACACACTCAGTGTCTGCTGTTAATCACAGCATACACAACTCTGCAGGCCAGTTTTGTGGAATTAAAGGCAGACTTTTTCATGCTATTCTGCCTCAGGTTTCTGTTTTCCCAGTGTTTTGTTCTTCCATTATACCCACAGCATCAGTCGCCCTACCCTGCAGCCATCTAAGTTCCTCTACTTGCCAAATGCTGTGTTTATTCTGAGTAGTTCAATGATGTCCCTGAGTGATTTGTCCCAAATCTCAAAAGGAAATTAGTCTCTTTTCAGGGACCCAGTTAACCCTTTCTGCATTAGATCTGTGATGAGATTTCAGTGAGAGCTGCCAGCTAAGCAGCTGAGTCCTTGCCATAAAAATGTCCCTGCTAGAGGTTGATCAAGGTTGATCTCGCATAGAGTCCTGCCTTCAGGTATGCTACCACAGGGAGTGTAAGAGAGTGCTCCCAAAACAGCATTTAGTGGGCAATATAGAGTGGACTTCCCTCTCTTCACCCTCCTGGCAGTCCGCAGAACTTGGAATCTGCCTTCTGAACACGCTACTGATGGATCAGATGTTAGCTCAGCCCATTACCGATGTTTCACACCACCAAGAAGAGCATTACGTTGATAGACGTGACTGCTATCTGTTAAAACAGTAAAGGAATTCCTGCATCATATATTTTCTCCCTTCTCTTTCTGCCCTTGTGCTTACCTACACCCTATGCCTTCAGTTAAGTGAAACACTGAAGAGCTTTAATTCTGTAAATTTGCACTGCAGATCCGTTCCGCGCAAACACCACAGAACTAACTCATCATCGGAAGCGTTTCTCAGAAGGGGAACTAGGAACCGTCAAATTAGAAAATAAATACGGCTCCCAGGAACTTGCGTGATAGACCTGAAAGCACTTTAAGAAAAGGTCAGTAACGTCTCCCCATTTCACCTTGGGGCAAGTGAAGAAGGGACTTGCTGATGTCACCCAGCCAGCAGCAGCGGAGCTGGAGAACAACAGATGTGTCTGTGCCCTAGGGTTTCACGTCTACTGTCCATGCTACTGTCCTGCTTTTGCGAACCACATAGAGCAGGCCCAGGGAAAAGGAATCCGTTTTGGTCAACGTGATCCTGGATATAATCCCTCGGGGAGGGAAATTGTGCCAGCAATCACACTGAATTTGCATTTCTGAAAGTTCCTCATTTGGCTTATATAAGGCCTGATCCAAAGGCTGGTTGAATTTAAGGGCTGCCTACTGGTGTGAACAGACTTTATGGAGCACACGATAAAAGATGGACTAAACAGCAAAAAGTCCTTGCCCAGTTCAATGCCCTATTCGTTAGACAGACAGTGCTATAGCTCTGGTTTAGTAACTCTGTGATAGATCAGACACCAGTACAAATGCCACATACCACAGAATATTTAAAAAATAAATATGTTAATGCCTAAGAGCCATTAGAAATCCTAAACGGGCTTCTTATGAAGTCCTGTGACCTTTAAACGTTCCTCAAACACGTGCTGCGTGAACATGGCAGGACAGCTCTGGTATCAGCTTTTAAGCAGCAGTTACACTCTCATGGTGGTAAATGAAATAACAAATAAATGAAAGTGTTAAGAGATAAATGACTGTTACATTTTATATACAGGAAGGACATAGATGTTTTTGCAAATGAGAACATTCTGCAATTGCTTATGTGCCAGCAGAGGCGCAAGAAATTCATCTCCCTCCAGCGGTTTCTGCTGGGTTCATTCATCTCGCAGGTTGCCAAGCCCGGGTTTCCTTTCGCTGCCGGCCCTTCCCTGCCCTCTCGCCGCGGGCAAGGAGGCGAAGCCAGAGCCGGGCGCTGGGCCCGGCGGAGGGAGGCAGCCCGCCTTGGTCAGGGAGGCAGCGGTGCCGCCGGCGCCTTCTTGGAAACGCAGCAGGCGCGCGAGCGAGCGCCGCGGGCCGTGCAGGGGCACCGCTCGCTGTTTCCTTCCTCCTTCCCGGAGACAGCAGCAGCCAGCAACGTGCGCACGTGAATCATGCCGGCTCCCGCCCAAGGCATCGTGTCCCGCACGGGTCATTTCTGCGAGGCAGATGTGTTTTCACCACGGATATTGTTTCACTGGCTAATAACGCATTCGAGGCTCTTGCAGCTGCCATGCACAGAGCTGAGAAATGCGTGGCAGAGGCTGCGGTGGGGACAAGAGCAGTCTGCAGCCAGCAGGGCATCCGAGCCCGCGCGCCGGCACCGCGGCGCATGCAGGGGCCAGCTGCGCTCGGGAGCGGGGCAGAGGCGGGCTTTTAAACAGCGCCAGTGCCAGGGGAAAGGCCGTTGCCCCTCAGGCAAGCGGCTACGGCAATATAAGCACCCAAATAAGCCAAAATGTTGCCTTCCCCGCAAATGTTGTTTCTAGCAGTTGGCAGCTTGGAGCGCAACGTGAAGGGTATGCGGGAGGTCGGCTGCAAGGGGTGCCCCCGGATAACTGATTGAGGGCTCTTACCTGTAATCCCCGAGGCAAAGGCACATTTCCTCACATCCAGGGATAGCAGGTCAGTTTTTCCTTTACTTCATGTCCGGTTGCTGCAGTGGTTAAGGGACCATGTGTAAAAAGGCTGCTCTAAATGCATTTTCTGTATCGACATGGGTGCTGGGCAGGCCGGGCTCAGACACCCGTAGCAGCTGCAGCGCGTACACAGAGCGCGTTACTGGGCACCTCCAATCCGATTTGCAAAGCATCTAAAGGGGTCGTTTTTTTCAAAACTCCGCAAAAGGGACCTAGATCACATCGCTTGAGATTCCAAGTGACACTGATACTGCTGACAATGCTATCTTTTTCCAGGCCCCCATTTTGGCCCTAACTCAAGCATGTTTTTAGACATCCTTCCTGAATGGGGGTTGATGCTTGAGCACATACAAGCGCTTTATTTTAGGGGACTTCACAGCCAAACATGCATCTTGGGGCCATCTTCTGTCTCCAGCTATGCTCCAGTTCTACCCTGAAAGACAGAGATGATAAAATGTGCAGTATTCCCCTTTTACCCTTTTTTCCTTCAGATGCTGTAAAAGGGTAACACAGGTATAGGGAGCGGGGGCGACGCTCCGGGAGGGTCCCTGTTAGATGGGCAGGGAACCAGTGCTGCAAATGCACTGCAGGGAGCCTTGCCATGCTCTCGCCACAGAGCAGCTGCACTGTCCCCGTCCCTGCCGCTCCACCGCCGGTTGCTGCCTCCCGCATGGGGAGGCTGAGAAGGCAACCGCAAAAACCAGCAGCAACTGCGACACGAAGCTTTGCCAAGCAGAGCTGGGCAAGCACAAGCAGTTAAAACCAACATCACGCAAATATTTGCAAACTGCTAATTACAACTAGCAGGCAGGCAAAGCATTGTTAATTATATCAAACAGGCTTGAGCAATTTCCCCCATGAAAATTCTGGGGGAAAAAAAAGATTGGAAACTTATTTTTATTGTTTATTCTTAGAAAAGGTTTGTGTGGTGTGCTGCGGATCAAGTAAGTGTAAAAAAGCTGTGAAATCTGTATTTCAGATGGCAAAATGTGTTCTCATCACATTTTGCAAATTACAAAAGAAAAAAAAATGCTGCTGAAAGGTTTGTTCGTGATCTTAATTAGAACTGCATTGCCATCCAACTTTTTTATGCAACTTGCAGAATTAATTTAAAAACAAATAGCCCAATATTATTTTTTTCCTGTCAGAAGGGAAAGTCAAATGACGACAAAAACAATAGTGCTGTTTCTGTCCTTATTTGAAGTTTCAAATATTTTCTCTTTTTTCAATTTTTTTCTTTCTTTTCCTTTTTCTTTTTTTTTTTCTTTTTTTCATTTTAAGACATTTTAACAGTGAGCCAAAGTAAACGTAGCAAAAAAATATCAACTTGAAATGGTGAAACGGAGCATTTGAGCAAGGTTTCGAGCTGAAGAAAATTCAGCACAGCAGACATGAGGCTGCACAGCGGGTTGTTCCCCCCGAACCTGCTGTTCTTTTTCAGAGGAAAAGAATTCGAAACTAATTTTGCCCAGCTGTCATTTGAATCTCTTTTGAGTATTAGAGGCAGATTCTTATCAGAGAGCTGCACCCACAGACCCCGTTGCCCAAGTAACGTGAGCAAAACAAGCCGGGCCGGTGGTGCGACGGGAGGCCCGAGGGGTCCCTGCCCGCTGTGCCGTCCCCTCGCGCCGTCCCCACCCGAGCAGCCACTCCGCTGGGACCCGCACTCGATAGCACCAAACCCCCTTCATTCCTTGCATACCTCTATCTGACTTGATATTAAAATTCAGCCTGATTTTACCCAGTGACCTCCCACCAGGACCCCCAATCAAGAGCACATCAGGACACTCCAAAATTCCCATGCATCCCAGGTGGTTAATTCACATGGCTTTGAGAACCCCATCTGCTTTGCTTCACTGCAAACAAACCTTCATTGCTTCATTTTGTGCTTGTAGCTCACCGTAACAAGCCTTGTGAAACAAATATGGATGAAATGGGAATTTCCTTGGGCCGTCATTCTGAAACTCGTATCCATCTGGCTCTGGTACCACTGTCTGCAGCCACCCTGCAGCCCTTTGGGCACTGAATGCAGCATCCCATGGCATAAATCACAGCAGGGCATCCTGGCCTAGCAGTTACTAATTCTTCAAATCATAAATATATACATATATATATATGAGATACATATACGTATTCGTATATGTGTTATATATGTGAACTGTTGTAAACAAAGCTTAACGCATAAACAAAAAAAATAAAAGACCATTTAATGGAACATGGTGGCAAAAAAATTATCTCAAATAAGAGTAGACTAAACTAGATATTGAATCAGTTAGTGGGGTAGAGACCATAACAGAAATTTCTAAAAAGATTTGAAGACTAACAGTGGGATATTTTGCATGTATTCTTTAATGTTCAGACAGTAACAACAGCTACTTTTAAATTAGGGTTACAAAAAAGATAACTGTCAGTGAAGAGGCATTGCAAGCACTGAGTGTAGAAATGTGTGTGTTCCAAAAGCCACAAGGTTTTCAAGGGAGGTCTGCAAATACCTAGGTGCTTATGTAGCTATACGTAAGTATCACGCTGTTCAGGTTCTTTTGCAACATAATCAATTTTAGTGTTTCAGGGGGCAAAGGTTTTGCACTCTGTGTCTGAAGTTTTAGAATGAGAAAAAGTGGCAGGAAGGAGAATACCACAGGAAGGCTGGGTGGTGAGGGGAGCCCTCGTCTTGTGTTCTAGGGTGCAGAAGCCTATAAGGATATAAAGGTGGTATAAAAGACTCACATGAGACCAATGTGCATTTTATGACAAGAAGTCTCCCTTCAGATGAGGTCGATGGTGTTTTGTGCACAGTTGCTCCTCAAGGCAGCCATAATGCAAACACTACCCCACAGGTCAGATCACCTCTGGGATTCATTGGAGGAGAAGGATTTGATTTGCACTTTTCTTCATGGAGTGGCTCAGAGATAGAGCAATGAGGAGACCTCCTGACCACTTCTTCAGGAATGAACTGAAGCTGCACTACAGCTTATTTGCTAAATGAGCTAACCCCTGAAGTTCCCGCCTTGGATTTGAATCAGGTAAGCCCGTGTGTCCGTTCCTGTTGAAATACATGAGTTGGGCTCCACTGAAACTGAGGTCGTTCTCTTGGGATCGCCGTGGCGGGAGGCTCATCCTGCTGGTCTGTCTGCCGCCTCTGCTGGCACTATGCCCTGAACCCCCCGAAAGCCACTGCTGACCTAGCTGAAGAGCAGCAACAAAGTGCAAACGTCTTGCAGCATTAAAATCCCCCCAAAGAGCTTTCCACCTTGGGCAGCAGAAACCTTGGGATGAGGCAGATTTGCAAGATCTGAGGGCTGCTTTGGAGTAGAGGGTTTTGTGCAGACAACCTGAAGAGAAGGGGGACACTGCAAATCACCAGGAATGTATGACAGACGTTGCAGGCTCAGCCCACACCCATCTTCCAGCAGAACCCTCATACACGTGTGGAGTCCCCACCTCCTTAGGCTGCCTTCTCTTCAGGAGAGTAACTCCAAGTACCTTGGGATTTGACTCTGGCATTTGCCAGATTCCCCAGGATGCAAAGCCTGTTTCACTCTTTGCTTTTCGAATTATGCTCAGTATAAAAACTCCCCCAAAAGTTGCTCAGCCATTCAAAATATTTGCATGGAACATTGCCATGCACTTATTTTTTTAATTACATTTAGTGACTGCTTTCAATAAAACAAATGTTTTTTTTGCAGGAAAAAAAAAAAAAAAGGCATATTAAAATATTTGAGAATTTTAGTTCTCCTGACAAAAACACCTCTCTTTCCTGGAGACTGAAATCTTTTGGCACCAGAAATACTTCAGAGGCAACAGAGGCGATAGGACAGATTTCTCCCTGTCATACCACCCATGTATCTAAAGCAGCTCACTACAAGCCAACTCTTCTAGGGTTGCAACCAGGTCATTTTTTATCACTCCTGAGCTGGGTGCACTGCCTTTGATTACTATTGTGTAGTAGCTTGGACATGTAAGAACTGCTAGGCTGCAGACCATTATTTTATGGACAGGACAGTTTGCTTTTGTGGTCAGCTACAGGAAAAAAACTTCCAATATATGAAAACAAACGGTCAGGATTTTACAGTAACATACAGAAAAGTCTTTTAAATAGAATATACAGTGGTCAGGCTTTATGTACAAAGTTCTTCTTAGAGTACAAAAATTCCACACAGACAGATTTGTCAGGAGAGGGTTAGATCCGGGCAGAAGTTTCCATCATTAAATAATGCAGACAAACCAACAACTGAGGAACATCAAAGACAGCAACAGCGTCAGCACAGCTACTACCAGACTAGATCCCCACGAGTCCAGACCAGCAAAGGCCAAACACAGGTTTGTGAAGGACATTTACCCCTATCTTTCCTTTTTAAAGATGGAAAGGGTAAAAAGCAAACAGAAAAGCAGACCAGACGAAGCGTCCATGTGTCTCATTAGGGGCACCTGCGCCGTGCGATCCTGCTGGGAGTCCTCCTTTGGTTTGCCTCCTGCTGTCTCCACTGATCTTTGTGCAAAGAAAGAATGAACGTGGGCAAAACCAGAGCTGACGGGACTCAGAAGATCTTGCACTCGTTCAGGGAGAAGAGCTTCCGCCTGTTCTGTCGTTTGGCTTGGTTGACCACCGTGCGGACGGCGTACTCAAACACCTGCTGCACGCCTCTGTTGCTGAGCGCAGAGCACTCCAGGTAGCCTTTGGCCCGGACGTCCTGCGCGAGCCGCTTCCCGTCCATCGGGCTGATGCAGGAGGAACTATAGGGCCCTGTGTCTCGCTGGTCAGTCTGAGTAGCCACTACCAAAACAGGGATGCGGGGCAAGTGGTTGCGGATCTCGACAATCCATTTATTCCTCAGGTTTAGAAAGGAGTTGTGGTTGGCCACCGAGTAGCACATTAGCACCACGTCGGCCTGTTGGTATGAGAGAGGACGAATGCCTTTGAAGGCATCACTGCCAGATGTGTCCCAAAGCCCTAGACTAATCTGTACACCATCCATGAAGACATCCACCCCGGTGTTCTCATACACGGTGGGTCTGTAGGCATCTGGAAAAGTCTCGGAGGTGAAACGTACCAAGAGCGATGTTTTCCCCACTGCGGAGTCTCCCACCAGCACACACTTGATTGCATCCAGCATTTTTATTAGTGTCCAGGTGCAATCACACCGTCTCGACGCAGTAGGAGCTGGGTGCAGAGATGCAGCGTTCTCAGAGGACTCTTTAGATCACTTCCATTTGGTGAGAAGCCATCCAAACATCTCTACTTCTCAAGACTTGAGTGTGTCATTTGAGTCTAAAATCCCCTTTTCTCCCACACAGCTCTGTGGTGCTGTCAGTTTTAATTCTCCAGTGAGTCAAATGATGTTTCTGGAAGAGTAAAAATAAAATGTAACATTTATAAACCACAGACAACAGAACACTCTTGATCAAGATATGGCTTTCTGGGTATGTCTTTGGACGGCCACGGGGAGCACTCCACATCAAGGATGCTGAACTCTGTCATTCCCTCCCACCCAACTGTGTGTGCAACAGCCATTCATGTAAATAAGCTTCTTGCTGCTCCGCCAGCGCTAACGGTTCTGTCATCTCTGCTAGTCTCCACTGAGACCAGCTACTTTTTTTCCCCTCCACTTGTCTCAAGAACCAAAAAACTCAAGCTAACTTCGATATAACTGTTCCTAATCTGCTTTTAGAGAGCCATATGCTGCCTTTAAGCAAGACTACCATAAAAGTGAATTGCCCCTGAGCAGTCAGTTTAAACTCTGTTGGAAACATACCCATGATCTCTAGAGGTAGCCCAGAGTTTAAAAAAAAAAAAAAAAAAAGCCCTTTGTTAACCAATTTAGGCTGTTCTGTGATGAAGAATAACACAGAACAAGAACACAGAACAAGGAGCAATGAGGGAGAAAAGACGTCAGATGTGACTCTGAAGCAAAATGAACTAAAACAGTTTTCAAAAGTAACCTAGAATTCACAGCAAAACACATCAGCCTTCAACATTTTTCTTACAAATCACTTTCAACAAGCAAGTAAGCACAAGTCAAAAAAAAAATCCATGTCGCCAGTGCTGCCCCAGACAAACAATTTCATTTGAAGGAGTTACATTAAGTTTGTTGTAAAACCGAGCTAAGAGGATCTCCTTGTAGCCTGTAGTTGTGCCTGAGCTGCTGCCAGCGTTCAGTCAGATTTCCCTGTGTGGAAAGCGGTTATCTTTGCCCCACCAGCCGCGAGGAAGATTCGGCGCTCGCGCCGGGAGGACCTGGCTGCACACAAAGCGCGATGAAAATCATTGCCTGCCGAGCCGAGGAAAATAGTTCCTATCGGCAGAGCTAGTTAAAGAATACGACAGCTTAATTTCAAAATTTCCTCTGTGCATGACATAAATAATATATTTCTGCCCTGTTTGTATATGAAGAGAGTCACAGAAACGAATGGTGGCTGCGAAAAGCACATATGCTACGTTACAGTAGCATGCGCCAGTTTCACTAGCCTGACACGCTCCCCTCTTCCCCACCTTGTATTTCTGGCAGGGTGTAGTAGGAGAAGTAGAGAGCAATAGAGAGAGCAAGAGAAAGCTAGCAGAGCGAGCTAGAAGTACGCTTAATGCTTCAGCTCATTTCTTTTTTTTTTTTTTTTTTTTTGCATTAAAAAGCAAAAAAGAGAAGCACTGGATGAGCTTAGAGAAGATTTCAGGGGCATCGCTAGCTGCTGGAGGCGGCTCCCCCGCTTCCACTGTGCAGTTAGGCAGCATCCTACCTGCCTCGGCGCCCGGCCGCCCCTCCGCGCGGCACAGCGGCCCGACGACGCGGCCGGCGCGCGGCCGCTGCCTCGGCCTTTATACGCGGCGCGTCAGCGGCAGCCGCCGCGCTGACGGGCGCTCGGAAGAGCCATTGCAACAGGCGGCGCTTCCTGCGTGGCGGGCGGGCGCGCCGCGGGCTTGCGTGAGGCAAGGGCGCTTCTAGGAATGCGGATGGAGGCTGCGGCCCGAGCGGCAGCATTCCTGGCTGCCGGGAAATCAGCAGCGTTGCTCTGCCACGAGTCTGTTGATAAATGCACCTGATTATGTTGCCTTTTTTTGAAAAGGAAATACATAAATCATTAAAGATTAAAAAGGTGTTAAGGGCTAGTGGGCATAGCTAGTTGATACAAACAGTAACAAATGCTGAAGCATCCCACTGGGCCAGCATGGGGATGTTTTCAGAGCAAACTGCATCGCCCTCCAGCCCACAGATGAATAAAAATGAAGAGTCCATAGCGGGTCCCTACTGCGGTCCTGTGGACAGATGGCAGTCAGTGGTCCTGATCTTACTTTTGCTGGCAGCCATGTGGGGTTCACCCTCCTTCACACTGGTACTGGTACTACACACATGCATATTCAATTACACACATCGCCTGTCACTGACACAGCTTTCTGGCAGGAACATTTTAATGTATTAAAATAATTATGTTACTTATTATGTTATGTTATAATGCTATTAATTACCTCAGTTAATGAAAAAAAGGAAACTTTAGATTACATATTAACAGAAAAGAAAAAAGATTGAAGATTGCCAGTAGAGCGTAGTGCTGTGCATCAGCAGACCACCAGTTGTGTAAATATTTGCAAAAGCTTTCATTCCTTTCTCGTATTATACGCTACAAACTAGGTCTGACCGTGCAACGTGCTGTGCCCATTAAAAGGCTTCACAAAAACTTCTAACAGCAGACAGTTGAGTCTATACTACTTATAAAATGCTTTCCAGTAGTTTGATTTTCCAAATCTTACAAATTTTACGAAGAATGTTACAGCTGGAATTCCAGGTACATACCTATATCTTTTTTACAATATTTTGTTTTATGTTTTCATCAGTTGCACTATTTGAAGAGTTTATTTGAATGTTGTTGTGAATTTTTTTTTAATATTATTATTAAGCATAGGAAATATAGATCTAATTCTGATGCAATCATTTTGAACAGTGACCTTTAATGAATTTTTGTATTTAACTGCACAGATTTTCATGAAGCAGTTTTTCTATTCACTTTCAGAACCTTCACTTTCTTTGCTTTCATATTTTTGCTCCCATCTTCTTTGCAATATAGCAGCAGCTTGTCCATGGCTGCAGAGCACTTCACTCGCTACATGAGCCTGCAGCGCGAGATAGGTGTGGGCTCATTGCAGCTAAACATGTGCAGGGCATGGAGAATACCTAATAGCCTGGGGGCAGTAAAAAGTCAGGAAATCCCACTTTCAAACACTATCTCAGTTGTTGATACTGGAACCTCAGGTAGGCTGGGGTCTGAAAGGGTTTGCTTATATGTAAATGCAATTAAGTAGGCAAGACAAGAAACTGTTTAGACATGACACGGACCAGCCACTCAGAAAATGTTTTTGAGAGCTCAAGCAATTAACATACTAACCATCACTGCCATTATCCGGTCCCTACCACAGCTACGGCTTCCTGCAGTTCCTGTTGATACCAGGACATGAGTTGGATGATTTTTAATCTTGAACATTGCATAAAATAAAGTTGAAAACACTGGAGAGACTTCCATTTACAAGGCTTGAATGCGTGTGCTGGCTTTGCCTGCCCACATTTCTCCTCATCACACCAAGTTCCAGCTCACACAGACGCCTGCAAAGCAGTTTCTATGCTTTTTTTTATGATGTTGATTATAATCACTGTCTATTCAGACTTCATGGCAGATACATAAAATGCCCGCTGCATCTCTTTCTGAAAGGCTATCAAGAAGAAGAAGTGGAACCATCCCTACTGACCAGAGCACCTCGCAGCTTACACTTTCCCCTTGATGGGTGCTGTGGGCAGTGCAGAGCGCAGAGCAGGGTCAGAGAGCGATCCTGGGCACGGCGAGGGTCGTTGGGTGGGCAGTAGATCTGGAGAAAACAGGGATATGATTGCCCAGTTAGCAGGGAGAGGGTTGGCCCCTGCGCTGGAGACCTTGTGCACACTATGGATGTGGTCAGGATGGCCGGATCGACGGCCAGAGAGCCCAGGTCACGCGCAGCCCTCTGTCTTCATCTCCGTACAGGGGCTGTACCAGCTCCAGGCAGATGCGAAGCTCCAGACACTGCACATCTTTTTGCCAGCAATCAGTGGGACTACTGAAAATTAATACATAAGCCACAGTCCATTCAGAGACTGCTGCTGGTCCACAAGCAAAGAGCCCCTCTCTGCGCAGCCTTCTCTTCAGGTATTCACTAAGCTCTGGCATGTGCATTACCTGCCTCCTGGCCTTTAAAATCATTTTGAAAGGATTTGAACCCATACCTCTAAGTGGTCCCAGTCTGGCCAACCTAGGACACAGTCTCTGCCCCTCAGAGAGCGCTGCCCTTTCAGCCCTTGGTGGCTTTGGCGGCCGTGAGGAGGAGCTGCCTCCCGCAGGACTTCACTTGCAGCCCCATATGTCTCCTAATCTTTTCCCCACACTACAGCACCAAAAACTCTGCTTTCAACTTATTCCCTTTCCAAGTCGGTTACTACAGGATCCATCTTCCTTCTCCGGCCCAGCAGCAAGATGGCAGACAGCGCTGCACTGGGCCGCTTCAGGTGCCTGGCCTACTGAGGAGACTGATGGATTAACTGCCAGACTATCAGTCAATATGCGTCTATATTTTAAAGAAGTGTGCGGATACAGAGACACTTGGGTGAGAGTTTTTATACAGCTATTTTATCCTTAAAAAAAAAAAATCGCACCTGCAATGGTTTCTTAAAGTCAGAAGAACAAGCAACATTCAATGAACCCATGTTTTCAAAGACAGGATGTCTTACTTTCTAAAAAACAAACTTCTTCAAACACTGAAAAAGAAAGGGTCCTAACATAACAACTTCGTGGACATAACAACTCAGAAATTTTTATTTTGCACTTTCTTATTCACAAACTGAAACCATAGCTTGTTTTAAAATTTCAGTGCTTCAGTATTTAAAAAAAAAAAAAAAAAAAAAGAAACAAAATTTTAAAAACTTCTAATTTCATGAACCTTTAACAAAAATCTTTGCTGGCTTGACACAAACCTGTATTTTTTTTTTTTTTCTTTGGCAGTTTTAACAACTGAAGTTGGGGGGAAAATAATAAAAAAAAAAGATTTAAGAAAAGTATTCAGTCATCTTTACAATTTTATTATTAGCAAACTAAAGGAAAAATAGACCAATGTTATTTAGAAGATGAAATAAGACATGAAGTCCTAGTAAAGAATGAAACCTTAAAAGCAAATATACATTTACACCCATGCACATACGTATATAGCTGCATAATGAGATGTTTTAGCCTAAAGTAACAACTGGCAGTTCATTAGTTTAGTAATAACACTCATAAGGAATGCATATAGGCACAGGATAATGATATGTCTGAAGATCCATTCAATCATCCTCTCGACTCCCTAAGAAGAACTGCTTAGCTCTAATTTTAATTATCCAATCAAACAAAGGAAATGTTTGTTTTATCTTCAAGGATCATCTAGCTGTGACTAATCACACCTTGATGCAGCCATTTACAAATTAAGCACGAACACAATTAATTAGAACAGCTCTAAAAATCAACAAGAAGTCTCTAAGACTCTAGGGAATTGATCTGAGATCTTGAACTCAAAAGCAGCCCATGGGAGCTGGAAGTGGGTACCACTTCCACCTCAAGCCAAGACTCTAAAGAGTTTTTTTGTTTTTTGTTTCTTTTTAAATATTTATGGCATGACTTGACACATACCATGCAGTACTTGAACAACTATAAGGCATTTTAAAAAATGACCCATTTCCAATATAAGCATGCATCCTCTTCAGTTTTAAATGTGATTAAATCTAGTGTAGGAAATAAATCCCTTCACAGAGAAGCAGACCATGGCCCATTCGCCATCCGATCTCTCAAGTCAGTGGAAATGGAGAAGTGTTGCTGTGTGTACCAGTGAAAAATCTTTCTGTACATCAGAATGGATCTCCAGGTTTAATGCAAGCTTTGGTGTCTAATTTCATTATAAACAAAGTGAAGAACTAATCTCATAAAATGCATGGTATTTAAGTAATTTAGTTGACTTCAATGAGACTATCGTGTAAAATTACTCATTTGCGGAAATGTTTGCAGCTTGAGCTCCAACTACTTCAAATTTTTCATGTCACATCCTTTGTTAACACAATTAACCTTTCTTGAAGTCTGAGAGAAATCAAAAAGGCATATTGGGCAGTTTGGCTCACCAAATTTGAAATACTCTCTTATCTACAGCCTCAAACAACTGGGTCTCTTTTCATAAAGTCTAGCCCTTTCCGCAGGTTTTTAATACTTGATCGTCTATCTACGGATATGGGTATAGTCATCACAAAGCATCCATTTCTCTTTTATAAATTATTATCTATTAGTTTTAAATAAACACTTTTAATTTTTTTCAGAATGACACATTGTTTGCTAGACTTGATGCATATGATTATATAAGCATTTATACAATAATATCCAAAGATGAAGCAGTATATTCAAAATCTGTAACAATTTCAATAATGAATCCATACATTTGTGTACATGAAACTACATGACATATGATCTTCCGCCCATGACTGTAAGGGGGTAGAAGTATGTTCTCCATGTTCATTAAATGATGCACCATTTGCATATGTTTGATTTCAGTAGGAGGCAAAAAGTAGAGGCGGAAAACTTTAATGTTAAAACAGAATTATCTAGTGTTTGATGGAAGATTATTTTTGCACGAATTGTGATAAGAATAAAATACGCATTGAATATATACACATTTTCAGTAGCAAATAAAGATGCATTGTTTGACACTGAACAATTAAAAATAATGACTTGGAAAGCACATGGATTTTTTTTCATTTGGGGAGGAAAACATACTCACTGCATGTGACTTTAATTTTGTTGCAATATGTGCTAAGCCTCTAAAGTTAATGAGCAAAGCCATGATTAAGTGAACAACAGCAATTTGGCGGGTTAATTAATTTATAACACAAAGAAACTGGCTGGCAGTTTTAACTTTTCACCTCAGAATTGCCAACATGAGAAAGTTTGTTCTCTCCTCTGTACACACTAGACTGTTTAAAATCAAAGTCGGGATTTCAGCCAGAGTGTAGCTGCCATGCTTCTAAATTCTTTCCTAATTTTTTTGTGTGTGCATGCATGTTAAAAGGTTAAAAATTTTGAGGGCATGCTTGGAAAGAATTTTACACACTTTTCAGGTAGAAGTTGCAATGCAAAAACATGCAACCATCATAGCTTCCCCCCCATGTGTTTCCTCCCCATGTGAACATTAGCCCTTGAATTTGGTTTTAAATTAAAAAAGGAGTTGCCTTCTACATTCTAGCCTGCGACCCAGGATCATGCACTCTACCTGGCACTGCGGTAATAGGTATTTACAGGATAAGAAGGAAAAGATTTCCTCACTTTGTAAACTTTCTTAGAATTCCTTAATTGTAGCAGATTAAAAGAAACACACACAGGAAATATGTGTGTGTTTATTTTGTCCACATGGAATTGCATACACCCTGGGCAGAGTTTAGAGGTAGATTAAAGGTAGGTTGAAGGGTAGAGGTAGATTAAAGCACAATTTCAAAAGTGCTTTCACATTTCTTCTTCCCTTTTTTTTTTTTTTTTTTTTTGAAGTAGCACAAGTTATATCTAGTTATTCATAGCTTACATTGATTTATACTTTACATCAACCATATCACAGAGCAGAATATGTCCGTCCAGTACTGCTTTCCTTCACCTTTCTCCAGTTCCCCTATAACCTTACTCTCTTCTCACTTTTTTAAATAAAACCTATAGTATTGCAGGCAACACTGGGTCATAGAGAAGAGGATAAGAGGAGAAAAGACTCTGCTCTTTAGCACCAGAAGGAAAATAAAAGTCCCTCTTGGTCCTCCTTCAGTTCAGCCTTTTGAGAAGCCATTGCAGGTTCTTTAAGCTGACGTGTATTTGGCTTTCATTTAGAGAAAGATTGGGCAAATCCCCATCCTATGGTAAATCTCAATGCAGAGTTTCTGTTTTTCAGCGGGAGGCAGGGAAATGTACATTTAATTTTTTTCCTTAATTTGCTTGTTTTCTATATATTTTGCTCGAAAATAACCCAACATATGAGAAAAGAGATATTTTAGGAGAGCTTGAAACATCATGAGAACATTTCCCATGGTTCATTTTGAATCCTGGGAGACTTGGTTCAAATTTGCAGAGATATTTTACACAACAGCTTTTCATCCAGAATTAAAAGTGAATTTTAAAGAAACATGAATTTTAAAACTGGCTGTTTTCTGATGGAAACAGAAGAAATTACATAAGGTTTTTTTAATATATATGTTTAAATGTATATTTTATAATACATTTTTGTAATGAGGAAAACCCAAGCACACAGCTGTGACAAAGTTCATAGGTAATTCAGATGTCATCAGCTTGATAAAATGGCTACACTTTGAACTCCAAGGCTTAACCAGGCTTTACACACAGTTGTTCTCATTAAAAAAATAAAAATAAAATAAAATAAAATAAAATAAAATAAAATAAAATAAAATAAAATAAAATAAAATAAAATAAAATAAACCCTGTGTGTCCATTACCACGTCTTTCACCGACAAGGAAACAGCGAAGGCCCGCGCGGTATTTCAGAGCCGGCGTGCACAGCAGGCAACCGAAAGAGCTCAACTTCCTAGGGCTCTCCGCCTCCCGCTGCTGCTTTATGAGAATCTCAAGCATAGTTTTACAGAAACCGGGATAACCTTTGAAACCAAATCGGCGTCAGCCAAGAGAAGGGGCCACAGAGCAGACAGCAGAGCAGCCTCCAGCGGGAGGGAGGCCGCCCGCTCGTGCTGGCAGGCGCCACGGTGAAGCAGCTGAGCGAGGAGCAGCGCTGGGCGCCGCAGCCAGCGCCAGCCCCCGGCACCGCGGCTGCTGCCGGAGCCCTTCGCTCCTTCCTGCTCCTGCTGGGTCTTTCCGACACGACATGTCAGCGCCGTCCCCCTCGGGAAAGCCCGATCCAAGCGGCGCGCCCATGCGTGGCTTTCGGCGGGTGCCGAAACCAGCCGGGAGAGCAGAGCGAGCCGAGGCCGGCGCCACCTCAGCACTTCGGAGCTCGCAGCTCTCGGTGGCTTCCCCTGGGTTCTCGAGAACAGAGCAGAGCCCCCGTGCCCGGCAAGGCCCCGGCGGCCGGTCGTGCCTGCTACTCCTCTCTGCTTGCGCGGCTGCTCGTTTTAGACCTGTTACAGCCAGTGTTGCGCTACAGGCTACACATCCTCTCTTGCTCACTGTGCTGGGCTCACCCCAAGACTTTTTACAGCAGTAAGGTGGGGTCACGGCATGGCGGCATTCAAGAAGTGCTGACTTAATAAAACCACACGCCACTTACCAAAAAATGAGAACCTAGTTTGGAAATGATGTTAGGCTCAGAAATGCCAAGTAAAGACTTTGAAATGGGCAAACTTCAGTTATTCATTTTAATTGTTTCCAAACAGTAATCAAAACACTACCAAAAAAAAAAAAAAAAAACAATTATTCGTGATATGGCTAATGCCAAACTGACGTGGCCACATTGAGCAGTGTATTCAGCAATATTTGACTATTTCTTAATTAAAGTCATAGAATCATAGCAGCAGTATTTTATAAAGAAAATGGCGGTGTTTGTTTCAGGCAGAAGAGGCATTTTTCAGTGAAAATCCTTTTGCTTTAAAGCTCTGAGCCAGCTCCTGGTGCCTATCCACATGCGCATGGCAGCAGCCAGAGGGGCAAGAGAGGGACTTTCGCCCCTGTGCCTCGGTGCCCTCCGGCCGGCTTACCGGGAAGCAGGCGGCAGAGGAAGGCGCTTCCGCTCACGCAGCCCCACGAGGGCCTTTGCACGACAGGGCGAGGCGGCCCCGGCAAGCGCTGCTCGTCCCCAGCGCGCTCTGGAAGCACCGCGCAGGGTCTGCTCAGAGGTGTCATCTGGCCTGCCCCGAGCTCTGTGAGATCGCCTCGCCGATGCCACTGCTCTTAGCAGCTGGTGCTGCTGCTGCAGCCCCTCGGCCTGGCAGGTACCCGCAGCAGGGAGAGCGCTTCCCTCTCGCTGCCAAGTTCACATTCCTCATGGACCAGCTGAGCCGTGATCTCTTGCTATCCTACATGCAAACATTTTCCTGAGAAAGCTGCTCGCCAAGGGTGGAAAAGTATTTCTGAAAGTGTATCTCCAACTTTGTCTTACTGTGCCACATGTGCATACTGCTTCTCCCTCTTCCTTTGCATCCACCATTTAATGTAAAGAGGATGAGGCCGAACTCTTCTCGGTGGTGGCCAGTGACAATACAGGGGGTAATAGGTACCAGTTGAAACACAGGCAGTTCCACCTCCCTGTGAGGAAGAACTTCTTTGCTGTGCGGGTGCCAGAGCCCTGGCACAGGCTGCCCAGAGAGGCTGTGCAGGCTCCTGCTCTGGAGATCTTCCCAACCCGCCTGGCTGCCACCCTGTGCCCCGTGCTCTGGGTGTGCCTGCTGGAGCAGGGGGGTTGGACTAGGTGATCTCCAGAGGTCCCTTCCAACCTCAACGGTTCTGTGATTGTGAGACTTTCCTCCCATAGGGGTGATTAATGTGCAGTGAGGCCATGTTACAGCACTCCAGCGTAGTAAAGCTGCCTCAAAATGGGACTAAATGACAGTAGCTTACAGACACATAGCCCTTCATAATCAGAAGATTATGAATTTGTCTTGCTATATATGAGAATCAGAAACACATTTAGTTGTTTTAATTCTTTGCTCTGGAACTTAGACAGCATGTGCAGATTACTTGTAAAAGCACAGATTCTCTAAATATAAGGCCTTCCCCTGTTTGTAGCACCTGATCTAGTGAATATAAAACTTGGTACTACATCCTGCTAAGGCTTTATCGTGTCTAAGGAGGAAGCAAGTGGACAGGCAGCTTTTCTGCCCTGCAGAGGCTCCCCACGTCCCGAACTGCGCGCTCACATCAAATCCATCTATCTCCTTTCCCCGGCAACACGGAATTCACTCACATGACACATCTTCAGTCCTGCCTGTGATACAGGAAATTGAACCACTTTCTGCAATCAATATATGTCTATCACATTTTCTACTGGAACTTCTATTTTCCGGTGGGTTTCCGAAAGGAAAAATACAAAGCAGCACAGTGCAAAGCCCAATTTCACCTAACCCTGACAGCAACAGCAGCAGGCATGCACCAAGACCAAAAAAACAGACCCATCTGTTTGCTAACAAGTGTCTAATCCCATTTATCCTACCTTTTTCCTATGCAAATGTTTTCTTCAGGACAGATTTGTCAAAGCTGGCCTCTTCCAGGTGCCAGAGCCCCCTATCCCGCCTCATCCACAGCTGGAAACACAGAGGAAAGAAGAAGACAGAAAATCTCAGGGCCACTTTCAAATTTCTTTGCAGGGCCCTGTTTGAGGGACGGTTCCAGCCCCTGCACACTCCTTCCTTGTTCACCTTTGGGATGAGCTACCTCTCTTTGGCTACGTGACAAGACGACCCTGCAGCCACTAAGATGGTATAGGTTTCAGTTCTTGTAAGGAGAAGCTAAAAAAGTGAGCGCAGAGGTTACACACGCAAGCCCGCGCACACCCCTGCCCTCTCTAGCGGGGTCTCAGGAGCATGGCAGAGCGAAGAAGAGCAAAGCAACAAGGTACATCCGCAGCCTTTAGACGCACCCAAAGTCCTTCCTGCTCCGCATGAAGGTGGGGATGAAGACTGGAACCAGCTGGACTTCCACCACAGCCACAGCCAGAGACAAAGACACTGACAAACTGAATACAATTCAAACCTCGCTTTGGTCCTAATAACCTAAACTTAACCATTGACGAATTCTCACCATAAAATCTTAACCTGAATTTGCTTGGAATCATTTAAGGTGAAATACAGCAGTTTCCGCACAGCCCTGGTGTACTTCATGGATGGGGAAGCAGAGTGTCCTACGAGGTGCTGCAGGTTTACACCCGCGTGCCTCTGTCGGGTTCAACAGCAAAAGGGATCGGAACCAGACCCACCATTTTTACAGTAATTCACTTTTTCTTCCTTTTTTTTTCCCTACATCAGTTATAAGGTAAATTACAATGTAAATTACAACATAAAAAAAAGTGGCACTGGCCACTTTTTCTACTTTTACATAAGGCCTTTTTATGCTGAAGTGGAAAAAATCCTTGCAACAAACAAAGCCCAGGACAGCGTACGTGACCTGGAGGATTAGACCAATGTCTTACAAAGTTATCATGATACTGAAGATTTTAACAGATAGTATTAAAACTAGTACTGACTATATACATCATTTTAATGAATTCACTAATAAAAGTAAAACTAAAAACACGGGATAACTTCACATCAAGAGATTTAGCAGAGAGAAAAAAAAAGGAACTCACCAGTTGCAGGAAGCTGAAAGCGGCCGTTGAAAATAAACCTTACGGAAGTCAAATACTCTTAAGCGAGATGGGGAGGAAGAAAGAAGAGCAGAGCTTTGTGTGTTCTTGGTTTTCAGAAGGATTATTTTTAACCAGATGAGAAAAATTATATTAGAGAAGGGGGAAAATAAAAAAAGAGGAGGAACCAGTTAGCACTGCACGTACAGGCCAAATAAGTGCTGGAGCCCGGTTCGCTCATCCGGAGGCAGCAGCGGTGGTAGCAGAGCCCGATATAGAGCGATGAGAAACAGCCGAGCGGTTTGGGTGAAGTCAGCTTCCTGGCGCGAGCTCCCCGGCGCTGCCTGCGCAGGTTTTGTTGTGGGCTGGGGTATGAGCCGATGTCTCTTATTCGCCCTGGTGACTCGGTGGCTACGGGTGCGCATGTAGAAACTGCTCCTTGAACATGGGGGCGGGCGGCGAAGCCTCCAGGCTTCGGTAAGTTTGCACTCTGCAATCTGCTGCGCCTGCAGCCACCGCCTCGCTGGGGATGTTAACAGCATGGAGCTGTTTCCAGCTCCATTCCATTCCAAAAATTCCTGTGTGAGGAGAAGAGGAGCAGATGGGCAGCTGCCCGGCTGTGCAATGTATGACTGACACTCCAGCAGCATCAGCTAGACTTGGGAGGGTTTTATGCTAGCTGGAATGTGGCCCTGACTTGAGGAAAAGAGAGCACATGTGTTTAGCTGCCTTCATGCAGAACACAGGGGATGCACTTTTTAAAAGGCTTTGAACTTGGTTTATAGGGATTTCTCTTAATATGGTGATGCTTCCCCAGGATCACTGGTTAGAATTAGCCTGTCATTTAACTGTCCTACGTGTTGTGTGTGTGCCCTCTTCTCCCAGCACAAGGAGGCCAAGCAGGAGCTGCCATGGTGGACCACAGGCATGGGGAGGCCTCCATTCCCCAGCACGGACAGGCTCTCAGCACTTCCAGGCTTTCTGCAGCAAAGCGCTCACAACAGTGCAGCAATTTCAAGTGCCTGGATCTGTAGCAGAGTCCCGGTTGTGCCTATGCTCTGGGGTCTACAGGAATTTTCCAGCTCCCTGCATGCTCCTTCCTGACTCAGGCACAGCCAAGCTCCCTCATCCGGACATGCAGGGGGAGTCCTCCATCCTCTCCATCAGAAGGAAACTTGGCTGCACAGATGGTACAAGAGGTCACCACATTTGGATAATCAGGCAATTGGGCTTGCGGGCAGGGCACTCCTGTCCCGCACTCCTGAAGGAGCCTGGCACAGCAGGAACATGCCCAAGCTGAAGACAAGGGCCTCAAACCTGATCACTGCAGCAGCACGGATGCTCCTCAGCCGGGAATGCGGTGCTGCCTTCCCTGGCCACACCAGAACCTGCCTTGGAGTCGGAGACGTGAAACCTGAGGTATTTTCAGAAAATGCTTTGGGTTGAGCAAAGCCGTTTCTGACCATCTCTAACCATGAAGCATCAGGAACTGACTGCCTGATCCAGATCTGAAGCCACACGGTCTGCGCTCGTTTCAGGACACGGACTCTCTGAAAAGAGCTAGCAAATTTGTTCACATAAGCATGATGGCAGTATCGCCCCTTCCAAGAACGATTAAGAACAACAGAATAAATTACAAGATAAAGCAAAAAGAAAACAAAAAAATAATTTATGAGTATATGAAAAACAATTTGTGCCAAAAATATGAATAGCTGCAGAAAGAACAGTACCTATGTAAATACGCTGTAAACCTGCTGGGACGAAGCTCCTAGAACAGTGCTGCACAGATCGTTTGGGGAATCAATTTTTTTCCCTAAGAAATGAAATGGAATCAGATAATTATCGATAGGGATGAGGGCAAGGAAAAGTGGCTCACAAAAGATCTTTTTGGAATACTTTTTTTCCTAAATGCTTCAATCCTCTTTCTGGCTTGAGGTAAGATGTTGGATAAGGAGCTTCAGCGCATTATCAGTTTATCTGAGAGCTTATGTCACTAAATTTTCACAGAAAAAACGTCTATTATTCTGTTTTTAACCAGGTTTGTGTTTCTCAATAACAGTGCGTGCAATCAGGCAATAAATTTCCATTGCGATCATGATAAAGTAAGCCAGACACCCAAACACTTTGAAATGTTTCCACCAGAGCCCTGCGGCTTGTCAGAAGTAGGGAAATAAATACCATTCACAAATTATACTGATATAAATGTCTTAGGTGAGCATCACCAATTTTAGGTCTGCTACAGATAGCAGCTGCTTAAAAATGCAACTATTTTTTTTTCTGGTTTGTACTGCAGACTAATCCAGATGTGAGACCATCTGGGTAAGCAGTTTGCATTTTGGATAAAAAACGCATCCATCTGTAAAATGCTTCGTAAACAACTTTTAAATCAACTGAACCCCATGAAAAATCAAGACTCTAGACCTCTAGACTTAGAAACAGGTTCTAATGCATCTTGATTTCACCTCTTCCCCGCAATGCCCTTCCTGGAGTGATTAAACCCAGTAACTGATTATAGGAAAGTCTGAAAGTCAGATTTTTTTTTCCCTTCATCTTTTTCTTTGTTTTTTTCAAGTAAAACTTGGAGCCTTTTGCTACGGATGCACATGCTACATGCTATGGATGCACATGCCCTTCATCCATAATTTTACTCCTAGTAGTCTAGAAGGTCACAAAGAGATCCCCAACATCCTGCTATTTGCACACTGCATAGGGAATTCCCAAAGTAGGTGCAATATTGCAGCTTAGCTTCCACATTTGCTTTGATCCTTGTTTTTTGTCTTTGTCTTTCTTAAAGCAGTTTTTCTGCCCCTTTTCACCTGTTCATGCTGTGTGATAGAGGGGAAAATCTGGCTGTGAAAGAGTATTAATGCATTCAAAAATGCCTCACTTCTCCTTTTTTTAAAACTCAGTATGAGTCATATTATCTGGAGCCTTCAGAAATAAACACCTTGTTGTGGAAAATATTTATGGGGGTGGAGTGGAGCTTTGTAAATTATTTTTGCATTGAAAAATCAGTTGAGAACAGCAACAAAAAAAAGTCTTAAACCTTAGGTAACTAAAATCTAATGAAAAAAACATGTGAAATTTTATTATCCAGGGTTTTGTCGTGTCAGGCATAGACTGGTTTACAGTGAAAACTCTCATTTGTCTCTTAATCCACATTCTTGCTTGGAGAAGCCAGCAGACTGCAGCTAGGTGTTGGTGAACACTGCGAGGCTGAGGAAGGAAGACTTTCCTATCACCCCTGCCGGATTTCCGTTTTGCTCTCAGATTCTCTCCGCTCTGACCTTGGACAGCCCCAAATAATATTGTGAGTGCAATACTCAGGAAACAAACCATGGCACCCTTAATACCCTTCCCATTTAGCCCTGCGAGCCTTTCTCATATCCTAGATGAACATCATACTATACCAAATGAAGAGGTTTGCTCCTTGTGTCTAGACTAACATTTTAAATGTACACGAGGTAAGCTTATTCGGTAAAGACAGAATGTACGTTGTTGTTAACAGAAACAAGGGAAAGCAGGAGAAATGTGTGCGGTCAAGATGCTCTGGCTTGGCAAGACAGGGATGTTGCTATCGCTTTCCCCAGTGGGAAGGGTGCCCAGACCCACTGATCCTGGGGGGTGAGAGCACTCCTCTTCCAGGGGAGTAGTGAGGATAAATACATCAAAGGAAGGGGACTTCCCGCCAGCCTGAAGGAGTCCATCACAGAAGCCCCTAAGATAGACAAGGCACAGCCTGTCAGTGAATGTAAGAGACTACAGAGAAAGAGGAAACAAAAGGACAGTTTCACAAGCAGTTTTTACATTGATTTTTGGTGAAACAGCTCACACTTCCAACTATTTTGCTTCAGCGAATTTATGCTGTGGTTCTTGGGCAGGTTAATGCAGTGCTTGGACATCCCCAGGTCTGGCATTGATATAGTTTGAAACACATGGCGATGAGACAGACCCTGGGACACAGAGCAGAATTGGTCTTTATATGGCTGGAGGGAACTAGATGTCTTCGAAGGGTGACTCCAGATCCCCCGAAGAGAAGATCATCCTAATGCAGGAGCGAGGTGACAGCCTCCCTGCAGAGCCCCTGACTGCCCGCCGAGGTCACTGTTAGGAAACCCAGGGAGGACACGTGCGAAGGCAAGCTCGCGCCGGGTGGAAAGGCTGCTGCCACCTTCCTCTCAGCCGCGCCGCGGTGACTTGGCCGTGAGGGCAACCCGAGGGCCCTGCCGCGCTCTCGTCCCCACTGTGCCCCAGGGACGTGGGGCCACCTGAAATGCCACTCGCCCTGTGGGGGATCCTGGCTGTGCTGGGAAAGCGGAGCCCACACAGGGATGGGAGCACAGTGTGACACGCAAGGGCTGGTGGAATTCCGGTTTGGCTCTGAAATTTGGGTGTAGGTATCTAAATTACTATTCAGCCTCTTTCAACTACTGATCTGGCCCTGAAGCATAAACTAAGCCCAGGCACCTCAACAGCTAAGGTGGGCAGAGATTTCCCTAATTTTGAGGGCTCAGTCCTTTGCATGTTTAAGAATTACCCTGTATTACTTTTATATCTTTCTCTCCTGAGCACCAGTTACTGTGTAGCCATTTCTCTGGGATATCAGTAATACACACCGGGTGATAAACTAACGTTTACACTCTTTGCTTGCTATCTTGTAAATGGAAAGAGTGTGATAACTTCCCACTATGATTCCTTCCATGACGACAAGGAGGAACTGGTGGTCAGAGCATCTATGGGAAGTGCTGTCCTTCATAGTAATGCCCATATATCTACTTCCTATTTCTTAAAAGGGAAGCGTGTGTAGCTACTGCTCCGAGCATTACTTAATTCCCCTGTCTCTATTCCTGAAACATTCTAGCATGACGGCCACAACATTACTGAAAACAAATTTAATCTTCCTCGTTGACGCTAGGTATGTGTTCAAATTCCCCAAATAACCTACTTTAGGGGAATAAGACTTGCTCCACCTCTGACACAGGACTGTGGAAGTTTTTTCACACTGGTCATTTGGTTGGGCTCTTTGGAGATATTCGGATCCCCCAAGGAAAGCAAGGTAGATATGTGGTACCAGGGCCCATGGGGAGAGAGTAGTAGTAGCCACTCCTGTGGCTCATGCTGCTCACAAGGAGAAAAAGTGGTACCACAGAGGCTGCAGGGCTTATGCCAGCAGGGTGCACAGACCCCATCGTCCAGCCCACTGGTCTCGCAGGCAGCCCTCTCCTATAAACACCTCCACAAACAAAGCACCGCGAATACAAAACTGGATCTGTTTCCACAAATTATCTGAATTTTGTATTTTTTTCTCTCCTCAAGGATATTTATACATTTATACATCCTCTCCAGTCTGGATTTAACAGGACGGTAGCCACAGTGGACTTGCTAAAACCACGGAGAAGGTTCTGGTGTTATTTTTGTTTTTTGTTCTTTTTTCTGTGACCACATGTCTAACCTGAGACTACTTTATGCCCTCGGGGCCACATTAACTTCCTGTATGTACTGCCCTGGAATTGCCCAAAGGGTCAGGGCAGCAAAGGTATTTCCCACTGCTGCTGCCTGAGGCAGAAGCATGCAGGAAGGAAATGCTGACTGAGAACCACAGGACAGCTGGGGTTGGCAGCAACCTCTGGAGATCTTCTAGTCCAACGCCATGCTCAAACAGAATGGGTTACCCAGAACTGTGTCCACTTAGGTTTTGAACATCTCCAAGGATGAAGACTTTACAGCCTCTCTGGGCAACATCTTCCAGTGTTCAACCCCCCTTCAGTAAAGAAGTATTTTCTTATGTTCAGATGGAATTACCCGTGTTTCTGTTTGTGCCCACTGCCTCTTATCCTGTCCCTGGATACCACTGAGAAGTGTTTAGCTCTATCTTCTTTGCTCCCCTTCCCGTCAGACCCTTATACATGTTGCAAAGATGACTCTGAGCCTGCTCTTCTCCAGGCTGAACAGTTCCACTTCTTGCAGCCCCTGCTCATATGAGAGACAAGCCAGTCCCTTCTCTTCACTACCTCACAGCAGTGTTGAGGGTTCCCCCGGTTGCCCCTCTTTTCTTTGACTCTCTTTGGGAAAAAGCAGGAAAGAAGGAAGAGAGCTCTACCCATAAGCACGTGGCAGGAGGAAGAGCCCTGCTCTTTCCTGGGGAGGAGTTGGGGGCAAAGCCACCGTGGCTTCCTGCCCGATGCCCCAACGGCTGACACTGGGCCTCTCTCGCCAGCAGATCCCTGACTCCTGCGGGGCCGTTGCCCCGGCAGTTGGGAGCGTCGTGGCAGCTCCCATCCTGCACGGCCCTCTTGGCCCTGCTCCAGGCCAGAGAGGAGTGCGGAGGAAGCAGCGTGTTTCTCCTGGGACCGTGGAGAAGGGTCAATGGTGTGCGTTGACCCCCGAGCACTCTCAGGGCTCCCCCCTTTTCCTGTCTTGGCCGCAGCCAGCGCAGCGGCCGTGTTACCGCGCGCCAGGAAACCGCAGCACCTCCGAGCTGGGCAGCGCGGCTCCCACGCGCCGAGGGGCCGTGAGAAAGGCGGCGATGGCCCCACACGCTGGGGAACATGCCCTGCCTCACACCGGGGAGCCGCAGGCGCAGGGCCGGCCCCTCCGTGATGCAGAGCAGAGCCTGCCGGGATCTCCTCCCTGCTGGGGCGATCTCCTCCCAGGCACCCAGCCCAGCATCCCCGGAGCCCCGAGACCCCCACTACACACCACTGCGCCAACTGGCCACAGCTCTCCCCCTGCTCATGCCCCATGTTCCCTCGCACAGGAAAAACAAACAGCTCTCCCGTTTATTTGGCTGCAGCACTCCTGTACGAGCTCTCCAGCACTCTCTCGTCACACCACGCCAGGACCAGGTGCATGGCCTCATCACCCACTCACTCCTCTCTCGCTTCTCCCAAGAGGGTATTTCTGTCATGAGCCTTGTTCCCCTTTCTCACCTTCACCCCAGAGCGCTCTCCTGCCAGGGTGTGCCACAGCCAGGTGCTCCAGCCCGCAGTCTGCAGAAATAGGGCTCTTGTGGGTGGCTGCCGCAATGCTGCGGTCCTGCACGTTCGCCACCAACGCAAACGCTGTTCTCCTAGGGACAGCAGAGCAGTGAGCTCACTTTCAGCAACCCCTCACTTTAGCATTGAGTTTCTGTTCTCTGGATACATCTGGAAAGCTCTCAGCTCTCTTCCTCTTTCCTATCCTGCCCTCTCATGGGCCACCACGTTCTTGGGCAAAGAGGACCTCTGGTTATTTTAGAGCAGGCTGTTCACGACTCTAGGCATTGGGTGGTTTCTCCTCCCTCCTTGCGAGCTTGAGAGGAGAGCTGAAGGGCAGAAGGGCCAGTGGCAGATCTGTAAGGACAGAAAGGAGAAGCGGTGGTGAACTGGGTAGCTTCCTACTGGATTTTGGCCAGCACCAGCTAACATGTCATCCATGCTAAATGAGAAGGTAACGCAGCACAGAAGAGGGGAGTGCCAGACCACTTTACAGGTTAGGGATTAGCACCCTACCAGTCCCTGAAGAGGGATCTCTGGGGTGTCAAGGGTATCGCTTGTTCCCATCTCCCAAATCCCCTCCTGTAAGAATATGCTGATGCAGTCAGATCTGTGCAGAGACTAAGGTTGGCAATCAATAATAGTGTTTCATGGGGCTGTATCATGACATAACAGGAAGTACATGGTGCAGAACAGATACCAAAAGGGCTCTTCTAGGCATGCCCTGAAAGCCAGGAGGGAAGGTGGAGGGGATGCACCCCAGGTGGTGGGAGCACCACTGCCAGCATGAACACAGTGAGTCCTCACAAGCATCCTAAAAAGCGCTGCAAGGGTGGTCATAGCACCTTGTACATATTCACGCCATCTCCCAGGAAACACAGGAGAGACTGTGAGGGGAACTATAGAAACTGTTAATGGAGAAACTACAAAACATCTCAAACCTGCAACTAGTATTCTTTACAATCTGTGCTTTTGACTTGTCAGAAAAAAAAAAAATGCTAGCACAAAATAGGCCTCTTGTCCCAGCAAAGTCTGAAGCCATTGGTGTTCCCTTGGGAGAAGTAAGAGTATAAAGGTAGTAGCTATATTTTAAACATGCTTTTCCTCATTTCCTCCTGAATTGAAGAAAGTCTTGTACATGAGGAAAAGGCGATAGTCATGCTGCCTAGGCTGAGGCTCCCCCCTTCACCAGCCAGTAAAAGAGGAAGATTACTTTTACCCTGATTTGGAAGTGGGATCTGAAGCAGTGCCTTGCGAGTTAACCCAAGCAGAGAAAGCATTTACGACGCAGAGCTCCCAAAGCCTGACCTGAGAAGGGCAGCACTCCTACTTATATACTGAACAAATGGACCAAGTTTGGAGCATACACTGAGGATTGCCGCTGCCCAAGATTCTGCCTAGTGTGCACTACCGCTTGTGGGTGTGTTGCGTGGAGAGTAAGGAGGAGGGTCCTGTTTCTCAAGATAACACAGGAACAATAATGCCCCATCCATCTGCTTACAAAAAAACGCTTGCTCATAGAGACACCAGTCACTGTAGAAACAGTGCCCTGCTCAAATGTCTACAGCCTAGAGAATGTAGCGGATATCAGATCCCGATCTGACAGAGGAAATGTGTCAGCATTTAATATTTTAATATTATTTTAGCACATCCTAAGTCATGTTAAATACCTTTTAAGCCATATGAAAATTGTTTCCATTCAGAAGGAGTGTACAAACCTAATTTTAGACCCAGCACCATGATAGAGAATGGAAAACAGCTAAGGACAATCAAGCACAAAGTAAGGTAGTGGCTTTTACCCTCTGCCCTCCTTCAGCTCTTTTCTCTTTTTGCAGTTTGAGATAAAAGTTCACACCACGTGGCAGCACAAGGGTCTCAGCCCATGGGGACCTCTGGTGGCACTGGGGACACAGAGCTGCCTTTATCCAACCCCAAAGCTGCAGATATTGCCCAGACCGTTTTCCTCTGAGTGGATGCCAAAAGACCCGCTTTTTCACCAACAAGAGGCTACAGATCTGGTTCAGTGTCCCCAGGGGCTCACCAGCACCCAGGAACACAGGACAGGCCAGCTCTGATGGCAGGAAAGACTCTTGAATTTAGCAGAAGAGCGGAGAGCGGAATACGGCACCGTGAATTTGAGTATTAAGGCCTTCCTGAGGGCAAGAGCGCTATCAAATGCCACAAAAAATCGTAAAAAGTCAAAGCTCGTAAATCTCATTCAGGCAACTCTCAATCAGGACAACAACTACAGGACAACTATTATCTTGTGTAAGATAAGGGTCTCGGAGCCAATCCTCAAGAGACAGGAATATCCACAGGGACACAGGACATTCCCAAGGCACACAAACTCTTTCCCTGTCACACCCTGAACTGACCGCTGTTTGCCCAGGCTTCTGGACCGCGCTGAGGCATGGCACACAGCAGCTACAGGAGAAACCCCGGCCATGCGAGCGCCAAGAGCGCGTCCTGGTCTCGCCCCTCTTAACGCTGGCACGAGAGCAACAAGTACTTTTCGAAAACAAACCCTACCCCACCCATCTGTAGCAACGCGCGTACCCTGAGCACAGCGTTCTCCCCCGAGGAAGAAACGAAGCACACACGGTGTGTCGTAACATCCTTCGGGCCCCTCACGCGCACGAGAGCCGCTGCGGGCAGGGCAGGGCGGCCGGGCGCCTCCATCCCGCCGCCAACGGCACCACCTACCGGCG
>VZSV01000017.1:9264915-9285644 GCA_013398735.1 Nothocercus julius
CCCCGCGCCCGCCTCGGCCACGGCCCTGTTTGCGGCGCTTCAGTTGCGGGCCGTAAGGTGCCTGTCATTTGCACAAGCAAGGACACGTTAAAATACTAGGCTTCCCCTACTTGACAACGGTGTCAGAGTTCTTGCTTTGAAAAGCTGTAGCACAGCCACACTTCAGTGCCAGGATTTGCCCTTCGGCGGCGAAGAGAGATGGCTTCTGTGCCAAAGCTAAGCTGTTCAGAGCTATGAAGAGTGAACTGTGGTTCCTCGGTCTTTGTGGAGACCTCTTCTGCTTCAGCAGATGCATTTCTCAGACCCCTTCCACGCTGGACAAGCAACACACTAGGACTAAGGCGGCCTTCTGCAGCTACAGCTTTAGTCACCCAAATCCAAGCATTTAAGCAACACACAGAGTCTGTCTTACAAACGTTTCCTTTCTTACTAATCTCGAGCACCATCATGTAGAAACCCCCAGGTGCCAGTGTAGAGGAGTTCGGTGCTGGGCCACTGCAGAGAGGAAACACAAAGGTTAAATGGGTGTATTAATGAAGGGCATGAATTGCAACACAGGACTGGACTATTGCAAAGATAAGAGTAGAATCACATCTCCAGGATGAGCCCTCTGTTAATATTGTTCTATGATCTCCCAGGAGAAAGTATCTCTAAGAGCAGCATTCCCACTTTGTAACAGTGCAGCGTGAGAGCGTAATCCCTAGGCTGGACCATGAACCACACAGCCAGAACAGGGAGTCCTGTAAACAGGAACCAACTACACATTCCCCGATTCTGTAGTTTGTATTTGTGGCTCAGCACTGACCATGCCAGATCTAAGGTGACATCTGCCAAGCTGTAACATGTTTCCAAATCCTATCTTCCTACTCACTTGAACAGCTTATTTATGCTGTGCGAATGCACAAAGCTGGCTGGCTGCCACACCATGTCCAGCCTGTAACTCAAAGTCACAGAAATGTCTCTGCAGGAGTTAACTTGGATCCAACCAGTTGTTCTTAGCCTAAGCTAATAAAATGTGCCAGACTCTGGCCAGCCATTCGTTCTCAGGTTTCTTTCCAGGGTTTCAGGAGTACGGCACAGGAATACCTGCACTGGATCGACATGTAATAATGCAGTTGTACCTGTTCAGGATCCAGCCTCATCCCCGCATGTGACACCAAGCTATCCATTGAATGAGGTCCCGCCGCATCCCATCTTCACAGTGCTCAGTTACTCCTTCCTTGATGTAAACACCTCTGCCCTCACCCTGCCACAAAGCAAGCTGCTCCCGAGCAGCTTCCCATCAACAACTCATAAAACTAATTCTGAAACCACGACCCTCATTTTCAGTAATGTGAGCATTCAACTCCCACTCGCACCACTTAGAATCAGGCCACAAATCTGTTCCTTCTTACACCTGCAGATGGTCGCTTTCTCTCTCTACAGATGGTATCCTCAAGTCAAGATAAGTGGCTTTCATGTAGAACTCCAAGACAAAATTTTATACATGCTGAAATGTAGTGTTCCAAGGAAAGGCAGAAGGCTATACTTGTGGTAAAATTCCTTTATTAAACTAGATTCAGTAAATTCCTCTTGACATTAGAAACTCTAAATGCAAATTACAAAATTGTATTCCCGTAAAAAAAAGTTATAGTTAACAGCAAAATTATAACTTTATACAAATAAAAAAATCATTTTTCATTTTAATTTAAAAATAGACATTGATATTCTCCAAGGTACTGGTCCTAACAGCTTTTGCAACTGGTAGCTGTGTTTTTTCACATGCATGTTCACATACGTAGTCATTTAATACTCAGCACTGTTTATTTAGCCAAAATAGCACAAACAGTGAGGTTTGGAGGTTGATTATTTTTTTAAAAAGAACGTAATTGTGATACTTGGGAATTGTGGCAAGTCAAAGAACTCTTATATTTCAGTGTTTATACTATATCCTCTCTTCATTTCTGCAAATACGGCAATATTATTCTGAAGTGTGAATTGCATTAGAAAGTAAAAGCATCAGTAAAGTTTATGTGTAATTATTATTGTACACTTACAATGATTCTTTTTTGCTATTGCCAACAAAGAAATTACTACTTATCTGCCCACCACATTCTGCAGCAATTCTGTGGCAAGATGAAATAGCAACGTGGTTACATTTCACATCTTCAAGTAAAACTATTCTATTGTGCAGAATATCAATTCCGTGGAGCATGCAAAGAAACCCCCTGACCTTATGCTTACTCATGACAATACTGTTCTTAGAAGGGTGGACAGTGGCGTCTGGACGTTGCTTGAATGGGAATTCCCAAGTCACACTGGTTTCCAATGGCCACAGAAAATGCCAACTGCGCTTTGCCCAAGATGTCCTTGAACAGGCCAAGAAAAACACTAAGTGTAAAAGAAACTGAACCACATATTATTGTAACAAGACCTAAACATATTTAAGTATTATTCTTTACCTTAAAAGTATCTAAAATCTTTTAAAGTCACTTTTTGCCTCACTACTTTCATAAAGAATAGAAAAATGGTTACATGTAAAAAAAAAAAAATAACACAAATATCTTTGGAAAATAATCTTTTTCCATTGCACCCGTGGGTTGTTTTGGGGGTTGCTTTTTTTTTTTTTTTTTCTCTATTTCAGGTCTACTAATCAATGCATTAGACATTTTTAGGGAAAAAAGAATAACTTTAGTAATTTAAAAATTGGACTAAATGTTAAAATATATATATATGTCACGTATTAGAGGCTACCAGCCATCACAACCACATGCTGTTGAAGAAAAAAATTAAAAATGATACACAAGAACAGGTATCAAGAGTCACATACTATTTCAGAGTGCTGGTGACAATACTGCTATATGCTCTTTTCAGTTGATAGTACTAGAAAATATGGAATTTACATGATAACTCAGATTTCTCATTGATTCAACTGCAAAAGACATCAGAAAGGTTGTAAGTTCTAAAATGTGACATACTTTCAAATAACATTTCAAACAATTATATTTGAGACAGTTCATCCCACTATACATTATAAACAGAGCCAAAAGAAGTATAAAAAAATCCAGTGTTTGTTTTTTATTATTTTGTTTTTCTAGACAGTTTGGCAATTAGTTCAAGGCATAGAGATGCTTAATAATAAAAGCCGACTTGCTCTCTGTGACCTGATCTGCTCCATCCTGTAACCAGCTCAGCAAAATTTTAAGCACACACTTCAAGTGCTATTGAACAAAAAGGCTGAGCTCACCACACTTGCTCTAAATGGGAACTGCAGGGCCTCAACCTGAGTTGCTGAAGCTGATGGATGTTCTGCCTCTAGTTTCAAGAAAGACAGGATTGGTTCTGCCTGTATTATGATTTTAAGCCATAATCCTTCATGCATATTCAGCCTCTGATCACACAATTTCTAACTGCTCAATTTAGCAAATGCAAGGCTTATGAATAAATCTTTAAGCAGGTATTCTGACCACTTTAGTGAATGCCAGCATGTACCCAAAAGGATGATGAAGGGAGAGGGGAGAGAGAAAAACTTCTAATTGATCTTAAGCTACATATTCTTCCACTGACTTTGACAGATGGAAGAAAGCTCTCATAGCATGGGATGGAGCTGACAATTTTGCCCTCACCACTTCTTATACATTTATGCAAACAAAAGGGCTCAAGAGAGAAAATAATATGAGGGTGGGAAAAGCTTCTTCTCCAAAAGTCCTAGTCCCTGTTTCAGAGACTACTTATGTAGTTTGCATTCTTTAATCTCCTTAATCCCTTAATCTTGCATTTTTAGCTTCCAGTGGCAGTTACAAAAGAAGCTCAGAAAGCGGCATCTTCAACAACACCCGTGAGCCCCCTGCGCAGGGCATTTTCTGCAGAAGCAAGAGTCAAGTGCAATCATCATCCCCCTCCTGAGCCAGGAGGAGGCAAAAAGCCGCATTTCCCACCTTCGGGGTAAGCATGTCGGCAGCTAGGTTATTATGAACAGAAGGGCAAGGCAACTTCTGCTTGTCTTCTGAACTAGAGCCCTGTGCAGCCCAGGACAGCAGACACTCTGAATTGCTGTCTTGAGTCTAAATGCCTAAAGGACATCTCAGCCCATTTTAGGCACTGTCACAGGGGACGGAACGTGGGCTTCGTCACACAGGTCACCATGCAGCAGCATAAACACAGCTCTGCTAACACTGCTCGGGGAGCAGGTCTTTCCATATTTTAAACATTGCTTACCCAGGCAGCCCAAAGAGAAAGAGTGAAGGGACAGAATTTGGATGAAGTAACTATGTACAAAAAGTATAAAACTTATTACAAAGGTCTATTATTCTAGTAAGAGTCCCTTTGATTAAATATTATTCAAGCTATTCTTCCACTTAAAATCACTGTACAAAGATTATTTTATCTGTTAAAGCACAACAAGCTCATTTTTAAGTCTACCATACATTCCATTCACTGTAGATATTACAGTAAATAAGGATATTCAGGAAACGTGTTTCAGTCTGTCAGCAATTTATATGGACATATTTTCAGGAGAAGTTGAGAAGCCCATTTCTTTGCACAGCTTTTCTCACAGAAGTTCCTTGCATATTACAACCGATCCACACAAATAGCAGGACTTGCACACACATATGGATTCATACACAAATTCTCTGTGTATGTAGCTCCTGCATAAAATTTACTTGAAAAGTTTTTTAAAAAATTAAAACTGCTCTCATTAATCCTTAACCTATTAATATCATTCTTTATACACAACTTATTATCTGTTCTGAAAAAAACAAAACCCTATGTCAAAAATGAAATAGTTTGTAGCAGAGGATTCTTATGCTTTCCAATAACCAAAGGTATTATTAAAGACATAATACATCTAAGTAGTTTTATGAAATAAATGTTCTGACTGCTTGACAGCAACACTTGCCAAAGTACCGGTTTTTCACATTAATTGCTTTTTCTGAATAGGTGTTTCCAGATGCTGATGTGACACCATCACCAACAGAATAGCTTCTGCACTCCCAGACTGTCCAGTTAGACAGTTACTACTGTAGCGTTAGCACTCATTTTGATGTTACGGAATACATTTAAATTGTCTTGCCATAGGTGACAGACATCCTATTTACCAACTGTATTGGAAACTGGAATTGTATTGGTACAGGGCAAGTACCAAATATAATACACACAGACTAAAACCAACATCAGTAGCAAACACCTGTAAAATGAAAAGGTACCTTTTTACTTCATTTGAAAAGGGAACAGAATAAATCTTTTCATCAAATGGATAGTGGAAAACAATGGGGAATTTCCTGCAAAATTATAATATTAGAGTATTAGCTACGTGTAAATAGAGATGAAACTACAGTGTTATATTTTCCCTTTTAATTATTATTATTTAGCACTAAGCTGTCATTAGATTTCAAATATCAGTAGTTGTTTAGTTCCTGCCTCCTCTGTGTATTGTGAAGAGTTAAGCACAAGGCTTTTAATCACAAGGTAACTTCCTACGAGGTACTATGTTTTAAAAGCATAGAATCCATCACCATTAAGATACATGAGGGTCAAGAGATTGTCACAGGTCATGTATGCTGAGAAGATGGTTGTATTTCAAACTTGTACCTTAATTTCCCTTTAAAACATTATATACTGCTCAGCAGAATTCTTGTCTGCATTTCTGAAACTTCAAATGCTGTGTCATCTTTTCTGCAGGAGATCCATTCCACATAAAAATCTCTTGAAAACACACCAACAAAACCCCTTACTGTGAATAGAAACAAATCCTAATAGAATACAGTCCTTTAAAACAGAATACAAAATACTATTGCAGTTGTTTAAAAAGATTTTAGCTTTAACCTGACACCTCAATTTCCATATTCCTTTTCTCTTCGCAATAACCCTTCAATTCAGCATGACTTTCAGGCAGCCAGATTTTATTTCTGTGAACCTGCGAAACAAGAAAAGATGAAGCTTCAACACGAAAGCTTTGTGCAATACCTTCTCTTTCAGCCCTCAACACACCCATGGAAAGTGATATTGTTCTCAGTCAAGTATGAATGCATGTGGGAACAGGGAAAAAAATCAGCATCACATCCTCTGGATATGACAGCGAGAGAGGATTTTATCTCGTCTGGAGAGGTCAAGAGCTGTAAACAAAAGGAACTGAGAGGAAGGGTTTTTTTTAAAAAAAAAAACAAAAAAACTGCTCAGTATTGTTGGTTAAATTCATTCTGCTTGTTGTCTTTTCCTCCTCTCTTCCCCTCCCCCCAGTGTATTTTTCCCCTCCTCTCCTGCAGAAAACGAGAGGAAAACAGGAAGAGAAATCTTTGGCATACTCATTCTGAGCCCCAGCTCCCAGTCAATTTCATACTCCTGTAAAAGGAAGCAAGCAACACGCTGACACCGACCCCGCTGACGCCAACCCAAACTCGCTACGTTGCTGTCCCACACTAGATGCCAAGAGCTAAAGCATATATTGCAGCCTAATTAAAAAAAAGTTGGCTTCCCAAACTAAAGTTAGCAACCTTGAATGGAAATGGATAATTAAACTATGTCAAGATGATTTTATTTTATAGTACTTCCATCTATCTCAAAAAAAAGATTTAATAAACCCCCATTATGAGATTTGAGTCGTAAAATGAGTTTTGTGTACTTTAAAACAGACTTTAATTTTCAGTTAGTCAAGTGTGGGTTAAAAAAAACAAAAAAAGAAAAAGAAAATACCAGTAGCAGAAATCTATACCCACCTGAAGTTGTGGCTTGTGAGGTATCTGATAGCTGCTGGTTTGATGCGAGCAACTCCTCCCTGGCTATGGCTTCCTCTCCCCGTGATCACATAGAGATACGGTTTACCACCAGTCTGCTCATACTCTGTAACAGCAGGGATTGTAACGGTTAATTTTTTTCTCTCTAGAGACTTAGCCGTCAGCATAACTTTTTTATCCATACTTCTGAAAACTTTCACCGCAGTAGTTTAAAACTTTTTTTTCCCCCCTCACATTGGCTCTGCATCTTTTAGGTATATATTGCCATTTTCCCACTCTTCTAGCATTTAAAAAAATACGATTTCAGAGTTTAGAGAAAAAAAAAAAATCTAGATTTATCCAGATTGCTTGCAACATTCACATTGTGATCATCACAAAATCATTTTAATTTCAGAGCAGCTTTATTAGCCGTATCACCTAATCGTTACTTGGAATTTACCTCCTATAAGCATAAATGAATATGACAATTAAAATTGCAAAATTAAAAAAGAGGGGAGTCACATTAAGTTAATTTTGTAAGAGTCTTTCTATTAGTAGTTAAATTCTTTAATGCTAAAATAATGTGAATAAAAATATAACAGATTTCACTGGATAAAGAAAGAAAGGAGGAAGAAGGAAACTACAAATTCACACAGTTTTTGACCTACCCTTATTTGAATACTAACTTTCGCAATGTTGCAACCACGAATCAATATATCAACATATGATATGAATTTTATTAGGGTAGCTATCTATGCAAAAAAAGGAAATACTACTTCTCCTAAACAAAATCATAACAGCATAAGTTAATTAAGAGTTTGAAAAAGAGGAAAAAAATATAAGTGAAACTGAATTCTCACAACTCAAGATTTGCCAGTTGAAGATTATGACTTCATGCGATATCACTCCTAACCTATCCTCTTTTCTTGCCCAACTTTAATTGGGTTTTGTATTAGTTTATTGTTAATACTGCCAGCACTATGGACTCATTGATTTACACATAGCATAGACTGAAATAAATGTTTTCTAAAATTAGGAAAGTGGACGAATAGGGACCCCCTGTCACCATATCCAGGGCTCCAAATGTAAGCACACCCTTGGGAAATTAAAACTCTAAAAAGCATTATAGTACAGCTAAAAGTATACAAACATTGTTTTAGGAGTAGCACAAAAGATAATACGATTTAATAAGTGCTAAACTATATTGAAAAAAGGTATGCCTAAGACAAACCCATACAAAAGTTACTGAAAGACATCTCAACCTGTGCACTTCCACATCATTGTGATTAGAATCTCAGCATAATGATTTCTCTTTAAAGATTTAAAAAGGAAAACAATTCTGACAAGGCAGTGTAAAGGTGACAAGAATGCTTGCATTACTGATTTTGTTACAAGTGTCAGGAGGATCAATGAGGAAGGGACAGATCAAGTCTTCAATAAAAAATAGAAAATAAAAAAGAAAAGGAAGGTTAAAAAAAAGAAAAAAGCAGAGAGGGGAGGAAGAATCACTGTCATGACAAACAAACAATTCATTGTAGGAACTTTAAAAATGAAACAACACAAAAATCCAGTTGTTCTGCTAAGTTACTCAATTACAGTCAGACATTCTGACACTTTCATACATAGTGATTTCTTGGAAATTAAGAAAATGGAGTGATCGGGAAACTTGGGAGGTTTTTGGTTGGTTGGTTTTGTTAAGCATTACTAGCTTATCCTACCTTCACTTTTTTCCTGCAGTACTCTGGACAACTCACTCACAGCTTCATCCACGTGAAGACCATGCAGATCCAACACATTCATAGGCAGCAGGGAAGTGTTCACTTTCTCAAAGATTTGCACAGCAGCCGCATGGTTGGCTTCTTTCATCTTCTGCTCATGGAGGCGACCCTTTAGTCACAAGCACACCCACCATTACACCCTGAGACACAACCCACGCTCCACACTGGCTGTTCAGATTCATACTGAAAGCACTGGCAGGGCACTTTTGGATTTCATTGCTTCAAACTGTGAGCTATAATCACAACAGAACTCCGAAGAGGCTCAGTGAGACCCCCACAGAAAGGGATTTTTTTTTTCCTTAAGAAACTAATCAAAGATGACACAGAGAAGAAATCATAAAGAAATCTTCACAAACCATTAAGATCCTTACATAGACTAAAGCAAGTCATAGTCTGTGTTCATTTTCAATTTATTATTCTAAAAATGATATTATACTTTTTGAAAATATTTAGCTAAAAACATAATGAAATCATATCAAAAAAAATGACAAATAGCCCACATGTTATATTTGAGGTTGACTCTACTGTAAACACATTCCCCTGACATCAGCCTAGCCAAGAAGGGCAAACACTTTTTTAATAGATGTCTGGTCTCTACCTATTTTTTGACAGATCTTTTATGATTGACAAGGTCAACATAGTCCCTACCAGAATGAGGGGTGAGGAGCAGTGCAGCTATTCACGTTGCACACTGCAGGCACATGAACAGTACCAACTATTTCCTATGAACTTTGCAGCAATAGCATGCGAGAGACTGAAGCAACAGTTTGTATCTTTGAAGATGTGCAGCCAGAGTTTGGAAAGAAATCGAACACGTAACTCTAGCTATTGGTCTGGCAAAAACTCAAGCAAGAGAACAGAGGTGACAGTCTGTCTTATACTTTCTTAAAATGGATAACCATCTGAAGTACCTTAGCATCAAACGAGAGACATCAGCCCCATAACTCTCACTTGCAAAGGATTACCAGGACAGACTGAAACCACCAAGTATAAAGACCAAAGTATTTTTCACAAATAAAGGTAATAGTTTCCATTTAATTACCTAAAAGAAAATATATTTGAATTTCCAGAGCACTATTGTCCTTAAGTCTAAAGACAAACAGCAAGTCAGGACTTGAAGTTAAATTTGCAACCAAAAATTATGTGGACCTGTGTTAAGGATCTCCCTAAATTTCAAGAATACACAGACCAGGAATATAATAAGTTGTTCATTAAAAAGATATTCAACGTTTCACACATGTATAGTAATAATCCAAATATGTATTCTAAAATATTCTAAATAAGTAGCATGAAAGCTTTTTAAAGATAATAAGCAAACTCAGAAGTGTCTTTTTGTTCTGTTATGATGCAAATAAGAGTTTTAATTTTTCTTCAATAAAAAGTTAACATTAATTCTATATATGCCATTGATTAGTGAAAAGGCTTTGTCGAGATCTGTAACAGAATTTTTCAAAGTGATTTAAATGAAGTATAAATGGAAACCTCTTAGGTGTGAAGGCACCAGAAGAAACCATGAACTGGAAAGGTTACAAGAATGGTTGGTATTCACAATCAAAAATATGATCAACAGCGATCAAACTACTACACACCAAGAAATGTCTACGTCAGCACCAGAAGACTGGTGCTCCACAGCCAGCATATAAAGGGCTCCTCTGCAGAAGACTTGCACTTCAGGGACAGAAGGACAGTAAAAAGTGTGGCATGCCACGTTGTAACACTCTAGCAGGAAAACAGACTGTAGCCATACAGTTACCCAAAACGAGGAAACAATGCCAATGGGCAGCAGCTTTGCCCAGGATTTATATAGGATGAAGAAGTAAGACACTGAGGCAATAGATTAGATCACGCTATTTGTTTAACTCCTGAAAAGTAAAAGATTCATCTAAAAACACTTTACTGTCCTCAAACAAGAGGAACTCTATAGCTGATGTTTCTTTACTCCATGTTATGTACAAGAGCACATGGACACAAATCTTGGCACGTGCAAGTATGAGGATATCTGCATAAGTGGAACTGAAATGTACACAAAAATGAACATATGTGACTGAGCACTTAATTATCACATTTCCTGAAGTCTCCCACAGAATTTGGTTATATCAGCTGCATCATTACTAATGAAGATGAGTTTAATTATAAGGAGATTTTCCAGTATAACCATATGCAAGGAACAGTAATTGAGGAAATTTATCAATTGCAGTAGGGAAAATTTTGTTCTGATCACTTCCAACATGTTATTTAAGAATCTCTCTAGATTGAGAAGAAAAGCACAATATTTACATTTACCTGCTGTGCATAAAAAGCTGCCACAGGTTTCATACCCATGCGATAGGCCTCCCCAGCTTTTTTCAAACATTCCTGTCTCTTTTGCTGGTGAAGAAAAGCTTCTGCTCTGAAATCATCATATTGTGGATACTCAAAGTCTTGGAATATCATTTCATTCAGAGTATCATCCTCTTCCTTACTTTTTTTTGCCTGTAGGAATTAGGAATGTTGAAGCTAAGTATGCACTGCAGAGAGCTTTCACTGACAAGACTTTGGGTAAGTTTGTAATACACTATTAAAAAAAAATACCTTCTTCTCACGATTCTTTGCAGCATTGCAGAATGGAACAGTTTCATTTTGCTGAGCACCTTCTTGAGCTATAACTGTTTTTACAGGATCTGCCTCCAGAACACAGTTCAGAAACTGTTCAGTCTGTTCTAAAGAATAGCTGTAAAGGATAAGTAGAACCTGTAACTTGGCAAATACGTTAATAGCTACTACATTTGTTAAAATACACATTATGGACCTTTATCCTGTTACAGAAATAGATGTCAATGCAAATAAAGCACTGGAACTGTATTTTCCATGTATTTATCACAAAAAAAAAAAAAAAAAACTTGAAGACTCACTGTGTTGCATTAGTAGCATCAACACACATGCAGCCTTGACAAAGGTGTGATTGAGGGGCACTTGAATATTACAAGGACACACAAAAACTAAGTGAAGTAAATTGTACCACTGCTTAATCAAACAGACATCAGTTTAGAAGCGCTGCTTTTTGTGCTGGATATATTATTTCATCTTAATCTTCTCTTGGCTGGGGTTAGATAGTACAAACTAGGCTAAAGCTACCTCGGTTTTCTCAAGCAGGACTGCAAGCCAACCCCTGAACTTCTGTCAAGCTTTGTTACGACATTTAAGGCCATAAGAATAGGACACCAGTTGCCATCAGATTTCTAGTAAGTCCTCTTTTTTCTTTTTTCTTCATGCTGTTCAGTAAATAGACAAGAAGAAGGCTGATCCAAAGTAAAGACAGATTTTGGGAAAGGAAATTCTCTTCACTAGGAAGAGAAATCAGAAGGTGTAAAAACAAGAGGCAGTGGAATGTCTGAGCTGTAGAAATCGATTAAGAAGTATTTTATACATTCCACAAGGAACAGTTTTGCTAATAACTTGGAAAAGCAGAAAGACTGACAAGTGAGCACGCAAACGCAAATGAGTAGAAAGAAAGGCAACTTGTGAAGGATGAAAGAAGGAAGGAAAGTTTCTTTAAAAAAAGCTCTGTTCTCAGGAACTCGGATTTAAGAAGGTAGCCACAGACCCTGGTATGGAATGCAGAAGAGAGAAAGGGAAGAGATGAAGCCATGGCTCATCTTCCAGAGCTACTGTAGCAGTCAGGAGAGTATCAGTGGCTAATGTGAGGCTGTGGCAGCTTTCCTCTTGGGATTGATGCCACTTTCTGTGAGCTCACACACTGTCAGCAGCTGCCACTAATCTCTTCCACTTCACTCCCACTGTAGTTCTGGAGCAAAGCAGCAGCTCCACTGACAGTCAGAGACATTCCTCTCCTGAGGAAAAAATATGTGTATACATACATACACGCAGTCTTTACATCCTTTTAGCTTTTATAGACCAACTAGCTTTGCCTTCCATTAGGTCTACAAAGAAAGATTTTGAAAAAAAAAAACATATTTTGCAATTTCTTAGCTCTTGATTTTTAAGACAGCAATTGTGCACTGTAGAACAATGCTGAGTACCAATTTTGCAAAGAACTTTAAAGATCTCTTACTTGTTATCCTTGAAGATATCCATTAAGAAATTTTGATTAATGGTTGGAAACATCTCAAAAAGTTGCTTCTCCTTTAGCTTGGCAGCACAGTCTTTTCTTGCCATGGAAGGAACACGTTTCTACCCAGAAGAGAAAGAAAGTAGTATTACATGCTCACCATTAGAACAAAATATATTAACAATGTATCTAACCTAATTACACTATCATTTGCTACAATTTCAAAAAAATACCTATTCAGTAGGCATGTAACCCCAGCAGCGAAGTGCAAGTATCAGCCCACTATACCCACTAGACAAGAAGAAAAGACAACAAATATAACACACTGCTGCAGGTCTTTGCAGGCACTTGAAGCCACCAAGATGGAGATCCCTCAACAAAGAGGAGTAAAATGAAAAGGATTTTAGAAGGTGTTTCAATTTTGGAGTTCTGTTTTGGAGTTTTTGTTCATGAAACAGTTTTGTTTTGGTGTAGGCTATTTGTAGCTATACTGTTATAAATACATTATCAAAGTCATGCTGAGTAGACAATCGAATTATAACCCAGAATAAACAGGCCTGATCATTCCATTACTTAGATTAAACAAAAAAAAAGCTAAAACAAAAAGCCACGCTCCATAAATTCAAACTGAAAATAAATTTGCAGTCATTGCAGCTATCGTTCAGGCACACACATGCAGATCAAGGAAAGAAACCACAAGTCATTATTTTGAAGTACAAGCTAATGACATCCAACTTCGTGTATCAGTAGAAACAGAGCTGCTCCTTTTAGGGCAGCTACTTAACAGAAACAATTCTCAAAAATTAAAACTTATGTTATGAACTGTCATTCAGTAGAGGGCAATGAGACACATGCACCAGCTAGAGTATGGAAACTACAGAAAACACAAAATTAACAAAAAATGTATAAAAAAATACTATTCACTCAAAAGTCAGTATAAAAAACATATGACTCAAATGAAAATGAAACTTTTTTTTTAATGTCTGATCTGTTAGGAACGTTGTGGGTTCTCCTTGTAAAAAGTGTCAAAAGCAGTATCTAAACAAACAGGACATGGAGCTAGTTTTTTTTCTGATGCAGCTTTCCCACTAGGAGGTATGGAAAAATCACACATCTCTGTTTTAAAGTGCGCAATCCAAAAAAAAAAAAAAAACACAATTTAAACCAATGCAAATGCTAACCTCTACAATGAAATTCAGCATGAACTGTTTGTGAAACAATCAAAATATTATATATTTATTAAAAAAAAAAAGACACATTAACCACAAGCAAACTTTGGTATTATTGATTACTGTAATGCAAAGTGGCACACACTTCTCTGGTGAATTCAGACTGTCGTCAGCAGCAGAAAATGAGTCTCCAGATAAGCCACATTCGGCTTCAGTAACAATAACGAAGTTATACCGCATTAAAAAAATGGTAATATACATACGAGATCCTGTTTCTCCTGCATGGCTATTTCTTCGGATATTATTTGTCTGAGAGAAACTTTCTGAATCTGAGCATTCCAGTGATCCATAAATGGAAAGACTTCTGACGTTGCTGATTTTTTCATCTGAATGTCATTAGATGACTCTGAAACCCAGCTCAAATTTTTCTTCTGCATTTTACTGTCTGTGTTCTGTGATAACTGCACTTCTGAGTCATCTGTATCTGTCTGCTGACTCAGAGAGGGACCTTCAAAAGCAATAGAGAGGTGACAAATAAAACAATTATTAACTTACTTATATAAGCAAAGCCAAAAAGTAATTACGTTTTTTTTCTTCCATCCTAGATTTTTTTTCTTTTGTTAAAATGTCATCAGTAACACAGAAAGCAATACACTGATTTTACCATATTCTTTTCTATTTTCCAAAGACTAAATGATCTTCACCAATTTTCCAAAACAAGACCAGAACTACAGATACCAACTGAATTTTCAAGTGCTAAAACTTACTGCTGTAAACTACTTTGCACATGCGTAAGGTAGGGGTTTGTTTGCTCACTTTTGAAAGACAGTTTCTTCAAATTCACATCTACCTGCCTGCCTCCTCCCTTTACTATCTAAGGGCAGATGCATCTTGCATTTTCCACGAGCTAATGGTATAAGCTCCATTTGGCCATGCAAGTGGACAGGTTGCATCTGTGCTGACTCATCCCCCAGGTCCATGCACATGCAGCGGGTTGTGCTGCAAACAGACATTTCTTCCTCAGAGCTGAGAGAACAGGAACTACGATGACCAGAGAGTTTAACACTTCCTGAAGAAGGACTTGCATCTTCCTGCTGTAATCAGTTCCTCCAAGAAGCACAAAAAGAAGCTGCAAACATCCTGACCTGCCTCCCGGACCTGCAGAAGTCTCACCCTGGTAGTAATTCTAGCCTGGAACAGCGCTTGCTCTGCCCACAGAGGCTTCCCCTTGGAGCACACAGCGATGTACTGCGCACCTGGCTGCACCTGGCTGGGACCAGCAACAGGACTGGCAATTAGCAGATTTTCTTTTTCTGTATCTCTGAGAGAGCAGTGAATGGAAGCAAGGCCAATAAACAAAAACGTCACTTAATAAATGAATCTACCATTTTTCAACAGCCAGAGTATTTGCAACCTTACTGAATTTTTAAAGAACTAAATATTTTTACAGTAGAGGAAAATACACAGCGTACCTTCTGCAAGCAACTTGCGTGATTCATCTTCTCTCCTCTGACGCTTCTAAATAAAAATAGCAGAACCATGAATGTTAAAAAGCAATAAATATAAAATTTCCCAGGAAAATGCAGTAAGTGTTTGCTTCTAGGTAATTCAGCTCCAAAATTATGTTTCACTGGATTTCTCAAAGATTGGATATTTTAAAAGACTATATTTAAGAAAAATATTTGAGAAGTAACATTTGAAAGGCACAGCTATATTTCCAACAGCTTACCAAACTAGAGAAATGTGCCTCTGGAGAAAGTGCTAAGACTTTATAACTGTAGTCAACATATATCTGGCTATAAAAATAGACAGAGATAGATGCGTGTGTGTGTGTATTTTATATATATATATATATATATATATATATTTATATATATATATGTGTGTGTGTATATATATATATAGCCAAAAAGAGCCTGGCTGTGCTTTGTAAGACTGTGGTAGAACATAGAGTGACATGAAACTGAAACTGTGAGGGTTGGAATTTTTTCTCAATTATTGCACATGGGGATATTTTCAATACAGAATAATTCATATTCAGACTTCTTCTTTCAAGTCCAAAGGCTAATAATGATTAGGTAAGAATTTCAGTCAATCTTCTGTTGAAACTGTATATGATGATGCTCCCTCTCATTTGTTAGGATGCACAGCATGCAGTTTCACTCCTGAAACTTTTTTTCAATAGCTCTGATGATTATTCCCTATGACACATTGATAAATTACACATTTCACAAATTATAATCATGTTCTATTATTGTTCTCACAAAGATATTTACATCTTACGAACACATTAATACCAACAAATAAGGAGACAACTGGTCTGCCAAAGCACAAGCGTAATATTTCATAACTAAGAAAGCTACTGACCAGAATCGATTCTTTCCACTTCTCATGAATCACTTTTGCCAAATTCAGATCAATATGAACCACATAGTCCTCAATGGTTAGTGATCCTTATGGAAAGGAGAAAATATATTCATTAAGGCATTCTGCACACAGTTATTCAAGCAACTAAAGTACAGTATCAATATTAAATGCAAATTTGATTTATCCTATTTAACTGCAATCCATGTGTAACTGTTTTTACATAACACAACGTATTAGTCAATATCCAATAGCAATCACATCTCTCCCTTTAACACAACTGAAAACCAAACTGAAAACCAGGTATCCTTTCCTGATCCAAAAGAAACAGCAGCAATCATCATGATGTCATGATATATCTTCCTCCTGACATACCTTTCTGATAGCTACATTTCTCATAGATTCAAAAAGAAAATGGGAAAAAGCACATACATCATAAGAAAGCAGCATAGATCTAAAACATCAAAAACACCTTTCTGCTAACAAAAAAGAACTTGATTCCTGGAGGGACAGGGATGCAAGGCAGAAAGGCTAGCAGCCAGACCCACCCATCATGTATGGAAGGCTTCACATCAAGTCATACGAAGCCATTCCTTCATAGGAAACGGAAGAGGGGAAAAAAAAAAAAAAAAAAAAAAGTGCTATTGAATTTTCTCTTCTCCCTTCTTTTGTTAGTTTTCACTTCTCATTTCTTATCTTCACACATCTTCAAGCTGATTATGGTTTTCCTCACCATGCTCCCCCAGCAGACTGGTGGGGTGTTTTTGTTCTGTTTTCACCCTTTGTTACAGCCTTATTTAATTTTCTATCTCAACAAGTCTTTGACTCTCTATCCCCAGTTTAGCCGATGCTTTCCCCTCAGTCAACATTTGCACCAGTCTCATCACTTCAGTATCCTGAGGCTTAAAAGAAGCTCAAAGGCCTATTGCTCAAAAGAAAAGTAAGCTAGTATGTTTTCTCATACTTTTAAAGGATGTGCATGGATGAAGAGATACAGGCTGAAGGTTGATACCTTCACTACTGCATCTACATTTCATACCAAGTTCAGGTTCCATTTTTAAATTAACAAAAGCAAAAGAACAGTATCCCAAGGAATTGCACAATTCTGTTTCCCAAAACCAATCATGACAGAAGGGAAGAGCAGGAAAAAGAAGAAAAAGTTCTTCTTAGCTAAACTCTTCCCAAAAATAAGGATCATAATTTTGTCCATACCTGCATCAATGCCAACAGGCCCAAATATCTCTTTCAATTGGAGTGCCAGTTCCGGAGGCAATGTTAGCTCTAGACAGTCTATGTTAAAGGCCACTGATGGTACTGGAGGAGGGGTTTCTATCTGGGCATCCCAATCTGGAGTTTCATTTTTTTCTTTATCGAATACCTCCCTGGATATCCCCTGGGTTTCTTTATCAGATTCCAGTTCTTCATCACCTGTAGGATCCTTCTGAGATGTTTGATCAATTTCCAGTAACAAAGCAGCTGTATTATGTACTTTCACATTCTCTGCACCACTTTCTGAAGTGTTATTGTCATTTTCATTACTTAATTTATTGATTTCCAAATTGGCAGGAGTTGTGTGAAGACCTTGAGGTGAAGTCACAGGTACACATAAACCTGCATCAAGCTGAGAAGCTGACTGCTTATTTTGTGTTTCCTCAGCAGTACTCACAGGCTGCCTGTCTATTTTCTGCATTTCTGACATGGACTGTTGAGTGATATCTGCTGCTGAGGCAACTGCATCAATTCCAGGAGCTGCATCACTGGGATTTTTGTGTTCCGCTGAATCATTCATAGAGACAGCAGTTAATGAGTCAGATATATCAGCATCTGTCACAACTACTGCGGTAGTACTACCTTCTGCAAAGCTGATCAATGAGTTCTTGTTCTCTGAACACTCAGAAATAGCTTCTTTCCCAAATATTTGCTGGGTTTGTTGAGGATTTGGGGGATTCTCACCATAGCTTGCATTTGCCTTGAAATCGGGGTCTGTGGCAATGGTCTCAGCTTCTCTTACCTGCAAGCATTCAGTACTGACATCCTTGCATAGCTTTTCATCAGAGTCTAACAGCAGGCCTGTGACCCAGTCAATGTCTTTGTTGCATCTCTCATACAGATCTTTCAGAGCTTCAACTGATAGAGCTTCAAAGAGCTTGCAGAGCATATTTAACTTTTCAGACTCATCAATATTGATAAGCTCACTTTCCTCCACAAATGTACTTTTATCATATGTAACTCGATAGGGTATTTTTTCCTGGAAATCTGAAGCATGATCTACATTTTTGGGTCTGAAGCCATCTAGTCTGCCATGCAACACTTTGGTAGTCTCAGGAAAAAGCATCTTCTTTTCTATTCTCCATAGGAGAGCAAAATCCTGTGGTTCAGTCTGTGAATGGCTACTTACTTGTCTACATGAGAACGTGTCATGTTTCTCTTCTGCAGCGTTAAGCACAGACAACTGCTCCTCTGCTTTGGGAGGTGGCAGATTATTGTTTGTAAAAGTGAGAGCTAATTTGTGATGTTTCCTTGTTCTTTTATTTTGCTGATTTTTTTTCTCCGTGGTTGTTTCACCAGCTACTGCTTCAGGTTGCTGAAAATGCAATTTCTTTGTATCCTGCAGCTCCAGGGTGTCCACAGGTATCCCACGAAGCACATCTACTGTGTCAAGAGCATTTCTGTTAACGTCATCTTTAGCACTTACACCTTCATCCAATTGATTTAGACTTGTCTTTCTCACTCTCCTTGACCTTTGTTGTCTCTGTTCTAAAGAACCTGAGAGAGGCCAATGTCCCACCATTTGCAATTCTGGTGCAATTTTACCTGAACTAACAGACATTTTTTCTTCCTCCAATCCTTTTTCAACAGTAAAGGAATCAGGCAGACCCACCTGCTCCTTATCTAATTCAAGAGGAGGCTGACTGGGAGTTGTACCTTCCTTATCAGTCTTCAGAGATTTTTCTAGTCTTCTAGGTCTTTTGACCCTCTGTCCCATTGTTTGTTCTATAGGCCAATCCCCCAGAAAGTTTAGTAACTCTGGCTTTCCTGACGTATCCAAAACTGAACTGCTTGGTTCAACTACATTATTTCTTTGTGTTAATTCTGGTTCTGCATGTATTTCACTATGTTGTTCTATTTCAGTTTTATCTTCAATAACATTATTTCTTTGTGTTAATTCTGGTTCTGCAGTCATTTCACTGTATTGTTCAACTTCAGTTTCACCTCCAACACCATTGTTATCACTATGTTCTTCAACTCTTTCAGGAAGAGGCATATGCACGTATACAGTCCCTTCAGAGCTAGTCACATCTAGCTCAACCACTTCAGTTTCAGTAATTCCTTCTATTTTTTCTCCCTTTACTTTTTTCTCAAAACGCAGTACTTTTGCTTCACAAGCTGACAAACAGATATCCAAGTTATTCTGAAGAGCGTTTTTCTCAGAACTGTCTTCCACTGAGGCCTTTTCCAGTTCTTTGCCCTCTTTCTGAAAACCTGCAGGAGCAGAGTTATTTTCTAATGTTAAAGTAGTAGCAGACAAAGGTTCTTTATCTTCAGCTAATCCAAGAGGCTCCAGTTTAGAAACAAAAGGTCTTTCTTCCTTAACGTCAGAGTGGCTCTCTCTCTTTCTGAAAGACAACAAGAAATTAAAAATACACCCATCTGAAACATTTTTAAGCACCTGTCCTTATTCATATTTTTAATTCTGAATCGGATATTTAACATATTCAAGATACAGATCAAAAGCTGCCTGTTAGAACACACTGTAATCATCCAGATGGAGAATACGTATGAAATCTTCACAACCTCACACTCTGAAATTTTCAGAGAGGAAAAAAACAAATTTAAGATGACTTAAGATGACTTTAAGATGACAAACCTCGGGACTCAATAAGAAAACAGAAATCAAGTAAAGAGGAGCTTTACTTGGTAAGTATCCCTCTTACTTCAGCAGGGGGCTAAGAATACTTGCCCAGTAGTCTATCTTTCCCCTTTCCTAACATTTACTTATATAAAGAGGCAGGCTGCTGCCTGCCATTTCCTCCTTTAAATCATCAAACCTGGCAACCATGTGTATTCAGTGAATACTACATGATCCACAGCACTAGATTCTAAACAAGGCTAGAAATTAAGCAGCAAGTAGTAATGTCTTTCACTATCTGCTATACTCCATTAATTACCAGAGTCCAGCTCATTTCAAATACATTAGGTATGTAAAAATGAGATTGTCAACATACGAGATGGTCAACATAACTACTGCAGTATCTGATTTCCTGTGCATTTTTATAATTCATGTGCAGCATTATCCACTACAAAATAGTCCCACATATACGACAACATAAATCTATCCAATTCTACAATAAATATACTCCACAAGAGCAAGCACATGATTCATTCCTATTACACTAAGAATCCCTCTGACAGAGGCATCATATTATACCATACATATATAACATATAGACTCAGAATCATTAACCTCACTGCATATGGAACTCGATTCTTTCTAAAAAGCTTGTTAGACATTTTAAGTATCTTTAATTGCAGTATAGATCTAACAGCACATTTCCAAGACAAGAGCAAGCAAGTTGAAAGGTAACACAGCTGAACCAAGAGATTTCAAAAAAGAAGTGGAAAGTTGACTAGATTCCTTGCTTGTTCCTTCCCAAGTTCTTCAAATTCTTACAAGTCA
>VZSV01000017.1:9286054-9301784 GCA_013398735.1 Nothocercus julius
GAGCGTACAGCAAGACAAACCAGAGAACACAGGGGCCAAGGCAAAAGCTGAAACAGCAATTCTTTTTGTATCAGTGCACTACGTCATTCAGAACAGGAAGTCTCAGACAAACTACTACCCCACCACATCTGGTGGCCTTTTTCTGTAAGAGGATGCTTTGCTTACTACTAAAAATCTAAAAATGCCATCAATAATGCATTTTCTTCAAATAAATATCAGATGGGTGGATTCTGAATAATCCAAAGCTACCCTCACCTCTCTGAAATATCTGAAAGCCTGATCTAGACTTTATTGTGAGGAGCTCCTACTCCTTACAGAAGCAGGATATTGCCAGTCAGTGGGAAGCAGGCAGTCCTTGACTCCTACTGAAGGCAGTTGCCATTGAGTTCCATTTTTCAGAAAGAGAATAGTCCACCATAGCACCTTTGAAAGCTGGCCAACTTTAAGCTACGCAAGGAAATTCAAGTGAAGAAACATCATGTGCGATTACGAGAAAATCACAGAATAAGTTACACTGAAATGGACCTCTGGAGACCATATTTCCCAACGTCCTATGCAGTGCAGGTCCAACTAGCTCAGGCTGTACAGGGCCTTATCCTGTCAAGTTCTGAATACCCTCAGGATGAGAAGTCCATACGTTTTCTCGGCAACCTGATTCAGCTCTTGACTGCCATTGTATGAGAGGAAAAAAAAAAAAATCTTATATGTAATCAAAATTTGCCATGTTCCAATTTGTATCCATTTCCTCTTGTCCTATCCCTGCACGCTTCTCAGAAGAGACCTTTTTAATCTTCTCTATAACCTCCCAATAGGTAACTGAAGACAGCAACATGATCCTTCCTTAGCTTTTCATCCTTCATGCTGAACAAACTAGTCTGCTCAAAACTAACATCTGCAAACCAGCTGGGACTGCACTCTGTCACATCATCCGAGTATTCATCCCTGAGAGATGCCAGTACCCTCCTGAGCTGCTGCTTATACAGCTCATCACAACCCTCTGAACCTGGCTCCCAACCCCTTTTCCAGCTACCTTGGTATCCACTTAAACGGTTCAAAGCTCACCTATTTGGTTCTAAGTTTACTAAGGGAGACAATGTAAAAACGTGCTGCTGAAGAATAAGCAAACAACAAAGTTGATCCACCCCAAGCAAGGGTTTGCTCCTCTCAGTCCTTCCAGTACTGATGGCCCTACACTAAGTGGAAGCAAAAATGTTCCAAGTAAGGCAGCAGACCAACTGGATGCAAACACAGACACAATCTAATATCATCTTTGCAATTTCAGAATCCCAAAGGGACAGTCACTGTACCTTAAATGCAAAGGAAGTGCTGTCATGGAAGCATTACATAATCACTATTGATAACAGCCAGTTTCTTTTGTATGCAATTAAATTGACAGGAGAAAATTCTCATAATACTATCTAAAATCTTGAAAAAGTAAAGACTGCATGCAAAACAATCAAAATAAAATATAATTAGGGGATTTTTAACACAAAAATCTTAATTGATCTCTTACTACCTCATGAGCCATTGTGCTAAGTGGTACTTAAAAAAAAATACAAGCTTACAGAACAAGAAAGATGTAAAATCTAATATGACTTTTTCCTTTATATTCTTACCTTTCAAGTTCCTTTGGTTTAAACTTCCACCAAGTGTCTGGCTCTCGGAACATGACTTTGTATTTGAACTGCTGAGCCTGAATAAAGCAGATATAAAATAAAGACAAATCAGTCATTTCTTTACGGAAAAGCACGCTACATACAAAAAACACAGGTAGCTTTAACAAAGCAAATTTTGCATTTCTCAGAACAAATTAAATACTTGAAATAAGGAATTTTTGTCCAGTGTTCATTCCTGGAGACTTCAAACTGCATGTATGAGATACAGATATACATATACAGATATATACACACACACATCTCTTACTGTAATCTTAAATGTGTACCATGATCATAGTAGACAGGCAGACAGATACAAGATTCAAGTCTCTAGGTAACATTCACCTCTGCCACGCACACACAAAATATGCTATTTATAGTGATTTTTTAATTTATTTATATTATCCCTTTAAACATTCAACCTCTTCCCAGGTCAAAGTGCAGAGTAGCTCCCTCTTCCTACGGGCTACAGGCATGTTTACACTGACTCTCACAGACAAACACATTGCTTCTATTCAGAGTTTACCAGATGCAAACCAGTTCCGGAACAGAAGCAATTCACGTGCACTAGTGCAGCTGTAAGGGGCAGCCTTCCTGACGCCTGGCAAGCTACAAGTAAAGACGATGTCAGCGTATGGTCCTTACACAGCCTAGTCTCATCATGAGAGAAAAGCAGCCCAAAGACTCACTAGGGTACACACTGCAAGTACTGTGCCATTTCTTACCATTCCTGTTTTGGGAAAAATTTAGCACCCTACTCAAGCCCTGCATTTCCTGTAAGAATTCTTTTTACACCTTTACTTCAAGATACAACAAAATCAGAGTCTTTCTTACAGATCTGTTACTTTGTCAAATGTTAACAAAAGCAAGTATAATCAAAAAATTTATTAACAGAAATGATGTGGATTCAAGCCTCACTGTTCACCAGTCCTGCAGAGCTTGTAGGTAATTGCTCAAAAGCTGCCCATTCTGTTCTGGGTGCTGCTGCACAGGCTCCTGGACATGTGCAGGAGAAATCCCACAAGATCTACTTTCAGAAAGCAATCAGGGCTCGAGAAGTCCAAGCTTGCTGAATGAAGACCATTCATCAACAAAACTAATATAGTGTGAGCAGCAGAAGCAGAAGCTAGAGCACTATTCAAAAATATGTTTAATGCCAGAGTATGATAAAATTACAGGAGGCCAAGGCATTTACTAAGTTACTCTCACTTCTCATCCCAGTTCATTCCTTTGCTAAATCCAATTGGAAACCTACCCAACTGTTTTCAGCATAATGATTAGTGGATGTTTTGTCTATCCCTCCCTTGTTCCCAACACACTCACAGTACTTCTTTAAAACAAAATTTTGTTGTCATAACATTACTGAAAGGTGTAACATTTTATGTTGAAAGGATACCACTTCCTCTAGCATCTTATGAATAGTCAAAGATCAAAATAAGAGTTAGATCCTAGAAGTGGTGAAATTAAGTAAAAATGAAAAGTTGTAACAGAGTTACAACTTGTAAGAGAGTCCACTATGTTATTTAAATCATTAAATGTAACTCTGCAAGTTAAATGGAGATTGCATATACTTAGTACAAAATCAAAGCAGGTCACCTTTCACTATACTACGAAGATATTGCAGGTGCCGTAGTTTGATTGCATCACTTCTAGATAAACGATTAAGTGTAGCTGTCTATTTTCTAGCAAGATTAACATTTCAGAACTGCTTTTAAAAATTCCCACTGACAACAGTTCCTTATATATATATATATAGGGATATATATATATAGATATATATATATATATCTCCATCCCACTGCAAAGTAAAGGCAAACTATTTCTGATAGTACGTTATTCTCAAATAAAACACAATTTTGATCCTCAGGCTAATCTTCATGGAACAAACAAAAATATTAGCCACTGTTTGGTTGTTAGTCTCATCCTATATTTGACAGAGAGGTAAACAAGACTGTTTCACAGAGCATCAAACATACAATCAGCACTAGTTGATATGAGTAATAACAGAAACAAGCTTACAATTTTGCTGATAATATAAAAGAACAGAATTCAGTTTCCCCTACAAAAGTTATATTTGCTTCTAAGGACAAAGCATTGGGATTTGTTACTTGGAAACTAGGCCAGGTCGATAAGCAGGTACGCATGGAGTGTGTGACATGATGCAATACAATATCATACGATACTATTCCGACTCCAGGCTATATCCTCCCTTGTGGAAGAGAAACAAGAGCTGGACAGAGAACAATAACTGCATTTTAAAACATACATTCTCATGCTGGTCAACCATCCCCTTTCATATTGCTTAAGTTATCATACTAACCAAAGTAACATAAGGCTTCATCTCCCATGCCTGTATGTTTGTGTTATCTATTATTATAGGAGACATTCTCTTTTCAAATGCTTCTTTGGCTGAAAGACACACATGTACAAAAAAGTTATACAGTTAACTTCTTGTTAATAAAGCAGACGTGTAACATTTTCAACTAATTCTCTAAATTTGTACCATTATTTTTTTAAATAGATAACCTCTAATGATTAACCACAGTGTAAAGAACTCTTGCCATAGCTTGATTTTTCTGTTCCAAGGGCTTCTTTATTTTAGAAATCCCCCACCCTCACACGGAAAACTACTGAGGTATGGCATTATACTTCTGAATTAACATATGTATGATAATCAAGGAATGAAAATGTAGATGTAAAATGTACCAAGATGACTAATCAGTAAATTAAACTAAAAAAAACTACATGATCACCTTAAAGTGGACTTCTTTGTTGCATACAAAATTCTTGGCTTTTTAACAGTCTTAAGATTAGTCCACTCTGTAAACTGCATAAAATATGAAAAAATCAAAAGAATTATTGTAATTTTTAAGTACACAGTAATAAAATGTTTAGAATCACTACCTTTAAGATACATCATCCTGTTTTTATAGCTATGTTACAAAGCATCTGTACTATCAACATTATCAAAACTATCACTCATTTCTTATTAACCCATTTTTTCTGCAGGTTAGAAATTTGACAGCAGGAAAATTCACACTGAGCAAATAAAAGCTTGAAAATAGCTGTTTCGTGGAGAGTCTAGTGGAAACCAACATCAAAGAATACACCAATTACAGTAAAAACATCATCATCATTTCTTCTGTCTTGTTCTTACAATTCTTACAATCTTTGTCTTAAATTTGCCAACAATCACAACTCTCTTGTTGAAGAGAAGGAAAAAAAAAAAAAAAAAAAAAAAGGAACAGCATGAAAAATCTGTGTAGGTGTTATTTGTATCAGCATCCTCATTACTTATTGCATATGCACATGTAATTGCTCATCTTAATCTTAGAAGAAGCAATCTTGGGAGATGGTAAAGATTAGCACTCCAAAAATGGGACACAGCCCGAAATACATACCATGAGAATGTGGGGAGAAAAACAACCCTTCGACACAAACACAAGCATTTTTGTGTGTAAAACACACCGTGCACAGGTCACTCCTGAGTTTGTGCTCAGATTCTTATTTACTAAAAACAATTCTAAAATGGGATAAACACCCATCCTGTGACCCAAGCATTACAGGACAGGCAGCTTTTTAAGCAGCACCCAAACACTGAGCTGTAAACAAGCAAGGAAATCCCGGCTTTGTTCCTCACCTCGTTTCCTGTTCCAGTCATGGGCTTCCCCTAAGCAACTGGCATCATAGTGGTACTGTCCGTGTTTATAGAAGTAATCATCAGTACTAAGAATGATCCCACCTGGATTATCCTCAAGCAAAGCCCTGTAAAAGATCAAGAGGCAAACAGTGTTTCTCCCTTCACCTCCCCACCCAACATACTGGCTCCCATGCATGTAGTTGGACTCTTGCACAAACGAAACCCAAAAGGCATGGCTGATTACCAGGAACAGAAGGAGCAACTCCGCATGTGTGAAGAGTAACCCTTGGGGCAAAGATGATCTATAATCATTTCCCCTCCTTTTTCTCCAGAAGTTGGAGATGTCCAAGGGAAACAGCTGCTAGAGGCTTCCTGAAAGCCTCCTTTCAAGAAACCAGAAATGTTCTTCCATCTATATCTAGTGACATATTTTGGCACTGACAGATATGTATATGGTCTTAACTGCACCAGAAGTTTCAGATGCCGGCCATGGAAGCCTAAATGCAAACAAAGCTTTTGGGAGTTAGGGAAAAGAAAAACAAAAATAAATCATGGGTTTGATCTGATCAGTTCAACACACACTGCTTGCACTGATTCTCTTAAAAGAATTCCCATCATGGAAAGTAAATTTCTACCTTTGCAGAGTTGGTATGTTTCCATTTTTTTTAAACTCAAAGGAAACACCTGAACTGTAGAGGGACTGGAAGAACATGGTAGAGCTAAATAGTACTACTCGAATATTCTGCTGGCATAAACTCCATTCTAGACCTTAGGCCTGTGGCAGAAGTTAGAGCCAACCCCTCTTATTTCAGTGTCCACTAGAACTGCTGCAAGCAGCTCAGCAACTATTATTGCACGAGATGGTGCATGTACCATATGACTGCCCGTCCAACTATTACAACTATTTACACATCAGAAAATAGTCTCTGCCTCCACTAAATCCCATGAAACAATTAAGCAATTTCTTTTATAAGCTCACAATATAGATGTTCTACCTTGCCAAAAATGATTTTCCTGATCCTGGAACGCCTCTGAGAAGAACAAGTACTTGACCTATAAGGTGCATCTTTTTTCTCATCATGTGACAAACAGGTGGCTGCTGTGCTTGCAAGTGGTTCAGTTTTGAGATTCTATCTTGATTTCCCCATACCTTCAAGGAAGCATTGCTATCCCAGGCATTGGAAACCACTGGAGAGGAAAAATAAAGTCCTTTCATTTCAAAAGTCTTATAGTCTGAAAAAGGTCTCCACTGGCCCGGACTAGCAGCCACAGGAGTTACAAAGCTGTGATTTCCACTGGACGGATAAAACTGGGGAGCCATGGGATTCCAATACTGCTGAGGTTGAGATGACGGCATAGAAAAATTTAAATTATATTCCTGCTGAGATTGCTGAAAATCTGCAAGTTCTGGTGTTTTGAAATTGGATCTTTCAAGAGAGACATTCACATCTGGAAGAAAAGAGCTCTGGCTGCTGCTGCAGGCATCCATTTCCAATCCGTGCTGTTCCAGGCACTTGGAATTAGGATTTTCAGGGACAGCTATTACCAGTTCCACAGGTCTCTGGGAGGACTCACCAGAAGCAGCAGTCACACTTCCACGGTCTGAAACAGTATTTTGTGTCTGACTGGAATTCCCACACAGCATGTCTCCACTGGATTGCTTATAGACTTCTGGAGCTACATCAGGCATTTCTGACAAACCAGAATCTCCCAGTGTCTGTGCAAAAGGGTCCAATTCAGCTGACGAACTAACTTCTGCGTGGATGCTCAGCTCACTCACAGGCACAGGTGGCTGAAAACAGCCGAAGTCTTCTAAATTCTCTTTATTCATCTCCATTTGCTGTGGAAATAGGGCATTGCAACCAGAATCAGGTTTTTCCCACCCAGAAAAATCAGTAAATCCAATAAAACTGTCATGTTCCACAGTGTGTTTATGTATGATGTGGTCGTCTGCAGAATTAGGCAATTCATCACCCAAGCTGTACCTCACAAAAGCATTCTCTATTAAGGAATCCAGTTCCTCAGTCAGCTGCATATCATGTGATAGGACTTCTCCTGTTCCTTCAGAACTATTTTCTTGTGCAGTACTTTCCTTCATTCTTTCATTTGTAACAGATCTCTGCTGATTCACAAGAGCCACTGATGATACTACTGGGTCAAAACTTGAGATCTTTGAAGATGCTACTCCTTTTGCATGAGTAGACAGCTCTAGTAGATAATCCATAGCACTTTCTACTGTTGAATAAGGTAAAGAGAAAAAAAAATGGTCAGCTGAGGAAATACAAGCTGATGTAAATACAATTCTTACATCAAGAAGCATTTAAAAAAACTAAAAAGAATTTTAAACTCCTTACCAACTCACATTTCAACAAACCTCCCACAAACCACTTGAGCTGTTTCTCATTAGAGATAAAGACAAAACTGAACACAGACTTATTGCAAAACAGTAACCTAGTAAGCACAAAAAATGACTAAAGAAATATTAAGCTTAACTGGGAAAAAAATGAAACAAAACAAAAAACAGAACTGGATGTTTAAGATGCTTGCTTCTAACACATACCATATAGGAGAAATCATGCAAAATTAACTGAAAGACATGTCAGTTAAAAAAGGATTAAAGAAAGAAAAATATAAAAATTACTTTCATTATGACTAGGCCCAATTGAAAGGTTCATAACTAATAATCTCAAAAAAAAAAAAAAAAAAACAAAAACAGAAAAAAAAAGTCTGCATGAATTCTTTGTAACGACATTATACAAAGTATAAGTTGCCTCTGCTCTGCCTGAACAAAATGAAAGCCCGGAACATTCAGCATCTGAGACCCAAAACTAAGTTTCTGTTTTTCTGAAGGAAAATTCAGCAAAAAAGACAAGTTCTTTGAAGTACAATTCTTTTTGCACAGGGAGATCTATGCTCCTTTAATTTAGATCTTCCCACCCTGTCTACTATACAAGACTGACTATTATTACTCATGTGAAGACAGTGAGTATCTTTCAAATTTTCTTCATTTTTAAAAGGACAACACAGTAACAAACTTGGACACATTTCTATAATCCAAAGTAAAAAACGTGTGCTAAAGTTACAACAGGACACCCCTTGACAGGTAGGCAGATATCCACTGAATTCTCCAATAAAGTTCTAGATAAAGCTATTTATTATTTTCATAAAGGTAAATCTTAAACACAAATGAAGAGACCACTAGGAGTGGGTAAGTAATTTGGCAGACTGCAGGGGGAGAAACACAGCTCAAGCAGAGAATTTATCTTGCAAAAACTAATCCTCAGTGAAATCACAAGATCATGATGAAAAACAAAGTAAAACAAAAGAACAAGTCAAACACTTAGGCTAAAGCTGCCAGGACCATACACTGTGTAGCAATGCCTTAAGAAAGTGTGATGAAGAATTTAATACACCCTTCCAGCAGAAAGTTTCCACATCCAATTGATATAGCACAGAAAGTAACTGGAAAAACTGAATTCTCTTCACCATTTTGCCTCTGCCTGCTGTGTCACAGAACAGGACACCTAAACCGTAAACCATGCCTGGGTTTCAAGGGCACGCTGCTACTGCGACTCAGCACCTCACTGAGACGTCGTCTGACTTGGAGAATCTTGCCTGGGAAGAGGTATGAGATTTCAAAATACTATGACTGACTCACTCGTTAAAAGCTAAACTGACAAATACACTTGCAACTCCCACATTGAGCTGGGGTTGCTCGATTTAAGAGCTATTTGTGCAACAAAACTATAATACTGTGTTTTATTTACCTTTAAAATCACATTCAGACAAAACCATATAAACCACACTAGGATCCAGATCAGAAAACATTTCTGACATGCTGTTGAAGAGCTCTTCCTTATTGACACTGTACATTGCTTGTGGTACTGAAAGTCTCGGGTTCCCGTGAAGGGACACAGCAACAGCAGTTCTGTCGAAATTCCCACTTTTCCGAGAAGGACTCCCGCCAGTTTTCCTTTTCCGTGGCATCTTCTTTTCCAAAAAATCAGCTTTTTAGTTTGTCCGCCTGAGTTTGACAGTACCAAGCTTAGAAATCACAATAAACCTGTCCTAACCAGGAAGGGCACATCACAAGTGGGAGACCTAGAAGGAAGAGAATGGAGAAACTTTACAAGACACATAGGCCACTTTTCCACACGCCTCTTCTTTAGATAATGAAAAGATCCCAAACAATCCATAGGCATCCAGAAAAGCACTTCATATGAATGGCTGGCAGCAAAATAGGAGTCTTATTTTCCACCTATTTCGATCATCACTTTACGTCTGGAAAGAGTTTTAAAAGTCCAGAAAAGTGGAAAAGAAAACAAGAAAAACAAACAAACCCCTCATATTCTGTTAAAAAAATCAGAACCTTTGCTCCTTCTACAAAAGTATTGTACAAAAGAAAACATAACAAACATCTCCAAATCATCTGTAAGTCTTCCAAAACATTACTGTTTTTTTTTTGTTTTGTTGTGGGGTTTTTTTTTGATATTTTTAAAAGTAAACAATTGAAATTGGTCAGTGTTCAAACACTGGCAGATTGCCCAGCCGGTCTGGAGTCACTGCCGGAGATGCTCAAAACCTGACTGGACACACTTCTCCAGTGTACCCTACTTTGAGTGGCAGGTTGGATCTCCAGAAGCCTCTTCCAACCACAGCAATTCTGTGATTCTGGGGGGTTCGGCCCTCCTCCTCCACTTCTTCCATAAAAGCTTTTAATACTCTTAGTTCAAAACATCATGGCATCTGGAACCACTGTAGTTATTACACTACTTCTGCATAGAAAATGAAAGTAATTATTCTCCAAAGCATATGCAAAAAGTATGATTTCAGTTTTTCTCTTCCTATTAAATAAACTCAGAGCTCTGCTGGGTTCTAGTGAAACTCATATTATTAAAACCATTACTAAGTTCTTATAAAGAACCATTCAGCAGACTAACAAACCTCAGGCAGTGTGAAAATCTGCAGTCCAAATTACAGCCAAGACCCACTGTTTGATGGCAATTACTAAGCAGAACATAAAACGCCTGCTTCCGTATGAAGTCTATTCTGCCAGAGATGAACCCTTTAGTATGAACAGATAAATCCACGGCAGCACGAAGCAGACCTTCCCTCCCTGGATTCCCTGACACACAAATGGCAATGCCAGGTCCATGTGAGATCCTGACAGCGTTTCTCTACTATTTGAGCAACCTCTTCCAGTAACCACGAGAAGTATCATTTACAAAGAGGTGGCCTCTTACACTTCCAAGTTGTGGATTTTTTTCTTAATAAGAAAAACAGACAACTCCAGGATCCCAGGAGTTTCCACCATATGTAATTTGACCGTAGGTAGATGAGACAGATGTCAAACAATGAAGACATCAAGAAAGAATGAAATATATGAGAGAAGGAAAACAACACACAGGAAAAGGAAGAGACAGACTTCCAAAAATGAAGGCAAGACAACAGTAGAAACTGCTTGCTAGCCAGCCTTGGGACAACCAGAACTGTATTTTTTAATTATATATTTTTTTAGTCGCGCTTCAGTTATTGAACGAAGATCAGCATGTTTTCTTGTGGAATAGCAGTCCAGGAAACAAATTATACTATTCTTTACTGTCCAAAAAAAAAAAAAAAAAAAAAAAGTTACAGTAAGTAATGAATTTCAAACTCATATTCCTATTTGATTCATCCTTCAGTCCATAAAACAGGTTGAGACGTGACCTGAAGTAAAATGTTTCAGTGCTTAAAAATGTGATTCTTCTTCACTATAACAGGTTCAGTGAGAAAGCAAAGCTCCTGGAAGCAAGAAGCTATTCACACACCTTGATGTTACTAATCAGCTAGAGATTTTAATATTCCTGGTGCTGTTAACACTTCAATCCAAATCCCCTGTAATAAATCAGTCCCACAAGGAACTGCTGCTAAGAGACACTGTCTTCAGCGAGGTCTTCTAATAACAGATTTTCTTACTTCACTGAAGTATTTTCCTTATCCAGGTACTACATTTACTAGACCGCGCATCCAATTATATATTAAGATAAATAATAAATTCATGAATTCACACACGTCTGCCTGAATCCAGATCAATAAATTACACTGTGCTACTTCAGTATTAATGAGGCCTAATTGCTTTCCTTATCGTCATAGGCCATTCCCACTCCACCTACACTTTTTGTTTTCAACACAGTTTTTGTTTTCAAGCTAAACTTCTGCTGAAGTGGTCCTGACACCTAAAAATCTAGTGAATTCATTACTACAAATCTTTAATATTATTACAGAGGAAGAAATAAGAAAAACACAACAGAAAAATAATAGTAGAAAGGAAAACGGTTTCTAATTTATTCTTGCCAGTCCCATATTTCTTAACCTTTTATCAAATACATTATTGAGAAAAAGGTTGAAATAAACATGGAGATTTTTATCAAGCAGGAATTTAAGAAATAAATCCACATATGTCTTTCCTCCCTGCTTTACCGAAAATATTACCTCTGCTTTTCCAAAAGCATCTTTTCCTTCTACAGATTAAGAAATTCTTCAAAACTTGTATCATCTCTTTCCTCATTAGTTCAGAAAACAAAACTCAAAAATTAAACTCAAAATTATTTTGCTACTTTGTTCCAAGTTTACTGATCAGTTTAGTTCAGAAATCTTTCTTTATTTTCTCAGACAGCCATTTCTGAAATGAAGTTGGCTTTGCACCTAATAAAAGAACAGGTATTAAAATAAAGTGTTTCTGTTTTTTTTTTTTTTAATTTTGAGGGGAGGGAAAAAAGTTCTTTGATTACTTGGATAATTCTGAAAAACTAGATTCTAAAAAGAAATTTGTAGTACAAAGGAAACAGAATTAAACAACTCACTGTAGACTTAGTGGGCAGAAAAGATACTTGTCACCTCAAAATTTGCACATAGGCTTAATGATTTACAGAATTTTTGCAAAGACTTTAAAGATTGTAAAAGGATTGATTTATGCTTTAACCTATATATCTGGATGAAGTGCAAGTCACAAAGTGTTGACTTATCAAATTTATAGGTCATCATTATGCCTGGCTTCTTTCAAATAAGGTATTTACCACGGTCACTATGGCAGACATATTTTGACAGATGCTACTTTGTTTACCACCATATTGTCATTGTAATTCCTGGGCAAATTCCTCATAAATATTTCTGTAGATATTACCAAGCACAATGAAAATATAAATAGAAGCATACGATCACATAAAACACACTGTACTGTTACTATAATCTCATTTTTATTACATAAGAGATAATGCTAATATATTCAACTGAAAGGAAAAAAATATTCACTTGCTTTTAAGAGCATGTCCTGAACTTTAAAAAGAACATTAACTATGGGCTTATATTTTTAGATATTCAGATTTCTCTTTTGGAAAATTAATATATTTAGAAAACAGAAATAATTTTCAACAATATAGGAGTCAAGGCTGCTTCAACTGTCAAACTTGCAGGGTTTGTAGTTTCATCTTTAGTTTCTAAATAATATAAATGTAGCTAGCCACAAGTGAGACTGCCTTCTCCAAGATTAAAAGGGAGTTGTAATACCATCATGATTTAGAAGAGCAAGGCTATACTGAACACACTGAAATGGAATTCTGAACAATGCTACAATTTCTGCAAAATACTCAGGTGTCCACTACTCAATTTTGAGTATCATGGTTCTATACGCAGCCCATTAAACCAAACAGCTGCTTCATTTCAGCACTGATAAAAAGAATACTCCCGTGGCACTCAACATCACCGTCAAAAAAATACAACTAAAAATTAAAAGACAAATCCTAAGTATCTCTCCTGTCTTCTTCAAAACCACACATCTCCTGATGTTAAGAATCTTCTCCCAGAGTAGTTCAACTACCAAAAGCAAGCATAGATACAAAAATTTACCAGCATGAAAATCACCTCTTAATCAAGCAAACTGAAGAAGGAAAGAGATATTGAGAGACTGGCACCCTCTATAAAATGACTTCCAAGTTTTAACACCCTAGAAAAGAGAAAGCAGACGACTATCAGCTCAGGCTGCTTTAACGTCAGCAAACTTTCTAGGTAGCCAGAATTTAGTCTTATATGTAGATATTGCCTTTTTCAGCACTGCTACCCATAAGGAGCTGGATGGACAAAGCACAGTAATTTTAACTTTTTTCCTAGAAAAAAAAATGAAATGGAATTTTTCTTTGACACATAAACTAAAGAATTAAAAACAGTTAAGATCATCTAAACAAAAATCTAAGTAAAGAACTCCCCAAAGCCCTCCAAACACAAACATGTCATTAGGATAACTTTTTATTGAAACATACAAACATATGCTAAGCACTCTTCAAGATTTACTAAAGATATTCAGGTCATGATCAAGTTCAAATGACATATAAGTCACCAAAATCCAACCCTGATCTAATGTAACTTCCAAGCAATATGACCAAAGTTACCTGATTTATATATATTTTTAAACTTCTTTGAGCAATTTATAGAAGGTAACTGCATACATACAAAAGAGTATTTTTAGCCATTTTTTGAATTTCAAACTACATAAAATATTTATCATGTAATTTTTTTTTTCTATTTTTTGGCTTTAGAAACACATTGACATTCTGGAGACTGAAAAAAAAATCTGTTAATTCAAATTAAATAATAACGTTACAGAACTTACATTTTGAGCTTCATTGAGCTGCTCTGCAGCGGGTCCCCTTTCATCTTTTAAAATTCAGCACTGATGGCACATTTAAAGATTTTGCAGTTAAAAAAATAGAACACACTCTTCCGTCAGGAAACCATACTGTCCAACATACAAATTAGATGTCAATAGAAGTAGGTGCCCCCTCCTGACAAAGAAATTAACAGAACAGGAAATAAAATGGATAGTTTGTTCATGGACCATGTAACTTTAGGAAAAGTTTTAATACTGAGCAATACATATACATTTTAAATAGACTAAGAACACTTAACAAATTACCAAGGTGCCAAGTTGCACTCTGGTCTAAGTTTTGCTAAGGATATCTACTTGGTTTCAGCTATGGAATTTTTATGTTAAAAAGTTAACTTATATTAAGCAAAGAAACAACATAAGTAAAATAGAATTAATTGGTAATAAATATAAGTTTCCTCACTTGTCCTTTCACTTTGCTCCTTGTTGCAAATCTTAACCATCTTGACAATGTTCTTATATCCATGCTGGTCACAAAAATATTCATTCCATCATACGGGGAAGAGAAGAAATCCTGGAACATTAAATATATTACCTATTGATAAATCATTAATTTTTAATGTTCTAATTATTCTAGAAAAGTGCACTTCTGTTCATCAAAGCAGCTGAAAAGTCCTAAACTACTGTGTCTACACAGGAGATAAGTTAGAGATCATTGCAAGCCTGACTTAATTCCAGTGTACATACATATTAATCTAGAGCTCAGTTTCTAAAAGCAAGCAAGGAAGGAAGGAAGGAAGGAAGGAAGGAAGGAAGGAAGGAAGGAAGATCAAGATAATACCCATGCAAGAAACGTGAATTTAAACAAATATTCCGATATGCTCCTAAAACAGCTGGCCGAGGACACAGTTTCTTTAAAGGAACCTTCCCAAGGCAGAGAAGCTCATCTCCAGTGTTGCATCTAGTCACCCTGCAATTCTCCAAAGCATAAAGAAAGGTGATCAAAACATGCAGAGTGCTTAATGAAAGCAGGAACTTCAAAAAGAGGATGTGAATTTACAAAATGAAGGGCAGGCTGCTGGCAGAGAACACTGCTCAGCCCACTCCCAAACACAGGCCTTCCCCAAGCTGCATGAAAGGAGAGACTGAAGAGCCACTCAGCAATTCTACAGTGTTTTAACTCTGAAATACAAATTCAGCCTAGGACGGCAAGATGAGGCAGAAAGTGTAGCTGATAGCGTAACACTATATGCTTTCCTCTCCTTAAATTTCTGTTTACTGCATTGGACTGTGTAAAAAATGCATGAAAATACAAAGGCTATTTCCAGATTTGCTCCCTTGATTTCGTAAGTCTTACAAATGGAGCAAAACAAGCAAGTATTTAAGTAGAAGCACAGACCTAGTAGCAGCTACCAAAACCGAACGGAGGCCCAAACACGGTATTGCCTCGTTCCAGTTGTACAGCAAGGAAGTTTGCACTTGGTTCAAGACCCTGCTCTAAAAACCACAAGGTAAAGAAAAGAAGAAGGAAATGTCTGCCAGCAGTTTTTCTAAGTAAGCCTGAGAGTAGCAATGGCGACAGTGTGGGTTCCTTTCGCATTCTTCCATTTCTGTTCGCAGTGGTAACAGAAGAGGTTACTTAAAGAATTACTTATTTAATGTGAAAATCTATACCCAGCTAGAGACAAAGCACTTTTAAAAGAACACTTAAAGCAACTTCTCTGCTCTTCTCCCACTCAGTGTTACTTTTGCTGATGGTTCAGAGGGCTTTTTCTATTTCAACTGTTTTAACTAAGG
>VZSV01000017.1:9305699-9320428 GCA_013398735.1 Nothocercus julius
CCCACGGCAGCAGCGCCCTGGGGAGGAGAGGGCTCGCAACGGGGCGGGTCAGCTCTGCGCCCCGCAGGAGCCGCGTTCAGGCTGGCGCCGCGGGGCGCCACAGCGCGGGGGCTGCCGCCACGCTCCGGGGTAGACGTGGTGTCTAGGGGGCGCCTGGCCGGCTGTGGCGGAGCGCGGGGGGCTCCGCGAGGCGCCTGGCGGGCTGTAAACTAGCGGTGAAAGGGAGGGCGGTTTGAGTTGTGGTGCCGCCGTCCCCGCCTCGCTAGCAGAGTAACGTGAGAGTGGTTCTGCAGGCTGGTTCTGGGGGAGAGAGCGGTGGGTAAGGGGCTGTGGTGAGATGTAAAGTATCCGTGAAGGAGAGGCTCGTGGGAGGACTTGTCCGGGCAGGCTGTCGTCGGGAAGAGGTCTGGTTCTGCAAGGAGCACTTGACAGAGATGGACGATGGTGGGGGAAGACAGGAGGAAAGACGGGCTCCTGGCAGGCTGAGGTGGTGATAGATAAACAGCGTGATAAACAGCCCTTACACTGCAAGGGCTGGGAAGCCTCTATGAAGAGAAGTGAGCGCCTGAGCAAGAGTTGGGAATCCATCAGCACAAGAATAGGGGCAAAATTCCTACGAACACAGTCAGAACTATGGACTCTGAGGCAAACATAAGTATTTATAAAAATATAAGCCTCCCAATCATCTGAATTTGGGAATGGAGGAAGGGGGATGGAAAAGCCTTGGAGCTCAAGTGCCCCTACAGTAGAGGAGCTGGCCTGGAAGCTCAGACTCCATAGGGAAATAAATACCTGCACTTGGATATAAATTCCCTGCTCTGAGAGGTATAGCAAAGACACTTTTATTTATGTCTGTGTGTAATGTGTGTGTGTATATATATATATATATATATATGCACATAATATATAATTAAAAAAAAAAGAAGAAATCCTGATGAAGTTTATCCATGCCTGGTTTCCAGGAACTGCACTTAAACATACAGCCATAGGCTTCCTTGTAAGCTCCGTCGCACGGCCTGTGCCAGCAAGGCAGCAGGGCAGGGGCTCACTTCCTTATCCCCCTGCTTCCCCTCGCCCCCGGCCGCCGCGCGCCCAGGAGAGGCCTCCCCGCCATCCGCAGCCACCGCCGCCGGTGCCAGAAGCGTTTCTGCCCCAGAGGGAGCCACGTTGTCTCCCAGCTCCATCCCCGCCTGCATTGTGATTCATCCAGCTCGCAGAACAAGGCGGCGAACTCCCCCGGCCTCATTTCTCTTTCATTTCCCTTCAAAGAGGGAAACAAGAAGTGGCCTTTCACAGGCTACTTAGGCTGAAGCGCTGCTTATTTAGCGCCTCATCTTGCAGCCTTCATCACAAGAAAGATCAAGAAAAGTCGCTGCCGGTCGTAGTCCCACAGCTGCTTCCTTTTGCAGCCTAAGCTAAGGTTTCCCTCCTCCACCGGGGCTGACCTGTTTGCGGGGGAGGTGCGGCAATTTTAATGCAAATAAAGAGCAAGAAAGTTCAAAAAATAATATGTAGTTTTCTAATTAGCTAATTATGGGGTAGCTCTGTAGCTCCTGGGGATCGCGGTCCCCAAGTGCCCTCTGTCTGAGAGCGGAGTAAGTGAAAAGCTAGTATTTTTTTTGTGTGGGGGATTGAGTGTATTCTTGCAATGCAAATAATGTTAAAACTTTGAAAAACGGTATTAAAAGCATTTAATATGTCTGGGGAACGAAATTGATTTTCCTGTCGCTTTGGTATTTCAGTGCTTATCTTGTAGCTATATGGTATGCAATATTTAAATAAATAAGGCCAAACATTTACATTTCTAATACAATAGTTAAAGCATTCAGTCCATAGAATGTCCTAGTAGTTTAAAGGAGAGAAGAGAAGAAGAGGAAAAAAAAAAAAAAAAAAAAGGAAAGACCACTATGACTCACTGAAGTAAAATAAGAAAATCTTCAAAATACTTGTATTGCAAATATCCAAATATATGGAGGGGAAAAAAAATCATCTGTGTGTGTTTGTGTGTGATGCCAAGTAGTTGTTTCATGCATGTACAAGGAACTATTTGCTTTTTTTTTTTTTTTTTCAGTGTCTGGACAAGTATCAGAAACAAAATCTTTTCTCTTTAAGGGTGTGATGCTGGAAATGTGCTAATCATACGTTTTGGAAAAATAGGTCATGTAAATTCCACTCTAATGACTGTGTCTTTATATTTTTACAGTTGCCAAAAAAAGAGGAAGAGAAAGGTTTTGAGCATGCTTGAATCTGATAGCCTCCATTAAACTGCATTGCTAGTAGGGTGTTGCTACTGGCACTTCATGCATGAAACTATGTTGTTCTTTGCCAGTTGTACACATTTCAGCATTTGACACCACGAAAATGCCAGACTAATTTGGGTACTGGCAGATTTCTCACTACTACAGTTAACACTTTAAACAGGAGGGATATTGGCATCTAGATAGTTGAAAGAACCTCTAGTACAGTGATTATAATTATCTTTTTTTGTTGTTTTTAATTTTCACACAACTGTTTTTCAAACAAAACAGTGATCACCTTTTTTTTTTTTTTTTTTTGCTTTCCTTTGTGTTTCCTTATGTCTACAATTGGGTTGTTTTTACGTGGAGTGGCTTGACCATACAGCATGTAATCTGTGCTGCTTGGCACAAGCGTTTAGCTTGGCCTTCAGCGAGTGCTTTCACGACAGATTTTCCATTTCAGTTTCTGCAATGCTGCCTCTTCAAAGTAAAAACACTGCACTATGTTCTTGCTTATGTTATAATTCACATTAAAATATTATTACCAAAGATGGGCCATAAAGAGCAAGAGAATGACAATCATGTTTTTTCTTTCTGGTTATACACAGCCTACTAAGTCTATTCAGCAAATTTGTGCCTGCTTTCTTTCTATATAAAAACAATTTTCAGCTTAAAGTTATGGTAGTAAGATAGATATATATAACTTTGTTAGGTTTAAAGACAATTTTATTTCTACTTGCAGTAACATATTGAATATGCAAGCATATAAAGCATAGGAAAACATCTGAGAAATTAGGGTGCATTAAAATATTAATAATGCTACCTGACAAATTTGTCGCACCTCAAAAATTCATATCTGCCTTCAGCAAATCTAAAACATTATTTTTTTCAGTGAAATTGATACATAGTTTTCACCATTATTGAGAACTGAACTTTGGACAACTAATCAGAGCTCCAAATTATAGTGATATTTTCCAGCCCTCTAAATGAGAGGTGAAAAGTGCTCACATCTAGTTCCCACAGTAAACTCGGTAATAAAATGTTGATTCAGTCCCTCCATGTCATAACCCTTCCTCTTCCTATGGAGCCTTTCTTTCTGTCCTCAGCTTTAGCTTTTATTTATCTTTCATGGAAAATAAATGTTTGTTAACTGATCCAATCTAGGGGAAAAAAAACCCACAAACAAACAAAAAAAAAAAACAGAAAAGAGGCTTAGCATAATTCTGTTTTAAGATGTCTACTTGGCTTGTTGAAATCTCTGTATCTCCAGTATCATTATTTTGTCCAGGATATCATACTTTGCATTCCTGCAAAAATAACTCTCCCCTCAGCCTGGATTTGCTTTTTGAAATAGAATTTATTTAATTTAAAAAAAAAAAGTGAAAAGGGGATGCAGAGGACGAGGAACAGAAGGGAGAAGATATATATACATACACATATATATACATATATACACATATACTCAGATTTTTGGAAAGAGGTCAGGGAGAGAGGAGAGATGATGACAACAAATGATGTAATGCAGGTAGTAAAGAATTATACTTAATTGTGTCTTCTCTGCAGGCAGGGAATGAGATCATGCATATATGTGTAACAGAAAACCTACTGCCACAAGCACTGAATTTCAAATAAGTTTGCAATTCAGTTTTGATTTGTGGTGAACCTCATTCATGTATTGGATGTTCTCTGCTATGCTGTTTTTATCAATCTGATATGTCAAATTTCATAGATATCAAAAATCCATCTTGCTCTGTTGCGTCTAGAAAAGGAAAAAAAAACAAAATATGCTTAATATTTCTGCCTTACACATGGCAAAAAGTAATAAGCTGGCTTTCATTGTAACTACCATATGTTTTTTATCTGTTGATTATGACTGTGTTTATTTTTAAAAAAGGCATTTGACATATCCCATAGAAAAACTGTTTGTTATTAGGAATCTTAGAAATCACTATTTCTAAGTATTTAAGGACCGCTACTTAAAAATTAAATCTAGGAGTAAAATAGTGTATTTGCATATTAGGAAAAAAAAAAACAGATTTCGTTTATATTACTGTAATAATTAGACAAAAGTTAGTTAGTTTGTTGTTTGTTTTAAAAAAAAGAGTATTGTTTGGCATTTGTATAACATGTACCATCCCAAAAGCAACTGAATACACCGAGGGGATCCATTTCATACATCAGTCATCTGAGGCCACCTCTTAAAGTGCAACAGCTGTTTAACTGCACTGTACAGTACCAGAGGGTAGGTTACGGTGAATAAATCCACAGTTGAAAACACAGCAACTCTGTGTAAGTAGCATGCTCTTATCTGAGTTGGAATTTGACCAGGATATGAAAGTTGACTTACAGTTTTTACAAAACAATTCTGTCTTATGCTGAGCAAGTAAGAGGCTGGTTTGCAACAACATGGCATTAATGCCCTCCATTCATGGGTAAAGTCAGAGCCATGGGAACAAAACTGCCTCAGGAGGCAAAATATTCAGGTCTGCAGCATGCAAGGAAGAGCCCTTAGGCAGCTGCGCCAGATGACAGTGCTAACTGCAGATATTCCTCTGAACTGGACCCAGGCTGAATTGTTCTAGGTTAAGACAAAACTAATATAATTCAGGAGTGTATAACTGCAGCATTCATTTTCTTGAGCAGCTGAGCACCTGGGATATCTCTTTCATGGTCAGGCCACTAATGTGAGTGATCCTAATTGTCCTAGCTTAGACCTTGTATTCGTTGAGGAGAAAATGGGGTGGAGGCAGAAAGGGAAAGATTCTTGATGCTTTTAGTGGAAGCAATGTAATATGATACAGATTAGAGACTTAAAATAATCTTATGTACCTACCTGCTTACTTTTGCCCTGATAGCATGTTAAAAATTAAAAACTGTTTTGCCAGCATTAGGATAATATGGCATTTAGGTATTACATAGCACCCAAAATAACTGTTTTCCTTAGAGAAAAACAGGTTCATTTCCTCAAATGTATTAACTCCCAAATTCACTTTATTAAGACCAGTCATGCTGAGATGCAGAACTAAACACCTGAAAACAAATCGCTTCAAAATTCTACAATATGTAAGCATAGCTACCCTATAGAAACTCTGGGTAGTGTCAGTTCTCCTCAGTCCATGGTTGTTATGTGAAAACTGGCTCTCTATAGCAAAGCTTAACCTGTGTCACAAACATCTAAGTAGTAGTCTAACTCCTCATAAAAGTAAATTAAGAAACTTGTTGTGGTCTAAAACCACAAGCACTGATTTATGAATTCAGTTTTGCTAACTAGTTTCTAAACTTGAATAACTTGTACACTGTGTTTCTTGCACTGAAACAAGAAGCCAAGCAGAAGGAGATGGGGGGGAAGGGAGCAAGGAGTGCTGTGCATTTAATAAAACAGCTGCATGGACTACATCTTTTCTTTTCTTAAAGAAATCCTTTGTTCAGCATGTGATTTTTTTCAACTGTCACATGATGGAACCTTACTTGAATAGGATTATTTAAATGTGAAACTGTCTCTGTAGTTATTTGGACACTGCTGAACAGGCATCTGGGCCATCTTTGCTTTCCTGTTAATTCTGACCTTTCTTTTCTTTTATTTTGTTTGTTTTTTTTTTTTTTTTTTTTCCTTAAAACCCACCAATCACTTCTACTTTTTAACAGTCTGCACCTCTGTCATTGGAAATGGTGCCACGTTCTTCCCCAATGAATAACATGAGCGATAAAAGAAATACATATTTAGAGCCTTGCAGGTCGCTAAAGACCACCTCATGGATGCAGAAACATGATGGATAGTTACTCGTAGTAGTAAGAAAATCTACAGATTCCAATTTATTTGAGAAGTAGGTAAAAATTAGTTAGCTTGGACATGGCAAATTCAGACCCTGAATCCAAGTCAGGAGGACAGTGAGAGTCAGATCTTCAGATAAGCTCTGCTCCACCCTGTGCTAGCTCATGATATTCAGATTTGTATCTGTAACCAGATTTAGCTCACACATACGACTCAGGATAGAGGAGAGGTGCTGTAATTTGGATCTGGGCCCATCTTTAATAGAGAGCTTACATAAAAAATAGTTCATACAACTGTCATGAAAACAAGTTTGAGCTTTCTTCAAGTAGTCGATCAAACACAGAACTCTAATTGCTTTAGTCCTCTGTTTAAATCCCCCAAAACCTGGAAGAAAGAACACACTAAATTAAAATAAAAGGATGGTAAAAATAGAAGATTTTCAAATATAATACGCAGCTCTTCAATTTCGCAGGTATGATTTCTTCTATGCAGCAGTGATGGCTCAGAGTCAATCTCCATTGAAACATCCTTTGGTGCATTAAAACCAAACAGGAATTTTATCAATATATATTGTCATTTTTTGTTTAAAACATGACTTTTTTTTTGCATGCAAAAGATATGCATATATACACATTTTAATAATATACATACTACACAGTACTGATGAGTAAAAGTGGGAAAAGGTTAAATATTCAGCAGAAAAACAAGCTGCAAGTTTTTCCTTCATCCAGACACACACTGGTAACTACTTCCCTGAATAACATTAGGCAGCTGCTGCCTCTGATGGCCTTTGCAGGTGAATGGTTTTGGACTCTCATAACTCTGGTGGTTGTTCTTCTGCTTCCCCAAGTCAGAAGTGATCAAAGGCACATGCAAGTAAATCTCTATCTGGATTATGATTAAACCAATTATTAGAACTGGAATATGTGAGAAACAACACTTCCATACACTTAAGCTTCTTTAATGTACCTGTCACCACTCCAAATAGATTCACACTTCTGTGGATGGCAGATTGCATCACTCCTGGATATGACTGTAGCCACTGTCATGCATATATTTTTTGCCAGGCTCAGCAAGACCTTTTCTAACCATGGCGGCAACATTAAAACAGCAAATAGATATGCATACAGATGCAAAAATTCCCAGTATATTTTGAAGCTCCCCTTCATATTTCAATGAGGGGGAGACACCACAAGTTACATAACTTCAGTTTTTGATAGTATGTTCTGATACTTTTAAACCTTCTTGGAAGTTCTTTCAGTTAGTTTCAAAAAGCTTGTTTTTTGTTTTGTTTTGTTTGGTAGCTTTTCATGCACATCTTTACCTATGTGCCCACTTCCCAGATCTGGCAACAGGCCAAGGGGGAAAAAAACCCCTGCTTTTAGAAAGGACCACAGAGACAAATCCCAGAGTAAGGATAGAAATTACATTGTTCTGGTTCTGTTTTACAATATGCAGAATCTGATAGGATTGTGAACTTATTTAATTCAAATATTTTTTTACTATCAAGCTGGGTGAGAGAATGTATAGCTGTAGTTTTTGATGCAAGGATACAAGTCTAAGAGCCTCAGGCAATGTAAGAGCTAAATCATGCTAAAAATGAGTGAAGAAACTGATTCACTCAAGCTTGCTTCTCCATGTGCTTGCCTACAGATGGCAGTTTTTGAATGTTAGAGGATGTATGCATTGATTTTGAAGGCAGTTTTTAGCAAATACTGTTCTGATATATATCAACAGCATTCCATAGGCAAAAACTGAATAAAGTGGTGACTTAAATGTTCTCACCATGGCTAGAGGACTTTTGTCTGCTTTTTCAATGGCTTGAGAGACAGACAAAGGAAGTCTGTAATTTTATGATGTTCTTTACTGAAAACACGAATGATTAGTTATGAACATGCAGTGTCTTGGAGACAAACAGAACAGTACAGAGATATATTTAAGAAAGCAAGAGATTATGTGCTTGATACAGTGTAGTTATAGTGTATTACACAGAGTACACATGAGCTGCCTTGCCAAATTCAGACAGGATATAAATAGCAGGACAAGATGTTAGTAAATTTGTAAGTAGATACATATCAGACTACTTTACAAACAGTAATCCCTCTGCTGGCATTTAATATCATCACCTTCAGTGATCACTGCCATCATGGGATTTTTTTTTTTTTTTTAATTCAGTCATGGAGAGTTCTTAGTTGAAATCTTGACTAGAAATCTGAACACAGTTTCTCTATTTTTAAGCATTCATATTTCTTGAGTCTATGCCTTTTTTATTTCTGTATTTGTTCTTCCCTTGTCTGGTCTAACTCTGGATTTGTCCACTCAATACCTGATACTCTGCGCTCTCTTTAGATACCAAACCGTCAATTGTCCACTTTGTTAAATACTGGCTCACATACCCTCAGTTACTCTCTATGTTGACCAATGATGCTGTTAGCAAACACCATGCGCTGCCAACTTCAACATGAAAGCTTCCTTTTCATTCCAAATACCACTTTCCTCTGCATTATTTTTTTTTCTTTCACCTGTGACCATACCATTCTGGATAGAAGTTACAGGGTTTGTATTGACTATAGACTAGGAACCAGAGGGAACAGACATATAGAATAGCATCTGAAGTTTTAATTTTAGGCTAAATGCATACACTAGTGGTTTGCCACACATTCTGAGATTTGGAAAATCTTCTTCCTCTAACATTCAATTCAGTTCCAAGCTGCTCTATCATTATATTGTCAGTGTGCTCCTTTCTCATGCTGCCTGACAACCTGCATGTATGCAAACATCTAATACATTTACTGAAGTAGAATCATAAGGAGGAAGTGACAGCAGCTGCAGACTTCGAGTTATTTTATTTTATAAATTCAAATAGTTCTTTACAAAGGTTTGAACTTCCAGCTTTCACATTTAAGTTCCCCACATACTTATATGGCATAGTGTTTTAATGAATGGTCTCTCAAGCAGTTCACAGAACTCATTGATTGAATCATCATTAGCTGCTTTCCTAGCAGCATAAACCTGTATGATCAATATATTTCATGACTTTGTTCAAAGGCAAATTGTAATCAATCTATTGCTCACAGAGTCATACCCAAACACTTTGAAGCCTCTTTGAGTATGATAAATACAACCCTTTTTTAAGATTCTGAATAGTACACCACACATTTATCCATCATCATGAAATGACCCCATCATTTCATTGCAACTCTGAAATTTTGCACACATTCATCAAACATCTTTCTTTGACTATAATGCTAAATTCTCTCTCCTCACATTTCAAGATCATATTCATTTATATAGCTGCTTATCATGCTTTTCTTTACTGCAGGCAGCAGGCATTATATCGGTGGAAAGATTATGAACAGCACTGCAAATACAATCAATATATTTCATGTCAGAAGCCCCTTAGTTGAAATTTGTTAGTGCCAAGGATTAACACGCTCTTATTTTTTAATAGATCATAGGCCAGTTCTCATCTCATTGAGAAAACAGGAAGGGAAAGGCTGTGCCTAAATCGTCTTCCCTCTAGTAGTAGCTGCCGTAGGTTAAATATATCACGAAACTTTCCCAGTTTTCTCAGTGGCGTTTACGAGTAGTCCCATCCACTCATAAGTTCCCCAAATCTACTTTGTTTATGATTGCCTGATATTAATCAAACAAGTGCCTCATACCGTTTTTATAACTGCAGATTTCTATGCAGCCTGACTTGACTACACCAAAAGAAAAAAAAAGAGAAAAAAAAGAGAATTTTACAAATATGAAAGTTTGAATTTGAAATAGACTCCTTTTAAGTTATTTTAGGCTGATGCCATAATGCTCTTTGTCATAACTGCTTATGCTGTGCAACAAATGTTAGAGAGCTAATAAAAAGGTAGTGAAAAATAAGTCTATCCTTGATGTTCTATAAACAAAACAATTAATAAAAACATAAGCTAACATCATACTTAATGGTCTAGCTACAGAGACTAGTCACGAATTCATTTACCTGGGATCAAATGTATTTAATCATAATCTGTTCAAAAGAAACAGGAAGAATTCAAAGAGTAGTTGATTCAGCCATGGTTTCCCCTACAAAAGCCTGGGAAAAAAATCCCCTCAAAAAGTAGAAAGATTTGACTGGCAAAAGGCTTAATTTTTGCTGTAGCGACTTATGAATGTGAATCCCGAGAAATTATTGATAGTGACAGGAAGAAAATTGAAGCTTTTGAGATGTGGTGCAAGCAAAGACTCTTGCATATCTCCTGGACAGAAAAAGAAAGATAAATGGTCATATTAAAGATATTATTGGAGAAAAGTAGACTTGGTTGTCAGAAATGAATAGGTGTAAATGTATGTGCTTTGGACACATCAGGAGTAGAGATGGAAATAACCTTGAGAAAGTAATTATGGAATGAATGGTGACAAGCCAGCATAATAGAGAACAGCTCTAGGAAGGAGGTGGATAGATGATATGCAGTAGATTGCCCTGACTGCGGTTACTGAATGCTCAACAGTTGCCATGGATCAAGGAGGCTTCTGAAAATTTGGCTGTGTGACCAACATACAGATGCTAACAACTTCTATTTAACTTGAAAAAAAAAAAAAAAAAGGAAATATAACTGTAATTGTTCTGCCAATGCAGTATTTTCTGAATTACAATTGTGTGCACAAATGTACACTTTCTTCCATTACCTTAACACCACTCATTTCTAAATGTGACTTGGTACCATACAAGCTGGTGGCAAGTGTAACTGCACTATTTCCCAGAGTGACTGAAAATAAGGATGTTTTCAGATGGCACACGAGAAAAAATCTCCTTAGCAAAAAACAAAGCGAGATGACACTTAGATGGATTATGGTGAGAGATCAGTTTCTAAGGAGAAAAACTATCCATAGAGCATTTGGACTTTCCCTTTACTCAGACCTGCTGGTACCCATTTGTGTATCTTTGGTGTCTCTCTTCCCTTCTCCAAGGAAGCCCTTTGTGTCTCCAGCTGACCACCTTCAAGAGGTAACATACACACAGCGTTCTCTGACTTTCTATGGATTTTTGCTTTGAACAAAGCACCTTGTTTCTAAAACCATCTGTTGCATTCATCACATATGGGTGGGAGATTTTTCCTCCTAGTTTTGGTTGCCAATCAATGTAGCTTATGAGGCACGTGCAAGGCCCTGTTTTCAGGGCAAAATATGCTTCCTGGTCTGCTCCTCCATGAGAGGATACCCTCTGGAATGGGATATATTTTGGAGCTCTTTTATTATGGTAACATCACATTGTGATGAAGCATACCTTTGACTCTGGTCAGTGTAACCACTATTCTCAATTTAGAACATAAATAATAATAATAAAAAGGCTACAATATTAACTGGAGCAGCTGCGTGCAACTACATATGTGAGAAAATGAACAGGCAGACATAGATATGGAGTAAAGAAAACCAGAAACAGAGACTAATAACAAAGAAAATATCAAAGAAAAAGCTTGGGTGCAAAACTGTGGGCAAAACCAAATGATTTTCTAGAGCTTGATTTATACTGAGTTCAAAGGAACTTATGTACTGCAAGAAAAAAACATATTATTGAAAAAAGATTTCAGGAAAAAAAGTCTATTCATCATCAATTTCTTGTCATGCCAAAAAGCAACCTAATAGATATTGAAAACTGGCCAAATGCTAGAGCTGAAAACAAGTAAATGTTTTTTTTTCCTCTTGGCCTACTTGACAATTCCTTAAAAAAATACAATGACGAAGGACCACGCTTCACTACCTTGTTCTACAAAGCAGGACCTTCTGAGAGCAGAGTTACTAATAGGAAGGGCTTGGCTAACCCACCAGATAGAATTTCTTCCTTCTTCACCCAGGTGACTGGCAATAAGACCTATTCTGCAGTTCAGGATACACTATGGCGTCTCGATATGACTAGTTAGTTCTTGATCATTATTGGTGTTCATGCTGTACTAACAAAGACCTGAGCACAGAAATTAAGCTGTTCTGGAAAGCTGCGGACAGCTCACCTTAATCAACATGAATTAAGGGATTCTCTGTGCTGAAAGTAAACACTCAATACTATCTTCTATCTCCTACCTGAAAGCTGTTTTGTTCTGAAAACCTTGTGTTTGATTATTTGCCCTACCAGTTATAATGCCACAATCTTCCTTTCCTGTTAGGAAAAGAAAACACAAGTGGAAAATATATCCTCCACAGAAATGTTCAGCAGTCTTTGCTTTAGTCTGCTTATAAATTACACTTGCAATGGTAGTCTAAAATATTTGAATACATGAAAAGTTCCAAGAATTAAATGAAATCCACGGATTTAAATGGATGTTTGTCCAGATAGGGACTCAGTAAAATCTCAGTAAAGATGAAAAGATTGGGTCTTATTATTAGACAGAGTCATCCATTAAAACTGAAGGCATCATGTGACTCTGGCTACAGCAGTTAAAAAAAAAAAAAAAGCAGAGTCCAAGTCAGAACTCAGCTGCCTGCTGAAATTAGAAGGGTGAAGGTCAAATAAGCAAAGGCAACAAATCAGACATGAGCGGCTGCAAACATATCTGCAAGCAGCTTTCTGGACTATTAAGAGTGCCGCAAGTCACATTATCCAAAGCTTTTATGTTTGCACATTCTGGAAATGCCATGCATATATCCAAGCTAATTGGCAGTTAAGTGGTCATTCATACCTCCCTTAATTGGGTCTGGTATCAGAACCACATGCTTTGTTTCAGCCTTCCAGAATTTCATATGGTGCACAAGTATGTACCCTGCTGCTCCTCTCCTGGGGAGCGATGGAGCACTGCCTAATCATCCCATGATTACAGCATTTGCACCTTCTCCTTCTCTAACCACTTGGCCTGATCGTAATGTATCTGAGGTTTATTCAGAACATCATATATATCTGACAGACAGCACCTGAGTTAATGGCTATCCCAAGAGCCCTTCGCCAATTTTCAACTAGTGTGCTGGCAAAGTCCTCCCGCTGCGCAGCACCGTGCACAAGGCAGGGTGGGCTTTGCTGCAGTACCACGGATTGCTCAACGGAGCAGGCTACACGTGCAACTGCATCTACATTTCATGGCTAAGGCTAAGGACTCCATCAATACTGAGACAGAACAGTGGTCGTTTTCCATGCTGCTGCCTAATTATATCTGTGTGAGCAGAAACCCAGGGCAAACCCAGCCTTCTGATAAGGTGTTTCATGACTTTCCCCACGGTCCACTCCAGCTACAAAATCCCGAGAGCAGGGAATCTTCAAACAGTACTCCATAGTAATTCCTAACTTCACTACCTGAAGTCTTCAGGAAGAGACAGAGATCTTGGTCCACAACCAGGACTTTTACAATGTAGGGCTTCACTAACAGCTTACCCAAGATAAAATGAAGTTTTGGTTAAATAAGCAGACTTCAGCAGGCAGTTCTGCCTTGAATGAAATCTTTAATTGCAACTTCAAATGACATGCTTGTTCCAGAGTACTTCTTAGAAAGCAAGAGTTCATCAAACTCGTCAGCAGAAAACAGAAGCATCTAGACCCACACACAAGGGCTCTGCACTTCATTCAGTCTTAAATTAGACTAAAAGCCCATTGTAGGAGCCTAGCCCCGTCAGCCATTCCTTCCTTTCCCCTTCTTTATGACCTTTACTATCCAGGTAAAGATGGAGTCAGTTCCTGGGGAAAACCTGTAACTATGAGGTAATAATATTATGACATTATAGATCATATTAATGATATACACAAAATGCTATTTTTTAAATAATACATTTTTGCTTGAAAATAAACATTAGAAATGAGAAAGTTCAGATTCCAGGCTAGATTTCTGTAACACAACACCCAAGCTATTTCAGTTCTGCCCAAACTAGAAGTCTGCCTAACTAATCCTTGCTTTATATTTTTTTGCCATAAAAACATTCAATGAAGGTCACTGCAACTCTTATTTCTTCTATCATTTTTGCTTATATACTCTCTTCTTTTTAAATCACAGACAATTCATACTTATTTTTATTATTTAAACAACTGAATCTATTTCTAGAATTTGTTTCTGATTTATTATGCTAATATTGCCATATTCCATTCTGAGGGTCACCTATCTGCTGTGAGTGCCTCCCTCTGGCAACGCTCTGTGTTTCCATGTCCCTTCAGCCTGGCTTCTTTTCTAACTCTGGCCTCACAACCAGATTCAAACCTCTTATTGGGGACCCTTCTAGTCAGCATTCGAGATCGCTCCAGCATCTCTTGCAGTCCTCAGGCAGATTTTTCCAGCATCGTCCTTGTGAGGGGGTTTCACGCAGGCCATGGCGGTTGATCCATCTCTCCCTTCTCCTCCCGCCGGCTGTACCGAGGAGGCACTTGGCGCTCCAGCACCCACCTGGCCAGCTCCTCCCGCGCACAGAGAGGCCAGGCCCATGGTGCCGCCGTGGCCCTGCCTGCCAAGAGCGCCGTCCCTCACCCCGGCTTGCCCACTTCACATCCTTTACGGGCAGGCCGCTACGGCGACGCTCAGACTAGGCAACGGCGGCACCTTTCGTGGGTGCCTGTAAAGAAAAACCTGACCAGCTGGAGACCCTAGATCAGTCGGGACGGGTTAAAAGGATCTTTCGGTTGCCGTGTGTGGAGGCTGCGCACAGGGACACCCCGCGTGCAAAGGGCAGGTGCCTCCTCCTCTGCCGCGGCCTCTGCAGCTTTGGCTCCTCACGGCGCCGGCCGGGCCTCGCCAGCGCCGCCCGGGGAGGAAACGCTGCCTGGGGCGGCCGCAAGG
>VZSV01000017.1:9321673-9346415 GCA_013398735.1 Nothocercus julius
CTCAATTGAGGGTGCGGAATGGAAAAAGAGGGTGAGAAAGTCGCCTCCATTCCGCTGAACTTTTGTTTTCTGGCCGATAGAGGCCGGTAGAGGACTGCGGAGAAGGAAAGTTTATCACCAGCGGCACCAGGATGGACTTCCCGGCTGCCCAGCCGAAACCCACCGCCGACGGCAAGATCATCTACTACCCGCCCGGAGTGAAGGAGATCACGGACAAAATCACCAATGATGAGGTGGTGAAGCGCCTGAAGGTAACTCCTTCCCCCTCCTTCCCTCCCTCCATGTCTGCCTGCGCCCAACTTGGATGTCGTAAAGTAAACATTTCACCCACAGAAGGGGAGCCGCCGCCGGTGCGGTCCTCCTGCGCTGCTCGCAACGTCTCCTCCTTGCCCGCAGACCTGCGTGGGGATGCCGTTCTCTTGCCTTTCCATAAAAGAGGAGGAGCCGTTCTTGGTAGCTGCCCCTGTGTTGCCTTGCCTAGGCCTTTGTGCGCCCTCTCAGTGCCAGAGCTGAAACAGTAAACTGCCAGTTTGTGCCTGAAATGCCCCCAGATTGCTGGAGAGAGGTCTGAAGGGGGATTATAATGGCTGTAGATGCTAAACTGTAGTCTTAGTAGGTGAGCTAGGTTTCCAAGGGTTCTGGCACTTTAAGCAAGTGTGGTTGCTCAGAGCGGGGACGAGTAGATCTAGTTTAGGGTATTCTACACTGAAAAAGATAGCAGTATTTACAAACAGAGAGGTGAGTTCATAGTTGAATCTTGAAACTGTTTCATATGCAAAAACTGCTTCAGACTTTGATAGAATTCACGCGTGTGTTTTTTCAATTTAGTGTAAGTGATGCTTGATAAAGTGGCTGAATTTTCATAAGCAAAAGGATTTGCTCTAAAAGCATCTTCTCTTATTTGTTTAATGGTGTCCTGAGGGACTGTGAGGCTTATCTCTTTCTTACCTTTTTAATCCTTATTTCCATTGGAAATCTGGAATATTAAGTCATTCAATTTGTGTGGCACAATAGTATCATTTTTTTTTAACCCTGTGCTAAAAGTTGAGATTAAAGTTAAGCGTTGATCCAGTATTGGCAGAGCTCATTTGTTAACACTGTGCTCTTTGGAACCGGAAGGTTGTCGTTAACATAGGATTTGGTCCGGTGCCCAGGGTGGAGATGTAGAAATAAGTTTTCTGAAATCAGAAGTATTCTCACATCTGATTATATGGGCCTCATCACTATAGTGATCGAAAAACATAAATTATGGTCTTGGCTAGTGAGTTAGTACAACTAAATATGTCTTAACTCTTGAGTGTGAAGAAAACATAGGCTTCAAAGCAGCCCAGCACGTGTCAGTTATTTCTGAAATGAGCCTCCTGGTAGGTACCACATCAACTGTCTGTTGAATGTACAAGCCTAACTTACTATTTTGTAATCTCTAGTGCAATAATGACAGTTACAGAAGGACCTAGAGTTTTGACAGAGACTTTAAATCAAAATCTGTATGGAATGGGGACGAGTGCAATTTTGAGGTGTTCATGCTAAAAGGGTGTGTGTGTGTGTATATATATATATATTTTTTTTTTCCTCATCATTGGAGAATTTGGAGTGGTGAGCAATACTATTCCTGGATAATAGGAATAGTAGAATTTTGAAGTTATGCGTGTGCCTTTCACTGAATTCACATCTGTGTCTTGGGCATAATTTTCAAGCAAAGAGCAGTTGCTTTTTGGTTTTAAGTGTAATTTTTTAATGAAGTGCTGTTAAGAATGACCTCAAGACTGCAGACTAAATTAAAGTGGGAATGAGTACTTAGTGCTCCCACTGTTACAGAAGTGACAGATTTATCCATCTCTTACTGGTACTATTTAATCTGAGTTTTAAGGTCTGTTTGGTCAGCTATTGCCTTCACTGCTACAACACGAAAGTTGGAAGTACTGTTTTACTAACAACTGAAGGGCAATTTTTTTTTGTATTTTTTTCCCCTATTATAGAAATCCTACAGACATATTATGGACACGTAAGGTGTGTATATGAAATCTATGTGTCTAGCAACTTGATTTTTAAAAGCAAATTCACTTTTGCCTTTGGGATGTTGTTATGATGCGGTGCTTGGGTTGGAATTGCTTGAAAAAGTGTTGTTCAGTTAAAAGATAACTTTCCATGTCTTTCTATGCAGCTTGTAAATAGAGGCTACTTTTGCAAAACTTAGAAGTTCAAGAACTGACCCTTGCAACTGTATTTCTTTGCCTTTTTCCTAGCCATGTATGACCAAGGGACCATTGCTTTGTCATCTCTTTTCCAAAAGATCTGTGCGGAACCTAGATTTTGGCCTCTGGTCTTTGGATCTGTCAATGCACATTTTTGTTCTTCTATTAAAGTCATGGTCAACTTAGCTACAAATCTGTGTTCATATTAGCCTCCCCCCGCCCTGGTTATCACATCTGTATGTTTTGTGTCCAGAGCTCTTCTCGTAATGAAGGCTTTTCTTATTATTGGAACTTGAGATGTTCTGGGCACCTGTCCCAGAGTGCCTCAGCAGCAGCTTTTGTGCCAAGGACTTTATTTAAAGATTTTTTTGTGTGTGTGTTTTCTCCCCTCTGCTTGAGGTTATGGGTAATAAAATGTAGGACAGCTTCATTTACAGTATTTTGATATGGCAACATTATATTATTGTGTGATAACATTAGCAGTGTCTTGGATATGGAAGTGCATGGTGTTTTAAAATCAACATGTGCCTTTGGAACGCAAGGGGTAGGAACAGCCTGTGGGTTGTGTATGTGTAGGCTGGAGCACCAGGAGTTCAGGACAGAGGTGGTTTTCGTGTGCTGCATTACATCCATGGAGCAGGACTGCAGGTTACATCTAATTTTGACTACAGAAGAACCAGTTTTAATTATAGTGTGCCATGGCTGGGGACAAATGTCCATTCTACAGATCCATTTAAGTTTAAGCAACTGACAGAGAATGAAGGCTTACTGTGAAGTATTTTGGCTACAAAATGTTTAGGGGTTTTGTTGTTTTATTTTAGGTGAGTATACCTCTTTACAGTGCGTCAGCTCAAGTTATATAGCAATTGGTTTCAGGACTGTAAAGAAAATTCTTGTCAATTCTCTTAGTAAGGTTTGTGGGGAAAGGTAGTATTTTTTTATTAAATCTGTGGGTATAGGTGGAAAACAATGAACAAGCTCTTAGGCACACAAATCTTTCTTCAGGCCTAAAATTGAATCAGCAGCTAAATACAAGTTGCAAACAACTGTACTATCAATATTGTATTTCTTTAAGACAGCTGAACGTTGAAGAAGTTTCAGAAATTCAGCTTCTACTTTGCTGCATAGCTTCTCTACAATATCAAATGCTTTATTTTAATGACTGTTAGATTTGGAAAATTTCAAACGTATCACATTGCCTTGTCAAATTCCAAATTTATACATTGTCAGTAAAATACTAAATCTCAGATATAGTTTTTTTTTTTTTTTTTTGTTGGTTGTAAGAGACTGTTTTGAAGTAGTTTATATAAAATTTTGTCAGCCTGATGGGTTAAAATAAGTGGTATACTTAATTATTATACAGATTTATACACTTAAAATAGCCCTATCAGTTTCTGTTAGCGTGGCTTTGTAGGTAAAGCCAGAAGTGCTGCTGAAAGAAGTGGCCCTCTCTACTGCTTTTCTCTGCCTTTACTCCATCTTCTCTCTATATGCATTTCTTTTGCCACATGGTAAAACTGGTCGATGAGCAGATTCAGGTTAAAATTTCGTGGAAAAAAAGTACTGTGTTAATTTTAGCCAGTTTAATCAGATACTAAAGATGCAAAGTACAGAAAAGGAACTAGCTGAAATCTTTGAAAAGAGTGGTAGATTAAGTTCCAGTGTAAATATTTTAGCAAAGTTTTCAGGCAGTGTAAGAAGAAGAGTGTGCAAAATTAGAGTTTTATAAATTACAGTTTGTTGAAAGCCTATGCAGTTCTTTATCCCAGCTGGGATTATCATTCTAGATTTTCCTTTTTTGGCAGGAGGGAAGAAGAGTGCTGTCTAGTTTTATGATCAGGCCAGTAGTCTTGCTGCCATGGTACCACTTTGGCAAGACACTTTCTGCGATAGTTTGTTGTTGTGTTTTATTTATTTCTTTTTTCAATCCCTCCTGTGACCCCTCTCCTTTACATGGTCTAGCCTGTAATTCTCTGGATTAGTTATTGCCTCTAGTGTGCCTTGAAAGTCTTCCTTACCTTGTCCTAAGGCATTTTTAAATTACCTGATACATATTTGTGTCAGTGTGAAATGAACAGTTTCTATCCTTCTCATTGTCTTTCTGTATGTTACTCTTTTATTAGATGTTGATGTCTTTTTAGTTGTCTTCTTGGGTTTCTATCTTTTGGAAGATTATCCTCAGATATTGCCAATGCTGCTAATAATTTATCGCATTATAAACAGATGTTTTTGGACATCTGCTGCATGCTGTTAAAGTTAAGAAATGTAGTTGCTTGCTGAAAAACACTGGAAATGTGTGAGAGAGGAAAAGTTACTCTTTATCCACCCTTCTATTTGCACGAAAGTCAGTGGCTGCTGTTTGGGAAAGCATACTGAGCTAGACAGACCTTTGATCTGACCTGTTATGGCTATCCTTATATGGATATCTTAAAGGGAACTAAAAATATACAAATTACAGTATTATTTGGAAGAAGAAAATCTGTGTTTTTTTTTTTTTTTTTTTTTTTTTTTCCCCTCTGATGGGAAAAATGTATACATCTGAAGTATGCTAGATAATTTTAGTGAAAAATACTGATTGCTCATAAGACCTAGTTGACGTGGGTATCTTCATGACTTAGACCTCTGGCTTGCATTTACTTATGTGCTTAAAATTAAGAATTATAAATAGTTTTGAGGAGGTTATATAGCCTGGTTACAGAAATGATCCACAGTTAATTATTCTAGCGCTTAAAAAACTTTCTTTAATGTATTTAACTGCAGACTGCGGTTTGCAATGTTCTTGAACTATTGCTGGCCACATAAGCCTAAAGCCAAATTTCTAATTCGCTTTTGCTCATAGTTTAATCTTTTTAATTAGTTTGACTCTTATAGCAATCGAGTTTTTCATTAACTAGGACAGGCCACTAGTCAGAATATAACAAATCTTGTTCTGATTTTTCTTTCGAATAGCTCATTAGTGTTTGCTTTGTAAATGTCCCAATTTTATTAATCCTTGGAGAAATATATCGTGTAGGTTCACCTAGTTCCCTCATATTACTTCATTTTCAAATTGATTAATTGATGAGGCTTTGTTTATGTTTTGTATCTAATGCTTTTTATTTATTATTTTATTAGTGCCTCCGTAATTAACAGCAGTTTGACATGTACAATGTCATTCAACATATTTACTTTCTGTTGCCAGGAAAATGTATCAGGAAAGAAGCCCCATTTTAAAAAAAAAAAAAAAAGGGGGTGGGGGGAAACAAGTGTTGAATTTGGCATAGTAACTTGTGATTGACCACAGAAATGGGCAGATAGTTCAGAAGTTCTTATGGTATTTTATATGAAACCTCATTTATTGTGTACTAGTCGTGAGTATAAAGATTTTTAGGTTTTCTCTCTTTTTTTTTTTTTTTTTTTTCTGTGTGTGTGTGTGAGAGAGAGAGAGAGAGAGAGAGAGAAGACATATTATCCTCAGTTTAAAAGTTGGGAAATTGAAGAGTAACTGGGGAAAAAAAATAAAAGTAAGCTTTTACATGCCTGATTTGATATGTATAAAATGTGAGTTTTTAAGTGAATATGCATTCTATTGCATTTTCCTATATTCAGACTGCAAATTCCTTTGACTTCAGTTACATTTCTGAGTGCCTACCCCTTCTGTAAACTTGACCCCATCATGTCTGTCTAGAAACCCAGAGAATGAAAAATTGTGTGTGAATTTTGTTGCAGGCCATTTAACAGTCATTGTATGGAGACTTTGTTGTAGGTGAAAGGATAGCATACAAGTCTTCAGTCTTAACTGTTTTAACATCTGGCACAAAATATTCCTTTCCTGCAATACTCTCCTTAGTTACAGTCTTCCAGCTTCAATAAATGAGAAAGGTGTGTGGGGGACAGTAAGCTCCGCTACGTAGCAATCATGACTAACTCCAAAGCAAGTCATCTCTATTAATTGAATGAGACAGTGGCTTAAATTTTAAAGGAGAAAAAAAAAAAGTGCAAAAAAATCACTTATCAAATACTATTGTAACATTATGAGTGAGGACGCTAAATAGAGGGTTTGAATAGGGCTTGAAAAGTATGGGATTTTTTTACCTTGGGGGAAAAAAAAAAAAAGGTTATGATAACCTTTAAGTGTATGATAAAAGCATACAAAATAATGACAGAGATGAAGAATTAGGGATTTCTGTGTTTGCCACCTTCTGCAAAAGAAAAAACGTTCCCTGGAATTGGTAGATGAAACAAAAACTCTTAAAGGTTGATTAATTCTTAGAGTCGTAGTGGAAGTTTGTGGCAGTGCAGAGTTGAACCTATGTTGTCTTTAGTATAAGCATCATGCTTTAATCATACAAATCACTATTATTTTCTGTGGGTGTGCCTGTCAGCATGTAGTTTTATGGTATAACGTGGGAGAATTCTTGTATATTTAAATATTTTAATCAAAGTTTGGATATAAAAATCCTTGACATATCACTGCATTCCTAAGAAGAGTCAGGATATGTAAATTTGCAAAGCAGCACAGTTTTAGCCATGCTCAGAGTCTCAAAAGTAAAGTGTTAATCTCCCAGCAGCTCTATGAAGTGGAAGAAAATTTATCCCTTGGTTTACAGACAGTAAGATGAAGATAATTGAAAAAAAAAAAAAAAAAGAAAGAAAAATGAAACAGCAACTGAGTTTATTTTTCTTCCTTGTCTTCTTAATGCCAGTGTGCATCTTCTGCTAACAAAAGTAAAAACCAGAAATGTAAGTTATAGAATATTTAGCAGATCATTAGTTCCCATAATGTATTAGATACTTTAACTACAAAAATCTATCCAGACTTTTGTCAAGCCCTTGAGCTATGGTAAGCGTTTTTCATATATGAAATTCTTCCAGAATGCAATATCTTCTTAATCACGATTGTTACCTAGAAATCTAAAACACATGCTTATTACTGGTGTCACTCTGAGCAATGTGTGTTTGCTGGCTCTGCAGCTGCAGTTAACTAATGAAGTGTATTCCCACCGCTCTGCTGACATCAGGATTTGGCTGTTGCAAAGATGTCTATGATGAAGTACTGTTAAAGGTGAACAAAGATAGGATTTATCCAAAGTGTGCTCCAGCTCAGACAAGAAGGTTGAAAATTTTGTGATGCCTAGATAGCATGGGATATCTTAAATGACTGTTTTGTTTATGTGAGACAGATGACCTGTGCTAATCTGGTAGAGATTTCAGCACCACAGTGTTGGAATCAGTTTTGCAGCTATGGCAGGGGAAATCCGTGCAAATTTACAGCGAAACCCAGTCAGCCTTTTTACTGTCCTACTTATTCTCGAGTGGGTACTCATTTGTTTCTAGTTCTTTGGTAATATTGCCTAACCTTAATTACGTTCTGTTGTCTTTGATGAACAGAGCTTTCCACCTTTTCCTGAAACAGTGATTATTCAGCGTAGTTGTCAACAATTGTAAGCCTTATATTACATTGTTAGGTTTGTATTTTTATTAACTTATCATAAAATTATGACTTGTATCTCTAGGAGATTTCTAAAACTTTATTGAACTGTTGAAGCAGAAAAAAAGTTTTGTATTGGCGAAATACACTTTTAAGCATTAAAAGTAGATCTATATTGTAGATCTGTCTACAAGTAATTTTGTGAATTGATAAGGACATTTAAGATGGAAAAGAGGAAAAATGCATAAAAATATTCTTAAGAAATCACAGAATTTGGGGAGAGGATGTTTTGTTTTAATTCTGTGCTGGCTACAGCTGCTGAAAAGTGCAAATGCTTGGAGAACCAAGTAGTTAAGCTAGTGGTCAGCAGTATTGGCATTTGCTTGTGGTTATTAAGAGAGACCTCAAGGGAAAGGGAATTCTTTTTTTTTCTTATAGCTTTCTAAGGAAGTAACCTGATTGATCATCAGGGAATAGCTTTAAATTTGGTAGTTTACAGTTTTTTCGTTGTCTTTTTTTTTTATATTTTTTGATTTACTGCTGCATGTAACATTAGAGACTGTTGAAAGACCAACTTTAACTTGACTGCAAATATACAACAACTGATGTTGTCAGCATGTAAGAATTACCATCACTCAAAAACTGAGAGAAAACATGTTGGTGTTTTTTGGTTTACTTCATATATGTGGTAGCGTTTTGTCTGGACAGGTGTTCTGAGCTTGCTCTTTCTAATGAAAGAAGGCCTTTATCTGATCATCCAGTCTGTTTAAGTTCTTTGTTACTAATCTTCCCTAAAGTTATATTAGTTCAAACGTTGTTGGCAGTTGAGCAAAGGTTTCAAAGATAACAAGATTCCTCTAATTGGTGCTGAATAGAGACATCCAAATTGTGTTCGTGCAATGGAAAATGGACCAGTACTGTCAGTGTCTCAAAGATAGTAGCCCATGGGCTAACTGGAATAGATAGACCAATCAAGTAATTCAGGCATGGGTGTTTCAGATAGATTGGTAGAGCACTTTACATGGTATTGGAAAATATTGCTTTTTTTGTAGTTCAGAGTTTCCTAACAGTTAGACCTATATTGCTGATTGTTGTAATGAAAATTGCTAGTGTAATGTGACAAGAGTCAAGTAAAACAAAACAAAAAGGCAGAGTAGCTACAAATATCAAAATATGGTCCCCAAGTTCTCCACTTAATGTTTACTATACTTTTTTTTTTTTTTTTTTTCTCTTCGTTGTTCTGCTTGCTTAGGCTGCTCAGACTGTGATGGTGCAAATGTGTGCAAATGGAGGCAAAATGTGTGTGGTAGAAGTAAACTTTCACTTGGGAAAAGTTTAACATGAATTGCAATTTGAGCTTTGAATTGTCTGGTATGAAATCATGTATGTCCTCAGAGCAGCATGGATAGTATGGATTTGAAAACAAATTTGTTAAAATAGGTTGTTGTTCTTTAAAAAAAAAACAAACAAACTGATTGGCTTTCTCTGCGTTACTGTTTTACTGGAAGGGGAATGCTGTAGGATTTTTCCTCATAAATGTTTTTACTCTGCCTTCAGATGGTTTTGTTACAGAGCTGTCATAGGGTAGAGTCCTGTTACTTTGATGTAATTCTATGTTTTAACTGTGTTCTTTCTCTGTTACTCTTGCAAATCTGTGCACATACTGACTTATCTAAAATGTGGTGATGGTTTTCCTTAATAAGCTTGTTACTGAAATTTAATCAAACTGTAGCCATAATTTACTGCAGTGTTATTTAAAATTAAGTTTTGAGGCATGTAAAAATTGTTCTTGTGTTTCAAAAGAGTAAAATCTTCCCTTAACTCTGAGTGCAGTGCCTTTGTGTGGGCTTTAGTCCTAAAGCTGCATCAGTGAGGCTGTAGCATTTACCAAAAGAAAATTAGTTTATCTGAAACAGTGAGGAGAATTTCAGAAATGGTGCTCCTTTGCGCACTGGCATAATATGTTATAAGGTGGCTGGAGGGAACTATAATTTTTAAGCTGTTGTAGTAATAAAGATTAAATGNGAAAGAATTTGATTCTTAGTGGGAGGAGGAAATGGATATCCCATGTTTCTTTGCCATGTGGTTATTTCTCAGCACTGAATTGCTACAGTTTTAATATTCAGTCACTTAGCAAAACAAAATGAAAGTTTTTTTTGCTTAAAATACATGCTTATTTAAAAACCTTATTCAGTCGTCTTTTGTAAATACAGTTGGCATGTGTCACTGTTTCAGCGAAACTTCTAATCCAACTATTCTGTAAAGCCTCTGCTGCTTCTATAACTGGTGAAATTCCGGTATCAAGAAAAGAAGTACTATTTTTGCTTGTGTCAAATCGATAAATTAACATCTAGGAGTTGCATTTGTGAGCTGCTAGTGACTTTTTTTTTTTTTTCCTCTTAGAAAATGTATATAAAATTTGCAGCTTAAGGGAAATTGTGGAGTCTGGAAATTAGATTTCAGCTTTGTTCCAGTTGGAACTAGTAGTCTAGTCTACTTCAAAATCATGAGAATTTTGCTTGTAGGAAGCGGGAGAGTTCACCAAGCACTAAAATTATATCTTTGTAGAATATATGCTCATTGGTACAACTGGAAGTAGGTCAGTTGAAAACCTAACAGGCTTTTTAAAAATCTCTTTGAACTGATTCTGAAAGCCAAGTTAAATGCTGTGTTTCTAAATCTCAGCTGAGAAAGTGGGGGTATCACAATGTTTTTCAGTTATGCTCTTTCAGTCCTAGCTTTAGTTCCCCTTTAAAAGTTACAATACCTTCAGTCACATTATAAAGTAAAAAGGCTGCAATATATTTATTTATTTTAATTTTGACATCTTTACTGGTTGTTCTTGGTGTGGGTTCTTGTGTAAATCGGACCATTCAGACCTGTGTTTCATTTCTTTATCAGATTAAACCATATTCACCCTTGAATTGCAGCTCTGTGAACCACTCCTTTTCTGATGCTAAAATTGGTTTCTGATACCAACATGTATCTCTGAGGATGAAGTTCTACACTGCATTTGCAGTGAAGCAGGTTTAAGGGATTTTTTCAGGGATGCTTTGAAACTGTCCTTGTCTCCTGAGAGATTGAAACATGGAACTATGCCCTAATTCATACTATCTTTATCTTCTTTACTCATCCCTACTTCAATGCATATGTCTGCTATGATGAGTTTAAAAGTTTCTGTGTATGTTATTTAATACCTATCAATACTCTGTAAAAACCCAGCATCATGTAAGATCCTCATAAAATTAGTTTTAAAATTAGCTGATCACTTCCCTGTTTTTAAAATGAGGAAAATACTAATTGGAAGTATTTCTAGGGAGTTTCTTGAGGAATCTTTTTGTCCCCTCTACTTTTTATCATCTTTGTCAGTCACTGGAAAACAAAACTACTAGCAAAAATAATTTCAGCAAAAAGATGAAAAGGAGAGGGTTAAGAAATGACAGGTTAGTTCGGCAGTGTTGTGAGTCAACTTTGTAATGTGAGCTGACCTCCACGGTGGGTATCTCAAACTAACTAGCTTTTGACTATGTTAACTAAAAATAATTTTTAAAAATACAAGACCTCTTTACAGAATGCCAGAATTGTGTTTTGGAAACTTGCCATTCTGATGCTGTTGTACTTGGATACTTAGAGTACTTAAAGCTGCTGCTGAAAGAACTAGTTACTTGTCTTCACTGCAGCTGCCTTTGCTCTTCAGGACAGTAGGCACCACCTCAAAGGCATTTGCCTCTTCAGAATCAAGGACTCTCCACGTTGTGAATTGAATGAGGACCAAGAAGAGAAAAGGTGTTTTTTGTTTGTTTGTTTGTTTAAAAACAAAAAAAAAAAAGCAGAGTGATTGCGGGAGGGGAAGAATCAAAGATCCATTGAACTGGCCCTAGGACTGGGTTGATGCAGTCCCACCCTGCACTCTGTCTTGTACCGATACCAGAACTTTTACAGCCATCTAGTGAGCTGGGTCAGAAAGCTGATCCATATGAAGAGTAACCTGGCTAGAACAGTGAGTGACACTACTGAAAAATAATCACTTGTCACATGAGCATTGGCATAGGGGACATACAGATCTGACAGACTTAGAATGATCTTTGCTGCCTTAAAGTTGCACCCTAAGAAACTCTGACACCCCCCCTCCCTTATTTTTTTGAGGCAGTATGTCTCTAGTTTCAGAGGGCTACTAATTAACCTGCAGTGAATGAATAACATCCCTTCCATGCCTGTAAAAGAAACTAAGATAAAGAACAAAATCTTTTCTGAATAGAAACAATTGAAATCGATGTCACATTTTTTATGCAACTAGGTTTGTGCTAGTGCCAATAGTTCAGAGCTAGCATGAGAGTGGGATCCATAGTGAATTTCCCAATATTTTAACCAACCTGCTGCCTTGATAGATCTTGTCATTGACATTAATTATTATTCTCAAAATAAATGGATTTTGTATTGGAGTTCAGAATTAGTATGGTCATATGTAGCAGGAGGCGCTTAACACGTACCTCTCTTCTCTGTAGGAATATTTGATTCCCTGTTTTCTCCCCTTATTCTCTTTCCATGTTTTTAAGACTTTAATACTTTTGTGTCCGAGAATTTTCAGGTCTAAAGTGAAAGGTTTGGCCTCCCTAAGCCAGACGTTTGCAGTTCTGCAGTAGCAGTATGACGAAGGAGATGCCGTCTTTGATACTTAGACTGGTCTTTTCCTGCTCTGCTGTCCGAACTGCTGAGTCTCGTATGTGATTTGAACCAGAGAAGGTGGGACAGGCCAGTGCTCGTGAACAGATTTGTCTTCATGCCAGCACTTGTTCTTTTTTTTATTATTTTTTATTTATTTTTATTTTTTCCTCAGTAAGGCCTGCTGTAGTTGTTATTAAACAAAGAATTTTGCTAACTGAAACATCTGTCTATTGGGGGATATGTTTGTGCATATATGCGCATTTACAGAAACATTTTTTTTTCCAGATAATCACGCATTCAGAAAAATTATACTACCCAGCAGATAAGTGCCATGAATAGCTTTTTTCAGCCTTTTTCCCCCAAGGACAAACCAATAAAATACAAGCTATGGAATCTCTCCTGTGTCATCCTAAAGCCACCATTAGTAACAGTCCACAGGACTTGTAGGACAGATAGAACAAATGAGTTTACTGTTGCACATTGAATTATTGTTCCATAGTTATTCTTAGAAAGAAAAAACACTTATTCTTTAAGTGTTACTAAGATAGTTTATGTTTTGTATGCTGTTTGGGGCCTGAGGGATATGAACTATATTTATATTTATATTTATATTTATATTTATATTTATATTTATATTTATATTTATATTTTTATTTTTATATATATATATATATATAAAGGACCCTTTACTAGGGTAAAATCAGGCTGCTGTTGAAAAATACATTAACATAATTTTGCTTGTTCTTCAAAGAGACTCTTAACAAAGAGTTGCCACTTGTGGTGGTATGTGCACTAAAATTCTGTGGTTGAAAAACCCTTGCCAACCTTAAAATTGAATTCTGTGTATTGTTGCATTAGCAATTTGCTCTTATGTGAAAAGTTTTGAGAAAAGAGCTGTATGGGAATGTTGCCAGAAGCTGCTGGATTCCATCCAGTTCCATCCAATTGTTGGATGTATGGATAATTTTGATTATACAGATTGTAGCTGTGAAATAATTTGATTTCATCTCATGTTATTGAGTGGGTTTGTGGCTTGTTGTTTCCAGTTGATCCATTTTGTATTATTAAAGCACAATCTTTATTTGTAATCTTTGATTTGGAAAACTTGAAAATAATGCATAAGCATGAGTGGGTGGATCTGCCTTGCATATCTATTCATCAGTCTGTAGCCTCTCAGGATTCCTGACTACAGTCTGTTTGTGAAGAAGCTCTGAACACCTTAAGTGAATCTTGTTTCAAAATTTATAACCGTGTTTGATATCTTGGTATATTAAAAAATTGTGAGCATTTGTGCTAGCTAACGTATCATTTGTGACCAGTGTGTCAAGTGTTCAGTGGCTTGATTGGTGTGAAGGTGTCTGAGATCTGTTGGTCATGAACAGCAATGCCACGTTATCAAACCTCCTGTATTCCCCTGTGAGAAATTGCATTAGGAACCTAAGTGAAGGCTCATATCAATCTTTCTGTAAACTGTCTTTTTTTCTGCCTTAATTCAGACCAGAAAGCGCACAGGAGTGTCTTGGTGAAAATGAAGGCAGTTTTTTTTTTTTTTTTTTTTTTTTACCCGCAGATCTAGGGAAGATGTTTGTTCTGGGTCCTGGGCTTCTCTGCGGCTGCTAATGTGATGGATGCTGCCCTCTTGCCCAAGAGTCCGCTAAGTGTCCACTGATATCAACTGGCAACATTGTTCCTTGAAGGCTTTATTCAGTGGTGCGAAAAAGAGGTTTCTTCTACTTGGCCTCTCAAATCCTGACTCTCACAAGAATTGGTTCTTTGCTGAAGTCCTCCTTAACATGTAAAAGCAGCTCCTAAGCAAATTCAAACCAGATGATCCAACCTCGGTGTCAAGCCTGTGCAGCTGGCCCAGCACCCAATTCGTGTGTTACCACATAACGTTTCCAGTATCAAGATAACCTTGTGCGTGAGCAGGCAGAGCTCTGGGAAAAGGTAGATGCTTAAAGTAAAGCTGAGCTTGATGGTGGATACTAGTGGACAGCAAAAAAATTCTTGTTCTCTGTGCCCTTCGGTTTGTTTTGCTGGTTGTATCCCAGTACTGCTATTTTTCAGCCCACAGTACAGGGCTACACATAGCATTAGTGAGGAATCTGTTAGTAGTAGGACCTGGGGCGAACATTTTCTGTCCTCTCTACTTAGCTGGAAACTTCAGCATTATCCTGATCTTAGTTATTAGCACTAGTCAGCTCCACAACTGGGCTAGAACACCGCCATTAATCTCATCTTCAATGCGTCAGCATTTTGGGAATATCTAATATAAACACTGATGCATTTTCCTCAATAAAATAAGCTGCTTGGGCAGCAGCACATTGTTGTCTCTTCCTACAATAATTTCCCTTAGAATTCATAGTCAAATCTGAGGTCTCAACCCTGCTCTTTAAAGTGCTAAATGGCTTGGACTCTGTGTCTTGAGTTCTAGGCACTAAAGATTATAGTTGACAGTTTTGTTCTGCAGCCATAAATCTTGGCGAACAGTATTCTGGGGGTTGTAAATGAGCTCCTGAGCTATCAAAGGTTGTTGCAAACCTCCACAATCTATATGCCGAAACACACTTTGAAATTCTTCATTTCCCGCTATGCAAACACGCTGTGGAGTGTTTTGATACCAAAAAACAAACAAAAAAAACCTAACCAGACTGAAACATTGTACTGTCTTTATTTTCCTTTCTGAGATGGGAAGCTAAACATGACTTAGATACAGTCCACGTTTTTCTGTACATTGTTTCAGTATGCATGCTGTGATTACAAAGGTGATTTTAAAAAATAGAGAACGTGATTTGCGTGTTTATACATACACTGCTGTTTCATCATGTTTTGGCTTTTGAGAAGCCAAACAATTGTAAGATGTGGTTCATCAACTGAAGGCAATAACTGTCAAGTCTAGGGTGCTTTTAGATAAGGAAAGATAATTTTTGTGCTTAAATCATCTATTTTATGCCTGAAAAGATCAAGTTATTTATTTTAACTATGTCCTGGTCAACTGGTTGTCGTTCTCCTGCAGAGCCTGTGATAGGGAGATCTATTTCTAGAGAGATGAGAGAGATCCTTTTCTAGATAGCTGCTCCCTCCTCCATTTGGTTTTTCCAGTCATTGTTTTTCATAAATATTTTTTGTTTCTCTTTTTGAATTTCTAGCACATGTGTGCAGACTGCTGTTCTGAGGTCACCGCAGCTGAGCAAATGAAGTCGATTCTGTGTTCAGTTCGTGAGTCAGGGAAACGAAACAAAGGCAATTTTTAAACAACAAGTCACTATGTAGCTTTAGGCCACTATAAGCCAGAGCTCTTGATGAAAGTGTGCTTTTTTATGCTTTTTTTCTTTGATTTTAGTTGTTCGGACAGAGGCTGAGGCCTTTTCTCTAACCTCTCTTAGTTTGTTTTGTTTTGTCATTCTTCAGATGCAGACGTTTATAAAATGACTGTCCCTGTGCATCCTCTGTCCCTGGGTTCCCAATTTCTGTTTACGCTTGGTGTCCAGGCTATTGTTGTTTCAGGTATCTGACCTTGTAAAGGGGATCAGCTGCATCTTCCAACTCTTTCAAGTGGAGGGCAACAATTGCATTCTTGGCGTACCCAACATCTTGAGACATAGAGTAGCATACTTACCCTCCTAAGAACTGTAAAGTTAATAATTAAATATTTGATTTCTAACATTGATTTAACTAGGTATTTAATAATTTTAAAGAAGCAAAAGGCAAAATTTTAAGAATGATATAATATGAAGAAGCACATTGAATTGTGTCTTTTTTATGCTTTGTAGTTGAAATTTCTCAAATTTTGTCATGGAAAGGATCCATGACTTGATGGATAGACATGGCTGCTTCAGTCTATATGAAACACTTTGCAAACAAAACTCCATTGCCTCACGTGAGTTTCAAGCATCCTTTCAAAATTTTCAGTGATTCCTGTTTCAGGTGTTCTTTGTAAGAATGGCATTGGCAGCTACTTAAATATTACTGAGTATTTACAGCCTGCTGTTTTCTGCATCACAGTAGAGTGAAATGTTATTTTAATCTAAATTCATTACAGCTAATTCCAAGAATGATCTTTGGAAATAGTGCATGTTTCTTAATAGGAAAATTTTGTAAATGATGTACAGGGACCTTTCAGCCTCTCTTGTTTTGAGAAGGTTGTCTGACATGAGCTCTTTCTTGCACAGCTCTATGAATTTTCCCAGAAAATCTCATATCTATCTTTAAATTGTTGTATTATGTGGAGAACTTCAAAATAAAGCAGAAGGAAAAGTGATTCTAGAAGTTAGAGTGAGAAAGCTCTGTACAGCCTGGATTGTATGAGTAGACTGACCAAGAACTATCTGGGGAATCTGCCTAACAGAGGGTACCCATATGTCTGTAATGGGACATAGCATAAAGTCTTTTGGTGACATCTGTTTTTATGAAAAAGAAATTATAATGTTCTCTGATTTGGGGAATGTTAGTGATTTTCATTTGATTCACTATGGCAAATTTTAGTATGAAAAGGCTTGGAACTTTTTTAAATATTGCATGTGTTTTGAAAACATTCTAAAAAAATCTTGCAACAATATTTTATATCTGATATATCACTGCCTTCTTATCTTAATAGAAGCAGTAGCTGTAAAACTGTATAATTACTTGTGAGGAATGTTGAGGGACAGGTATGGTAGTTTCTGGCATATTTCAGCTACCCAGGATGCAAATGTTGGAAGGAACCAATAGACAAAATAGTTGCCAAATGCTTGTGGAGGAAAAAAGCAGGAGTTACTTGAGGGTCTCCAAATGTTAGAGAAGAATTCCCAGAGAAAACTTTATTAACCTGAAATTAAAAATGACTGCAGGAAAGTTTGAAAGCAACAGTACTTCTGAGAGATTAATTATAATTAAAGATAGTATTGTTAGTCCAGAAAGGGACTGACAAATTCTGTAAATGTAATCATTTGGGTTTTTAGTTAAAAATTGTCTTGTTTTTGGAAAAAGAATATGTAAAGTGGGGGTGTGCGTGGGGAGGGTGTATGTTAATTTTCCATCAACTTACTGTGGCTATTTGCCTTGAAAATATAATTAGCATGCATAGCAAAGTTAGAAACAAGTGAAAACACAGTCCTGTGGCTAGTAATTGGATAGAGACATCAAGATCCAGCAAAGAGGAAAAAAAAAAAAAAAAAAAAAAAGTATTTGAAGCAGAGAGACATAAAATGGGGTAGAACTCCCATTTTTCACTCTTCTTTTCCATCCCTTTCTGCTTAAAGGGAGCCTCCTTCCTTTTTCCTTTTCTTTTTAGTTTTGCTTTGCTCATGCTGATGCACCTTACCCAAAACAGGAAAATCTACACTGTTCTCTGAAATATTGTATCATTAAAGGAGCAGTAAATAATTTTTGAATTACCTTTTCAATATTGTTGCACTAAGCCCTCCATATTTTTTCTGTAATATATTTCAATTGAAATATTTATTTCTATGATTTTCATATAGAAAATTATGATGATATTGTAAATTGAATTTGTTACAGAATTCTAATATTGAGCTTACTGTCTATATTATAATATGGGCCTGTCATTAATTTTTCAGACTTGCTGCTCAGAAATTGAGTTTCTTCTGTATATTCATTATGTTGTTAGCATCATTTTGTTTCTCAGTACAGTGGATTTAACTTTCATTTACTTATGTCAGCAACATTGGTACCTTTTCCTGGAAAAATGAGAGGCAGAAGTTTCTTTCTAGTACTACTAATTCTTTTAATATGTGTCAGAAATCAGTTTCTCTTGCTAGGGATGTTTGTTTTTCAGAATTAAATAATTTATATATTATTCCAATACTTTCCATGTATTAATTACACATAATGTTTTCCTTCATTAATACAGAATTAAATAATTCTTCTGACCAGGAAACCACTGCAGATAGATTTCAGATTCTCGGCATATATGAGTCTTTTCCAGTGCTTTCAAATTTTCCAGGAACTTTACAATTTTAATCAGGCTACCTACAAACAAAATGATACCACTGATCATTTAGTAAGCAAACTTCTGCATTTTCCTTCTGTTTGTTCTAGAGTAATACAATGCCTTATTTTTGAGCTTGATGACTCTCTGAAGAATATTTCTTTTTTCTTTGATACAAGTAATATAGATAATGGTGCTCAATAGGTAGCAGAACTTTCTTGTAAAGCAGTGTTGCTTTGGAGAAAGCTGATTTTTTTCACAGTAGTTCTTTGCACGAGTCTCTCTCGTTTGATAGATGCAATGGTTTGTCCATCAGCTGCTGATTGAAATTTGCTGATGGAATTAGATTAATAGGAACATTTCAACCAGGGAGTTGTGGAGAGCGGAGTTGTTTTGAAGTGGCGTGGTTCAGTTTCTCCAAATGATTTGCCATTTTTGATTTGTAGTATTACTCTTGATTCTTGAAGATATTTTTTACAGTTTGACAATTTTGAGCTTTGCCCCGCCTCCTACATAGAAACAACCATCCATATCTTCCAAGTTCTGGATAACCTCCCTTAACATTAGAGGCCTGTACTAAGGCTCTGGGACGTGGCACGGTTAAAACGTGGCACACAGTTAAAATTTGTCCCTACCATTGTGTCACTGGGGTGAATCCACTCTAGGGGGTGGGTTTGGCTCCTAATGTTCATTCAGGCTCAGTGGAATCTTCCTCCGGAGGGCCCAGAAAATGAATGTCACAGCTGAGTATCTTCCTGTTCACCTGACACTTCACTTCTCTGCCACCTATGTTGCTGTTGTGTGTAGCTGTTGATCATTAAAAAAAATCCAATGGGAGAACTCTTAATTTCTTGCTTCTGCTGTTGTCACAGACTGTACAATTTCAACTGAAGATCAAGATGCAAATATTTTTCATTATTTTCCACTCCAATAGATAGAGGAGTTTTCAAGTAACCACAGTTTACAAAAATGCTAGAATACAAGAACTCCTAATAAAAGATGATCCTTTTTATTCAGTCTTGCTTATTGCTTGGAAAAAAAGCAGGAATGAAGGATAATGAGCCTCATACCTCTCTGTTTTGGATGAATGAGGAAGACTGACATGCCATGAAATGCACCTGCGCTACAGTGTTAGAAACAGAGGCGGTTATGTTCTTTAAACATCAGTATTCCTGTAAGTGTAACCCTTTAGTAGTGCTTTAATGTGAAACTCTGTGACAAGGTTTTACTGTGAGAGTTAAGCCAAAACGTTTGCTTGAAAATGATCTCTTTTAGTCAATTCACAACAGAAATGAAAGTGCATTTGTTTCTTCTGTCCACCACCACCACCTTTTCCTTGGAAGAGGAAATGAATTATCGCCCAGCAGTGAATTAGTTATAAAGAATCTTTTGCACATCTGGAGGCTATCATCAAAGTACTTGGGAAACGTCATATGGAAATAGAAACTTCTTTACCACAGGGAATATGCTTTTAAGAATATCTTGGTTTTGTCCCAGCCATACCTACCAATTGATCCCTCGGGGAAAACAACTATTTAATGAAGTGCTTCTGACTGATGATATCTTGAATTATCATTAGAATGTTTAAAGAATAGTCCCTTCGTATTCCCTCTGCGAATACTGCTTCATTGTGTACCTGACCTGTATGTGTGGAAGCAAAGTTTCTGAGATATTCTAAAAGCTTTTAAATTTTTTAATTTATGAAAAACTTAACCTTCTCTAGTGTACTTCAGCAATTGTTAGACTTTGGAAGGGAAACTGGAAGGAATCCTATCCCCAGTCTTTCCAATGATTAAAAACTGGATAAAGTGGTGCTGTGCTATCATGCTTGTAGCACGTGCCTCCAGTGAGCAGCGTGAGTATGCAGGGGTAATACGCTAATAAATGTACATACTGTCTCTTGTCATTATTTGAGACATGTACACACATCTTTAAAACTTACTGATTGACAGAATTGTAGGCTCTTCTGCTTTGTGTGCCACAGGAAAGTGGATGAAACAAATCACAGAGTGATTGAGGTTGAAATGACCTTAAAATATCCTCTGGTCCAACCCCCCCTGCTCAAGCAGGGCCACCTTGGGACCATGTGGAGACAGCTGTGAATATCTCTTAAGGATGGAGACTCCACAACCCTTCAGGCAACCTTTTCCAGGGCTTGTGTCACCCTGTCATTAAGAAAAGGGTTTCCTTCTGTTCACATGGAAATTCCTTTGTTTCAGTTTTTGCCTATTGCCTCCCATTCTATTGCAGGGCACCACAGAAAAGAGTCTGGCCCTGTTCCCTCTACACCCTCACACCAGGTATTTGTATACGTTGGTAAGATGCCCCTCAGTCTGCTTTTCTGCAGGCTGAACAGCCAAGCTTTCAGCCTTTTCTCAGGTGAGAGATGCTTCAGTCACCTTAGTGGCCCCTTGCTGGACTTGCTGCAGTAGCTCTATGTCCCTTTTGTTGTAGGGAGCCCAGAGCTGGACTCATTGCTCTGTGACCTCCCCAGGGCTAACTAGAGGGGATCTCCAGGCAACACCCTTTCACGCAGCCTGGGGTGCTCCTCACCGCAAGGAAACATCACTGGCCTGTGGTCAGCTTGTCCACGAGGACCCCCAGGTTCTTCTCCGCAGAGCTGGAGACCTCCAGCGCTCTCTCCTCATCTCCCGCTGCGCATTCTGTCCTGCAGGTGTATTGGGAAGGTTGAGCATGATGTCCCTTCCCACTGGAAACCCACATGGACTACGGAGCACGACTCCTGCTCACTCATTACTGAAGATAAGACCAACTCTAAAACTGTTTTTGCCCTCAGTTGGTCCATTACAAGGAAAGGGCTGTTGCTAAATTCCCTGCCACAAAATCTGATTGTAATTTACTTTTCCATTAATCACAAGTTTTAATAAACAAAAGCCCGGTTTGTTTTGACAGAGCTTAGTTGTTTTAATAGTTTAAGCCGGTCTCAGTTTCACAGGGAGGGAGAGACAAAAAATGCTACATTCTTAAAACAATTGCTATAAGCAAACATAAATGATGCCCTTATATGATGTGTGGAAGTACTTGCTTAAAGACAAAAGAAATAGACTTGGCTTTGAAGTATAATTTGGCTTGGAGGAAAACCTCTTGCCATTATCTATTCTGTGTAATAGTGAAGGAATTGGGTTCAGTAGAAGAGTAATATTGAATCTTGCAATTTTTACTACAGTAGAAAGTGAAAGTTGGCTGTACTGTCTATATAAGTACTTATCTTGAATAAGATGTTGTATTTTGTCCAAGTTTGATAAGGTTGTAATGAGGATGCATGTAACATTTTCCTTGCACAGTGTAAATCTTTTTTTTTTTTTTTTTTTTTTTTTCTAATGGTCTTGTTTGTGGCTAAATAGTACAAGATTTATCAAGATTTGTAATTTCAGTAAAAGAGCAGTGTTAGGGTTATCTTTCTGCTGGGCAGAAAGGCAGGAAGGAAGGACAGCCAAACATAAAGGTACAACGCCTTTATGCACTTAGTTGTGCTGTCTTGATTTTGGGAAGAATACTTTCTTTTTTTATAGTCTGTAAAACTGTCTTTGTAAAATTACTTATTTCACCATTCCTTATTTTATTTCCTTCTTTGCAGTAGTCCGTACAAGTTGTTGTAATCAAGCTGCCAAATGGTTGATTTTGCACAGCAAAGCATTGCACCACTATTTAAATAAAACATTTTACATCATCCTATGCAAGACATTTTGGATTTGGGTATTAATTTTTCTGATGTGTTATTCATTGTCGTCCCCCCGTCTCCATATGCATTTGTGGGACTTGAGGAATCTTCCAGCTTTACAGCAGAACTATAGTTCTACTATGTTTTAATTATGAAGAAAAAAAAGTGGATACACTCTTTTTGTAGTAGTAGTGGATAACTGTACTACTGCTCCTCGATTCGATAAAAATTTGTCCTGTTTTGTTTGTGATGCTGAATGTATGTGATATATTCATTTTGTAGTTACTTAAAGTTGTGTGCATCAAGAAAGTTGTACAGAATAATTCAGGAAAATCTCAGTACACTTTTATCATTAGTAGCAGTAAATTTCTTGGCTGTTTCTTATGTCAAATTAGCTTAACCTCCAGGCCCCTAGCTTGATGTAAGTACATTTGTATAGACTGTACTGCTTTACTTGGATGAAGATAGTGGTAAATTACAAGTATTCCTGCCTTGCTCCTGATCTTGTAATCAGCCAAACCTCTGAGGACGAGCCCTGCTAGATTAATCCTTAGGGAAGAGTAGCCAATTAAGTTGTTTGCCTAGGAAAAGGAATATTGCTGGACAAGGTGCCACTGTTGTTTCTGCATAAGCTTTATGTTTTTTATGATATATCTACAGGCATATCTGGAACTCAAGTCATTTGGCTTAGGCTGGTGAGCAGTGTGTAAAGGAGGAAACAAACAGTCCTTGCCCCAGCAAGTCTGCAGTTAAGTATAATGTGAGAATACATGTAGAGATATAACTTATAGCAGAAATCAGACAATAAGATTTCTCTTCCCTGGGTTACTATCAGTACCTGGAAGAGAATGCTACTTTTTGTTTTAATAATGATGATAACAAAACTGGAGAAAAATATCTTGGCTCCTTGGTAGTTAATCACTTCTGCAATTCACATATGCCTTTTTGGCATTGGTGTATCTACTTATGCCTAGCTACGACGCTGATAAATGTCGGCCCCAAACCAGAATATTTTGCTATAAGTGAACCCTTTCAAGAAAGCATCACCAGAATTATTCTTCCATGGTCAGAGAGAAGTTTCAATTCCTAGCTCACAGATATTTCTAGACAATTTCTACCCACTTGCACTTGCAGAGTCTTATCCCTTAGCATGAATGACACTCCAGTATTTAAGGCATATTAAAAGAGAGAAATTTTATGCTTGGCTATTGTTTTGATAGATTAAGCAGGCCATGGTCTCATAAGGTCCTCTTACAAAAAAAAACAAGGCTTTGGAGACTGCTTTGGTAGCCATCTTCTGTACCTTTTCCAGTTTGAGTTCTTTTTTTTTTCCATCAATGGAGGTAATCACATTCTAAGGATGTGTTTCAAATTAGCATTTATCATTCTTAACATTTCGTGCGTTGTATTGATATTTTCCTTTCCTTGCCTGGAAATGCTTCTGTCATATCCTGCGATTGCATTTTCATTGTTTTCATGCATATATCCTGTTGTTGGCTCACAATCTCTCTCTGATTGCTTAATAAATGTCCATCTTTCTCTTTTCCTGTTGTTTCCAGCTGATAAGCTCTTAATTGCACAAATTTTTGTTTTTTAAACAGTAAGCATATGACCTTGTATTTAGTACTGTTTAATTTTTGTTATTCCTATTCTTGTTATACAATATTCAGTCCCCTACTGCCAGGACCCAACTGTCGTTCTTATGCTCCATTACTCTACATTCCTCCTTCTTGTGCTACAGATGATGATGGAAGTACAGCATCGACACTAACACCATTTTCTGCTAATAAATTCATTCTGGGAAAAGAGGTCCTTTCAGCGTAATTCTTAGAAAATGGCTAAGGAGAAATGATGCTTTTGGATCAAAATCCATCTCTTCCAACTTCCTTAATTTTCATGTGGTTCAGTGTGATATTTTTCGTGAAGCTCAGACAAATTGCCTATCATGTTCTTTCTTGTCTAGAAAGTTGATTATCCTATCAAAGGAAGTTTATCATATTAGCAGAGTCCCTTGATAATTCTCTTTTATGTGCTACCCTGTTTTTCTTAAATTCTGTGTTTATATAGCCTTTCAAAATGAAATCTGTATGATGAAAGTGTGCCCGCCCATTGGATAAGTTGGTGGACCATGTTTCTTTCTTTGTTTATTAATTTCATGTTTACTATTTTGTGGCCATTTGGTGTATTTTCTGTTGGTTTTATTTATTTATTTATTTATTTTAAGACTTTGTTTGTGATTTCTTTTTTCGGTTAGTTTCTAGTTCAGATTTTTTTAAATATCTAGTCCGCCTGATCTGAGTGTTCGGGATCTTGTAGTTTTGTTTCTATTCAATACACAGTAATTTTCATGTTTGTCCTCTTATTATGATAAATGTAGTTTATTTTGTATGTCTGTTCCATTTCCACTAGATCAACTTACAAATGTTGGATTCGGTGATACCATCTATGGAAAAGCTTTTTTAATTTAGGTACTCCCTATTTATCAAACCAAGTTTAAAGTTATGTTACAGCTTGTGAGCTCAGAGACTGCAGAGACTAGATTTGTAAGCCATAATATCCAGAAATTACTGTTGCTTATCATTTTGAATTAAAGGTGGAAATAAGTTTCCCATAATGATACAATTCCCAGAAATACTGCTCTAATAATATTAAAGTGTTATGGTTAAGCAATGACATATTCTTTAAAATATCCAAAGAGAAAAAAAAAATCCATATGTATTTTGTTTTAAAGTCCTTCTTATTGCATAGAACTTAATCTGAACTAGACAGAGACTGTCTTATCTTAAATCTATAACATTAATTCTCCATATGTCCCCATTGATAAATATTTTTTTCTGGATTTGCACATGTGTTTTTTTTTT
>VZSV01000017.1:9346435-9404323 GCA_013398735.1 Nothocercus julius
TACATTTTCCAATTGTGTCTTAGTCAAGGAACGTTTATTTTAAAACAGCTAATGGCAGGGATCACCTTTAATTTTGCTTAAGTTGTGTAAGGAAAAAAGAGAAGAGGCTCTGATTACCAAACAGAAAGTTGCAGCCCTTGGGTGGCTTTGGTCACAAGCTCTGTGTGGCTTCTTTCCCTGAGACAGCCACATTCCCCAGGAGCGAGCTGAGCTCTCATCAACTTCACAAGTTTTAATTCCCAGTATCTCTTCAATTGACTATCCAGTGAACTCTAAGCTGCCTTTCTCAAACTGGGAGCTACTACTTTGCCAGGTTCCTTCCTTGGAATCCTATGGATAAGCTGCTGTAAAAACAGTAGAACTAGTGGAGTCTGCACACATCTCTGCTGTGCTGGGACTTGTTGGGATTTGCTGGCCCTGCCGACTGCAGCGAGGCCCTCCAAGGGTCTGTCTGCTTGTGCAGCACAAGCACCTTTAGCTGCAGGGATTCTCATGTCCTTTCATTGTGTCTGTGTAGTTTTCCTTCCCATCCTACTTCAGTGGTAGCTAAACTTGGTGATCCTGCAAACAATGCACCAGCAAGGTTTGGTGTCCCCACGTAAAGCACAGCTCTGGTGCAGTGGCCCTCTGTGGCTCCAGTCATGCAGGAGCACTCTGCCATCCTCACTTACTGCCCAGGAAGAAGGGCTACGTTGGAATTGCCTACAAGGAGTCTGCTGTGCATGAGCTACCTGCTGTGTGTGTGTACATATGTTGGAACATCAATAAAATGAAAGGCTGGTGGTCCTGGAAGATGCTTCAGTGTCCGTCTTGCCTAGTTCCAAGCATCTTGTCACCCTGATCTTCTTTCATACTCAGTGGAGAGAATTAGGTGCTTCTGTGACATGACTGAGCTGACAAGACACGGATGTCTGTTACTGTAGAATCGCCTTCTATTCCATGTTTGCAGAGACGATCAGTGCAAAATTTTGCCCTGATCATTAGAAATTTGACATAATATGACCAAAATCAATAATGACAATTTCTGTAATGGTGTTGTAGCACTCGTTTTTAGAAGGTAACTGAAGTACCAACCTTTAAACACTCATTTAATAGAGATGCATTAAATTAAAAGCAGCATAAAATTAATCTTAATTTTAAATATGGATAGCTATATTTTGTTGTCTTTGCTAGAACTTAATGTTGAAAACTGGGAGCTTAATTGTTGAAGGACGTATATGAGGTTAAAGTATTATGTTTAAGTTGTACTCTTTTGCTTTTTCAGTAAAGGACAGTAGCATTTTTTTTTATTGTGGAAACTGCTAAGTCTGTTAGGTTTCTATATAGATGAGTATTATTGCTCTGCCTAGGGTTGTTTCTGCTTTAAGACCTTAGTTATACAGCAGTATTGTAATTTGAAAAATTGTGCGTTCCTATTACAGCTTAATCACTTTTTCCTGGAATCAAAACAGTCTTAATGTTATGATAGTTAATACTGAACTTGGAATAACTATTTCCCTCCACTAGAGAAGTTTTGGAATAATAGTTGAATCAAAACTTGTGGAAATTGAGAATCTTTTCAAACTTAGAGTGAAAATCTTAATACAAAAGAAATTGGAGAGGGTTTGTTTTGCTTTGTTCTCACTGTTAACTGCTACCTGCTCTTGTAGGGGGTAGAAGTAGCTACTGTGCTGTTGCTAGGATAGATTGGATGACTTTTAAATGTAGTTTGCTTTAGTAGAAACCCTAAAATGTTAGAATTTGTAAGACATTCTGCAGCCTTGCATACCACCTCTATTCTTTTCCTTCCTCTAAGAAATCACACTTGTTCTGGGAAGTAATTTACAAACTGTTGGATCTATGGCTACAATATGGTTTAAGGCAAATTTTTGTTTATAACTGCATAGGTATGCTTAATTTCTTCTGTTGATCTTGCATATCCCAAGTAATACCAGTTCCAGGTTATAAAAAACAATGTTTTTTGTTAGTCCTTAGCACAGAAAGGAACCTGTAGTATAATGTCATTTTATTTCTTTGTAATATGGAGGCATTTGGGAAGCAGAGTCCTAGGCCAAGGCTTTTATTAGGCGTGGGATAAACATGAGGGAAGGAAGGGAAGGTAGTTTCTGTCTCAGGAACTTTTTCCTGTCTTGAGAAAACAAAAGATTACAGATAGCTATGGAGAGGAAGACAAAAGTATCCCAGGATGGCCCTGGTGATCAGTGTGTTGTACTCAAGGATGCTGCGTATAATTCTATTACAGGTGACTCCAAGTATACAGTGTTTTGTAGTCCTAAATACTCAAATTGCCCTCCTGATTCTTGCATGATAACTATTTTTTTTCAGTCGTGCTATAGGGTAGAAAGTTCGGTTCTGTAACTTGTGAAATTCTGAGTGGGTTCATTGCTTTCAAGCATATGTACAAGTACTAAGCATATATTGTATTTCATATACAATGAAATACACTTTTTTTTTTTTCCTATTTCAACAATATCTCTCATATGTAGATTAACAGGATTTTGAAAGTGATTCTATTCTGTAATACTTTAACCAATGCCAGCCTGCAGGGATCAGTGCTTAACTATGGGGAGTTCTTCCAGGAGGTGTTTTTTTTTTCCTGATGGATTATTATATAGGTAAATGTGTATATTTAGTGAATGTATTGAACTGTTTTGTTGGACCATGTCATACAGAACGTATTAATACAAGTCTCAAAAATAATTCCCCTTTTCCTGTATGTTACATGTGATACCATTAGCAAGAATTTGCATAATGCTTTTTGCAGTAATATAGCACTGTGCAGTTTGTTTGTGCATTACTCTCATTATATGTGTTATTGTTATAGAACTCTGTATTTTATATACTCCACACATGACATTATTTTTTGTATTGTTTTAGTATTTAGGATCCTTCTTCTCCTTGATTTTTGGGCATGCCGTGAACAGAACGTCATGCACCAAGGAGCTCATGGGCTTTTGAAAAAAAAAACAAAAGGCAGTGCTCTAATGCAAGCAGATATGGCCCTAAAAAGAAACAATGAGAAAAACCTAGATCAGTGTATTAAATGGTGGTTGCAACTTGCCAGTGGCCCAATTACTGTCGAAGCGTTATTTTGTAGGAGAAAAGAATTATCGAGGACCACTTTTCCTGAAAAGAGAATTGAGTTTTTGTGGACGTTTGCTGGGAGTTCCTTCTGAATGTAAGAGCACCATAGGAAAAATGCATAAAGATGTCGTGTTTTCAAAGAGATAAGGTAGTGGTGAGGGCTAATTTCATTAATCGAATCTCAGAATATCCTAATGTTTTGGTAGCAAGTGAGAGTTGTTTTTGTTTTCATGACACCAGGCTGACTTTCCTGGTCTGTTTCATGTGTTGGAGAAGGAAAAGCCAGCAAAGGGCCATGAGAGAGTTGCAAAGATCAAAAGAGCAGGTTGAGCAGCAATTTGTAGTAGTGTTCTGCATAAGTACTGGTGGAATGAAGCTGAACTGAATCTGTGAGCAAGAAGGAATGTAGTGTAATAAAGTTATGAAGAAAGAATATGCAAGATTTATGCATAGCATGAACAGAAGAACCTGAAGAGAGCGCTAAATCCAGGAAAATATTTTGATTCTGAAGCTTATGGTCTGTGCAAGGAGAGAGACTTAGAGGAAAGATCAGAAGACTGATTATCTAAAGTTAATAAAAAGTAAGGCTGGAAGGAATCATACAATATATCAATACCCTGCAAACTTGTCCCGCTATTATCAATCTCCACAGTAGGATCACACTGTTCTTGAAGCCTTTAGGAACATTACTTGAATCAATGCTTAACAGTCATTTCTGCTAAATTTTTCCTCAAGTAACTCAAAGTCTCCTGTGCTGTAAGAGAAGGCGATCGTTTCTTGTCCTGTCCCCAGTGCTACAAAGAACCGGTTTGTTTCTGTCCTTTCTCTTAATGCCCCTAAGTGTAGCTGCAGAATATTTTTAGAGAAGTGGGCCAATGCTGGTAGAATTTGGATTTTTAAGAGCATTGACTGTTGAGTTCTTTTCTGACACCTCCCTCTCTCAGCCTTGATCTTGGCCTTGTGATAAGTTGCTTGAAGAGGAGATAAACTTGTACATTTATAGAAGTTGAAGAGAGCTTTTAAGTAACACAGTACAAACACAGTACAGGAACTGTTGCTCTTAGACATTTGTTTTCATTAGTTAGGTTTGCTGTATTGAAAAGTGGGTTCCAAGACTGAGGGAGGAAGTGAAGGTGAAAGACGATGTTTCCATGTTGGAAGTGGTATGCTCAGTAATGGAGGAGCAGTTTTCCTATCAGCTGAATGACATAGTAACAAAAAATTATTGTAGGCTTGAAAAATGCATTCATCAACTCTTTAAGCTCAGGCTCTTGTTGTGTTTCACTATTAATATTCTCTATGACAAATATGTCCTGTCAGGACCTGTTTTTTTCCTTGTATTTCTCTTTAGTGTGTGTATATATACTAAGTTTTCTTGATATTTACTATCTGTACATCACAATTTTAACTCTGAGGACACTCTAGTGATGTGGAGATCAGGACACAAGGACTGACTTGAGCAAGATCATACTAAAACTCTGTGGCACAACTCTGAGTCCTCTGCTGACATCCTGGAAGTAACCATAGTCCCCGAATGACCCCTCTTCCAAAAGTTAAGCCTGCAGCTTCTATTTCTTCAAATTAAGTTTTCATTTCCAGTTTTGCCAAATCATTATGTTAAGATTGTACAAAAATAAACATGACGGCTCTTCACAGGACTAGTTTTGTGCTGTGCCAGAAGGAACAAGGAGACAATGTGCAGTTGATTTTGCTCATTGTATAAAGAAGAGCACAGATGCAGATTTGAGCATCCAGAAAGACTACATCTGCAGAGTCAGAGATGTTTCACGTAAGAGGTGAAGGCTCTGTGCAGTGTCTGGTCCCCTTGACCCAGAGCAAAGAGTTGTGCATGTGCACATCAGTCCTTGAGCTCCATGCACTGGTATAGGCAGAGCCTAAGTCTCCAGCTCGAGCTCACTGCAGTATTGCTGATGGAGCAGCTGCCTCATCCTGCAGCCCGAGCACTAGCCCGGAGAGCTGTGCTGGCTGCAGCGCCGCGCTATCGGTGCACGTCCAGCCCCAGCAGCCTGCAGCGCTTCCTGTGCTGCGCCTCACGTTGAGGCTGGGCAAGCACGCCGTGCTGCTAAGCACTATTCAGTGTCTTAATTTCAAGTATCAAGTGCAATAACCTTTTAAATACCAGGTTAATACTTCTCTTTTCAGCTGTTTGTCGTAACAACAACAAAAAAAAGCCACATCGTAATTATGCGGTGGAAGAGGTATTGCTTGTGTTAATCCTTTTACAAAGTATTGCTTAGTAATTAGAAATGAAAACCAGCTGCATTTGAATGTTTTCCTTTTTCATTATTTTTCAGATGGTGGTAAAAACCTTCATGGATATGGACCAGGACTCAGAGGATGAGAAACAGCAGTATCTCCCATTAGCCTTGCACCTTGCATCTGAATTCTTCCTCAGGAATCCCAATAAAGATGTGCGCCTTCTAGTAGCATGTTGTTTGGCTGATATCTTTCGAATCTATGCTCCTGAAGCTCCATATACTTCCCATGACAAACTCAAGGTAAAATCCTTTAGGATGTAAAGCCCTTTCTCCTAACTCGGTCTCTTGTACTTAAAAAAAATTGTGAAAAATCTTTTTTTTTTACTTATATTTATAACGGCGTTCAATTTTAGTAGAGATGTTGCTTTAGTTGTGTGAGTCAATATGGTATTTCAAGGTTGTTCCTATAAGAGTTCTGGATCTGGCAGTAGCTGTGGTGGTGACTTCTTTCTGTCTGTGCCTATAAAACACAGTTGAACATTTTGATTTATAGGTTTAGAAAAGTGGGTAGATATCATTAACAAAGGATTGTAGCTGTATACTCTGCCGAATCCAGTTTGTAAACGCTTTGTCATTTTTGTTTAACAGGACATATTCTTGTTTATTACAAGACAATTAAAAGGCTTGGAAGATACGAAGAGCCCTCAATTTAACAGATACTTTTACTTGTTAGAGGTAACATATTGCAACTTTCAGTAGATGGCATTTGCTCTGTGAACCTAAGGAGTGTAATCAGTCTTTCTTTGTATGTGGCAATATACCTGGAAATTGTCGTTTATTCTGTAAACTACACCAAACAAGTTAAAGTTCAATGTATTGCTTCTTGTAGCTGTTATAATTCAGTTAGCATTTAATAAGTCCCTGCTGCCTATAGTTGAGGACATGTTGAAATGATTGATATTTATTAATATTTAGCCTTTCCCTTACAATTTTATATATTCATTTTTTTGTATCATGCATCCTTAAGGTTTTATTACCTTGTCAAGAGAGAGTTTAGAATGCTGATTAAAATGCAAATGTGCTTATAGTGATCACAGAAGAAGGAATATAAGATTTGACTTAAAAATGTTAGAAAAAAAGACATAGACAAAAAGAAGGTTTGATTTTTATCAGTGTGCATGCAGTAATATATAAAATCTTGTTTATAAGCATTCTATTTTTTAAAAAACTGAAGTGTTTTATAGCATCAGAAGAGGTATGGCCTTATTATAGTAACAGATTCTGTCCATCTGCTTTTGTACATATGAAATTGAATTATTCTTTAGTTTTCTTCTAAATGTGTATTACAAAGACCCTTGGTATTAGGACCTGTATACACACAAAGCAAGTATGCCATCTCTTTTCCTAAAGGCTTTACAATAAATTATATAGTACTTTTCTTTAAATAGAAAAAAATTATTATCATAATCATATTTATGTGGCTTAATTCCAACTTGTAATTCCATAATTTGAATATCCCATTCTTGTTTTAGAATTTAGCTTGGGTTAAATCTTACAACATCTGCTTTGAGTTGGAAGATTGCAATGAAATTTTTATTCAGCTTTTTAGGACTCTTTTTTCAGTTATCAAGTAAGTTGAATTACTTCAATTATATTTAAATTGTCAAAGTATAATCAGTTTTGGGGGTATGCTGAATTGTTGCCTGGTGTATGAATGTGTAGATCTGAGCAGGACAGGTCTCCTAATGAGGAGATTCAAGTAAAGCAAACAAAGGCAAATTATTCACACTGTAGAGGGATGTGTTTCTAAGATTACTGATTTTTATAAATTTCTTGTCTCAGTTAGAAAGTTGTACTTCATTCTGACTCATTTATCTGCAGTTGTGTTGCCATGACTGGTTCCTTGTCTGCTCATTATGTTTCTCAAAGTGAGACTAATGTGCTCTGGGTCCTTATTTAACTGGGAACGGTCAGGAAAAATGGTTCAAGTTTTCAGATGTGCAGAATGTGGGTGAGTGCAAGCGAAACAGTGTTAGGTGTTCATCTATTCTTAAAAATGCTCTTGGTGTTTTTCAGTGTCTGAAAATTTATTGATGTGCATTTTTTTTCATTTTCCTAGTAATAGTCATAACCAGAAGGTACAAATGCATATGCTAGATTTGATGAGTTCTATCATCATGGAAGGCGATGGAGTAACTCAGGAGCTGTTGGACTCCATTCTGATTAACCTCATTCCTGCACACAAGGTCTGCAAAGTAAAATGTGATAGAAATATTTAAACAGTTGTTTTTATTGAATTTTGCTTGTTGCTTTTCTTTTCACCTGCTGCAGACCGTTGTAACTGCACCTTCTCTGTTTTAAGAGTGGGTTCAAAATTCCCTTTGAGAATTACTTGATGCTATATCTGTATGTGGATTGCTCAGGACCAAGAGATTCTGTCTAATTACCAGCTTGCATACAGTGTCTTTGCACAGAAACTTAAGTATCTCTAAGCAAATTAATTATTCTGATAAGAAAGCATTTTAAGTTTTTTTTTATTGCGAAGTATTTTGATTACCTTAAAAAAAAAAAAAAAAAAAAAAAAGAAAAGAAAAAGAAAAGAAGTTGGAAAGTATGACTTCATGATCTCCTTTTTATTGACAGCAACAGATTGTGGCCGATTAAAGCTGTTAACACGAGGGGAGGCCTCTCTTGTTCAGAACAGTAGAAAATAGTCCTTTGGAAAATCTGTTCTTTGTAAGCTATTTCTAAGCAGGATATAGGCAGTAGCACTCGGGAGTGAAAAATGGGAGTGTAGATGTGTGTCAGGTGTAGGGAGATGCTATGAATAATCACTGGATGGTGCTGTGTCTACTTGGTGTAGGCAAATTACTGTTAATTTAATAATATAATTTTATCCAATGAAGGGACTTCTCAAATAAGACTCTGATAAGGGGGAAGGTAAACTTGACAGAATAGTATTTTACAGAAGTTAAAACATATTCTTGAAATAAATATGAATTACTCAAGAAATTTGGAGCTTGTTTAGTATGAATCCCAGTCTGTTCAGATGGGTGAGTGGACAGCTGAGGCACATAACCCTAATTCTGTCCTTAGTCGTCACAATAAGGAGCAGCATGTAACTCTTTCAACTTACAACTCTTTTAAAGCTAGTTATTGTTTTTATAGGACTGCAGATCGTTTTTGTCCAGTTCTGTGAAATTATTATAAATATTTCTTTTAAGAAAAAAATGAAAAACATTGGAATTTGCTCCTTTTTAAATATCTTGTAGACAATAAAGGGCCAGTCTTCTTGACTTGGCCATCCTGACTGCTCCAATTACACTCTGCAATCTGTGTTCAGTATCATACTTTGCTTGGTATTTGGCCTCTGACTTTTTTTGTTTCCTTTTAACATAGAACTTAAAGTGCTGTTTTGTGTGGTGGTTTTAGATATACCAGGAAGTTCTTTTGTCTGCTCTGTGTGGCAGAGTTTGACTGCAGTGATTATATTCTCCTTTCATGCACGGATCTCCTAGGAAATTCTATGATTGTGTCAATTGTCTGTCCTTAGCTATGGAAATGAGAAGCAGCATGGCATGAAAAGCGCAATCTGTTTACTTGTGCAGGATATATATTAATAATATAAGGATACATAATAATAAGACATCCGTGCAAAATAATTGAATAGGAACTATATAGTTCCTATATACATAGTTACTAATAGTAACTATACCTATAACCTATAGGTATAGTACCTATATATAGTTACTAGTAGTAACTATATATAACTATAGTAACTATATGTAATTACTAATAGTAACTAGTCTGTTATTAAATAATAAAGGTATCAATCATAATAAAGATATAAATAACCATAGAATCATAGAATGCTTAAGGTTGGAAGGGACCTCTAGAGATCATCTAGTCCAACCCCCCTGCACACGCAGGGTCACCTACAGCAGGTGGCTCAGGACTGCGTCCAAGTGGGTCTGGAAGATCTCCAGAGAAGGAGACTCCACAACCTCCCTGGGCAGCCTGTGCCAGGGCTCTGTCACCCTCACTGTTAAAAATTTTTCCCTAAGTTCCTGTGGAACTTTTGGTGCTTCAGTTTGTGGCCGTTTCCTCTAGTCCTGTCAGTGGCCACCACTGAGAAGAGGCTGCTCCATCCTCCTCACTGCCTCCCTTGAGGTGCTGATAGACACTGATCAGGTCTCCTCTCAGCCTTCTCTTCTTCAGGCTGAACAGGCCCAGCTCTCTCAGCCTTTCCTCATAGGGCAGATGTTCCAGGCCCCTGATCATCCTCGTAGCCCTGTGCTGGACTCTCTCTTTATAATAAAAATAATAAAGATATCAATAAAGATATCAATGTGTCTAGATTATTATACTTAATGGAAGCTCTGTCTTTGCAGAGGAGCTGAAATACGTATTTTTGGATATGGCTTCATTTTAGATTTCTAAACTCCCTTGCATTGTATAAGACAATACTGCCATTAAAAAGAGAGGTACTGGTACCTAGGCGTGCAGTACAGTCTATGTCAGCATCTATATTATATGCATTTATACTTCTATCAGTAAAGCAGCTTTGCTGTATGTTGTTTAATGCTTTCATGCAGTCTGTTTAGTGATTCTTTTCACCTACATTCTGTTAAGGTTGTTTCTTAAAAAATGTGTATTTCTGGTATTTGAAATCAGTGCTTTCTTCTGCTTTCTTTATGATCAGTCTCTCCTGAGCAGTGTGTCCAGATCTTCAAGGCTTCATATTCTGCCTAACAGAATGAATATTTCTTTTTTTGTTTATACAAATTTTTAGCTCTGATGAGCCTGTGTATGAAAAAGCCCATCATCATGTGGATTGCACTGGATCTGGATTCTGTATTTGGAGGCAGCATTCTTGCACTTGCTTGCTGAAGACAGTGGGTGTATAACAAATACAGAAGGAAATCTGCTGTAGAAAATAAAAAGCTTCACAGCAATCAATCCTTTTCCTGTATGAACACTGTGGTTGGCAGTCCTTTATTTTAATATGGACTTACCTGCCAGCAAGATTCTGATTGTGGTCCAGTTTGGGAAAAAAAAAAAAAAAAAAAAAATGTGTGACATTCTGTGGAAGTAGGAATTTGAAAAGAGTTCATACACATCTGCCCATGGTATATCAGGAGACATCAATTTCCTGCTATGGTGACTGGGGAGGTCTTTGTTGGAGCTTTTGGCCCTTTGTGTTTCTCTTTGCTAACAGCTGATGAGAGCTATCTTTCTAGTTGTCAGGTTATCAGCTGGAAGAACATGGGGAAGTAATTTTCAGTATGGACTTGCCAAATATTGGCTTTCTGAAAATCAGTCATCCTTCGGTTTTAGCTGTATTATTTTCTGCAATAGCTTGTAATTTCAAGACAATCACCTAATCTGCCCTCCTTTCCCCCGCGCCCCCCCCCCAAAGTGCAGTAATCCCTAGATGAGATGAAATACTGCATATTGGATGTTGTAAAGATTTGGACAGTCACATTTTTCAGATGTACTCCTGATTCCTTGCTTGCTTGAGAAGAATAAAGACAGTGTAGGCATTTGTTTTGCTGCAATCAGACATTTACATACAGCTAAATCTGTCCTAAGTTCAGGTGTTTTCATGGGTTATATCAGCAGGTACTTTCAATGAGTATGTGACAGGGAAAAAATAACCTCTTTAAATAATATGTATAATAAGTTATACTAATTCATTTTTCAGTATGGTAAATTTGGTGCATATTAATTCCAGAATGGGAAGGTATGGCTTTTTTTTTTTCCTTCAAAATCGTTAGTTTCTAAGTGGGGAAAAAATATTATTATGTTAATCTATTACTATATTCATCAGTAAAGGTAATAACTAGAGTGATAAAGTCATAGAAGAATGTGTTAAAAGTGATGTGGCTGGTGTACATATTTGTTCTTAAGTTGTAAAAAAATAGTTTTAAGATTTTTGTAAGCTTACCGCTGTAATATAAATGAACATTGATGGCCTTGAAAACAAATAGATTTGTGATACAGCATATCTTTCCAGAAATGTGGTCTAAATGTGGGAGAGAAAAGTAAAGTAATCTGAAGTAGATTGTAATCTTTAAAAATCTTTTTTTTCTTTATTTCAGAACCTTAATAAACAAGCATTTGATCTTGCAAAAGTCCTGCTGAAAAGGACAGTCCAGACCATTGAACCATGTATTGCCAATGTAAGTAAATTGATTCATTCATGTTAACTGCTGTGTTCTACTTACTGTTGTGATTTATTGCAGGTTTGTTTGTTTATTTGAAACATAAATATTTATAAAATCCCAATTTTTATTGAAAACACAAGAATATAATTTTCTAAATAGAATAGCTTGCTTGTAAAAGAAATGTGAGATGATTCAAGTAACTAAAGAGGAAATTAGTCTACCTTGGTCTAAAGTTCAGCAACCAAGTCCGAGATGACCTGTCTTTCAGCATTACTGACAACCAAAAAATCCTCTTGCAACAAAATGAATTGTTAGTGCTTCATATGTCCAGCAACCAGTCATCTTTGCTTTATCCTAGCTTTAGGCTGAAACATTTCAGATGCTCAGCTCTTTACCAGACTTTGTTTAGCCTAAACGTGCTTTACTCAGCCTGGAAGAATTCAGTTTCTTACAAGGCTTGCTGCTACTGTCACTCCTTCTGTTGAATGTCAGTAGTGTGCTCTGACTGTTACAACATGCAACTACTTCATTCAGTCTTGTGGAGAGTGTAGGCTATTTCTGTCTGTTGTCTTCTTTCATTGCTGAAGCCAGTAGTCTTAAAAATCAAAGAGGATTAAGAGAGAAATTAGACATTCATGAAAGATTAATCAGTAATTGTTTAAAAGCTCAGAGAGTTTCACTGACAAGTACCACCTTTCAATTCCCATATTTCTTTAAGCTTTTATAATTAGTCATAGCTGGGAACAGGATAGTGGTTAGAGTGACCTTTGAGTTAATTAATATTGATACTCTTACATTCTTAATCAAGTGTAAAATAGCTTTGTAGCATTTGCACTATTATTAATATTAATCCACAGTATCAATAGGAAGTATATTGTGCATATTAAAATTTTACAAATATAGGAGAAATTACTTATACTGTAGGCTGCATAGCGGTCTTTTTTTTTTTTTTTTTTGATAGATCACTAACCATCTTATGCTAAACAAATTACCATCTTATGCTAAACAAATTACTATCAAATATCACAAGACCTATTATAAATTGGTGCCATTCTTTAAAACTGAGTAAAAGTGAAGCTTATTTTTCGGCACGTAATGACCTTCAATTTGAATTGCTTTGAATTTTCAGAAAACTAAAAATAAGACATTAAAACTATGCTCAACTTAAAAATGTATGATTATGCATTTTTGAATTAAGAGTTCCTTTGTTGCCTGTTAATTTTACTTGGGGAGGGGAGAATGGAATAGATGAGTTCCATTGCTATTAAATGATCAATTTATCATGAATTAATTGGTCCTGGTGGAAGTAATAAAACTGAATTATAAAGGATATTTGGGTTGGATTTGCTTGAGGGGTGACATTTTTTGATCTAACAAAATATGTGCTTTGAGTACATTCTAATTAAGCTATAAAGCAGATCATATTAAAATTTTTAAATGGTATTTTCATTAAAGCAATCTGCTAAATAATAATGTTTGCATTCTAGTTTTTTAACCAGGTTCTGGTACTGGGAAAATCTTCAGTAAGCGATTTATCAGAGCATGTGTTTGACTTGATACAAGAGCTTTTTGCCATAGACCCTCACTTGTTGCTGTCTGTCATGCCACAGCTTGAATTCAAACTTAAGGTAGGTTCTGATGTAACATATGTATCTACAGATTTAGTACGTATCTTACTGGACTGATAGAACTTTTCTGCTTATAATTTTGTTTTAGAAATAAACGTAACTCTAAATAGGGATACTGATTTTTTTTGTGTGTATTTTCTGTCTTTGCAAGTGTACATTATGTATATGTATATAAAATACGGAGTCTTTATGGTGATAAGTATGTATGATGTAATGTCAATTTATCTATACTTAATCTTTGGATTTCGCCAAAATGTATTAAGTAGTTAGACTGTGGTTGGTTTCTCTCATGAAATGTAAGAGTGCCAGACTTAAAGATTGGTTTGCAGAATTTCCTTGGGTAATATCATGCTTTAACAGGAGAGGAGATGATTTCTAAATATTTTCTTATGCGTCATAATCGACTGGTAAATCAGCTGACTCCTTTTGAAAAGGATGGATAGCATCCTTGAAAATAATTCATTTACTCTAATTTTTTTTTGGGGGGTGGGGGTGGGGAGCGGGGCTGGCAGTTATGATTAAATAACTTTGTTTTTCAGGAGAGTGTAACTAAACAGTAGCTAAACGGATATGGTGACAGCAAACAAAAATAATCCAAAAAAGTATCCAAGGAAATTATATTCTAAATGTCTCTTGTTTTAATAGCGCCCATCTGTTTAATAGTGCCCATATGAGCATTTTAATTACTGTCTAATGTTGTGCATAAAAAGTAGTGCATAAGATATGTTTTAAAATAAAAACAAGGTAATTGACTGTTAAAACTAATAGAGATATAGATATACATTATTCAAACAATGGCACGTGCCGCTTCTGCATGAAAGAGAAGGAGTTTTTCAAAGTGTCATCTGATTAGTAGCTGTAATATGTTAGCTTGTTAGCTTGTTAGCTATGTCATCTAATGATCTGCACAGGAGGACTGGGCGTTATCAGCAGTTGTTTAAAACTCCCATTTTAATCTCACTTACAAGAACAGAAGAAAACGGAGGACAAAAATTATTAGGATGTTCCAGGTAACGATTTACAGTTTTCTTTGCACTTTGTTTTTTAGAGCAATGATGGAGAAGAGCGCTTGGCTGTTGTTCGACTTCTGGCTAAACTCTTTGGCTCTAAAGATTCTGATCTGGCGACACAGAATCGTCCTCTTTGGCAGTGCTTTCTTGGGCGGTAAGAGAACTAGGGACAGACTTCTGAGTTGGCATTCTTTATTTATGCTGCATTTTCCTCATAGTATTGCATCTTTCGTTCAGATGATTGATTTCAGAGGTGTTTTCAGAGGATGTAACTTTTTGTATTTGGACAGCCAATTATCTTGTTAAATCTTTAGAGAGTTGCATAAATTGTATTTTAGAATTATGTTCTCGAAGGATTGATATGTGATTGCCAGATATGTGGGAATATAGGTTACAGATATAACAATATTGTCTAGAATTTCATAGAGTTAACTCTGCCTCTTTAATGTGCAATTACTCTTTTGATAGAATGTTTCCTTTTTAGCAAATAAAAAAAAAAAAGTGGTGAATGTTTTCAAATGGTACATATTCTGTGAAGTTTTTATATATTTGTAGTTCCATATATGTAAAGATCTATCAATAGTCTCCATAGTCTATACAGAATTATGTTCAAAAGTTGATGGATGAAGTCCATTGGGTCACCATTTCACACGGCAAGCTCATCCTTTCATTTTTGTCTGTCTTAGTTTCACAAGAAATAGTATACAACTTTTTGTATGTTTGAGATATGTTATGGAGATAAATTTGATATATTTCTTACGTAGTATTTTGCCTTCTAAAAGTGTTTTAATAGTTAATGAGACTTATTATCAACATATGTTACTAGATAAAGAATAATCTTGATTTGCAAGGCCAATGATAAATTAACATTCGCCATCATCTATCCCTCCAGGTTCAATGATATCCATGTCCCTGTGAGATTAGAGAGTGTGAAATTTGCCAGTCACTGTTTAATGAACCATCCAGACTTAGCAAAAGACCTCACTGGTAAGATACTAATATGAGTGTTCAGAATAATTTAAGAAATGAGTAAGGAATCATTAAGAAATGAGTAAGGAATCATTATTTCAGTACATAACAGTATAGTTCTAAAATGCATTAGGACCAAGTTGAATGCTGAGTGGAAGAGCTAACTCATGAGTAGTCACCTTCTGCTGATGCCAAGTACTAGTCATTAGGCAGAGGAGAGTGTGCAGCATTGCCTGAACTTTCTAAGACTGTGAGTCTTGTAAAGATGGCTTTTAGAGGCTATCTGTGGGGGGGAATGAGTCTAAAAGTACTGTCCTGATGAAACTTTTGGCCTATCAAAGCAAATATTTATGAAACATACTGATGTTTTTTTTTCAAAATTAGTATGTTTGCTAGTACTGTCTTCTACTAACTTCAGAAAATGCCACCATGCTTCTCTAAAACGTGGAGTCTCTTCTGTTAGTTCAACATGATTCTAGTTATGATTTGAATTTCAGCTTTAGCTGAGGATGTTGTTCTTTTTCAATGCAAGCTAATCCTTAGAGACTTTCAGTATTTTTAATTTATTATTTACATTATTATCTCCTTGGGAATAAGAGTGTCTTCTTGCTCATTTTGTAATGTTTTCAGTATATTCTAATCTGTTTTATTTCACTTCATTACTTCTTGAAAACTGATTGAAAAGCCATTCCCTTTTATAATCCTTAAATATTTAAAGTTACCTAAGATATCTTTTAATATTTAATGTGAAAAATGCTAGAAGAACAGATGTTTCTTTCAAGCAGTTCCATGTTTAATAGATTGTATAGTTGTCAGCCATACATATCCTAAACAATTTGGAAGTTGAAAGACATCATATCTATAAAAAGAAAGCTAATTTATTCTTTCTGATTATAACAGAATATTTGAAGGTTAGATCACATGACCCAGAGGAAGCCATTCGACATGATGTTATTGTTACAATTATTACTGCGGGCAAGAGAGATCTCTCTTTAGTCAATGACCAGCTGCTTGGCTTTGTAAGGGAAAGAACGCTAGACAAACGGGTAAGTTTTAATATTTTATTTTTGGTAGTATCTGCATCTAATACAAATGGTAAAAGCAAAAACAAACAAAAAAAACTCAACCCCATCAAGAGAGAGAATCTTAGAGTTGACTCTAGAATGCTGAGGCAAAAATCATTTTCTTGCCAGAAGGAGCATATTAATCAACATACCATATTATGAAGACACCAATATATGTGTTATCAAGGAAGTAAGATCATTGTTTTGTGAGAAACACTTCCGTATTGTAAGAATATAAGAATAGCTATATAGATTTAGACTGAAATTCCATGTAGGACAGTGTAATTCTCAGAGTGGTCTATTCTGGCTTCCAGAAATTTGTGATCTAAGGATTTCTTAAATCTGCTTGATCATGTTCATCATAGCTTTTGATGGAACTTTCTTCTGCGAATTTTTTCAAGTTGTTTCTTGAAACTGTACTTTTTAAGTGTCTATGGCATCTGCATCAGTAAGTTCAAATTTGAATGAATGTGTGGAACAAGTAACAAGTGGCACAGATTCCCTTTTGATCCCATCAGTAATTTCACTTTTTTGGGAAAACCAGCCATTCATTTTTTTGTGCTTTTTTTTCCCTATATTTTTAGTTAGTTCACGACAGGTTTTTCATTTTAAGTTCTTCCGTGTGAAACTTTGATGGATTTTTTTTTTTTAAATCCACATGCATTTTACTGACATTCTTGTGAATCTGATTTGTTGTTGTTGTTAGGCATGACTTTCTTCTATATAAATTACAATGATTTAGCCATAATATCATTTTTCTTCAGTGCCTGATGTTGTTTTGTTTCAGCCTCTTTGCTTTCTAAAGTCAGGTGTAGTCAGTAGTGCATTGCTCTTTGTCCCCTTTCTAAAAATACAGTTTCATACTCGCCACTTCCTATTCCTTCAGTTTCATAAACTACATGACAGATCGCAATAACAGAACGATTTGTATTTGATGCATCGTCTCTGAGTTTCTGTTAGAGTCATGAATGGGCTCAAGAAGTCGTTTGGTCTTAATGATTCTGTTACCACTCATCTTACTGATTTGTGCTAAAACATAAAATGACACTTTCATTTAAGAAACTTATCAATTCAAACTCTTTTGGTTGTGGTAGATGACATTTACACAGCAGAGTAAAGTCTGCAGTTAAAAGATGTTTATCTTTTAGTTGCTTTTTGATAGGAGATAACTTTTTCCCATAAACCATATCATTTAAGGTAGCCTCTTTAATTCTTTTTTTGGTGTTGGTCCTGTTTTTAAATGAGGATATCTCTGTAATCGAATCACTTCCCACCACAATTTTCACATAGTCAGGAGGGAATGATTGTTACTGTATCTTCTGCATAGTATATCTGTCCTCCTTTAGCCTGTCACCATCTGTGACAAGAGGTCAGTAGCACAGCTCTAATACTTGTTCTTACAGTTGCAGGGTTTTTCAGTTCCATTTTCAGCATAGCCTTGTGGTGCTCATTAATGCTCCTCATGTGTGTGTTTGATTTCATGATTCTTCATCAGTCATAGATTTGATGATGGTTTGCATGGCAGGAGGTCAGGTGCCTTTTTGGAAGCTCATCAGCAAAGAATGATTTTACCTCTGGTGATGTTTCTATTATAAAAATCTCTGACGAAAAAGGAAAATTAAGAATCAACTGAAAATGACTATAGAGACTACTTAGCAATTCGAAGTAGACCTGAAGAATATAGTATGTCTTTGTAAATATAATGAATTATGGTGAATATCAGGCAGTTGTAAACTTTCATCATTCTAATTCTTTCATTTTTTTTTTTTTCCCCCAAATTGGAAGGGAGCATTGATACATCCTTGTAACTGCCTCCTTATTTTCTATATAGGACTTTCTCAGTGGGAGACATAGTACCTCATGCAGTCGTTCTTCAGCTTTAAGATCTTGGTGATCTCCTGCCAACTATATTAACCTCTCATAGTCAGATTCTCATTTGACAAATGTACTACAAACTTGCATGTGTTGTCTCTTCACCAGTTTGACCTCATCTAATTCTTATGGGGCCTTCAGTTGTGGGTCAAATGTGTGTAGATTTTTACCATAAAAAAAAATATTTGTCAGAAAGGTGCTGAAGTAAAATGCTCATTGTTTTAACCAATTACTTTCATGTCAGATCAGTGCTGCCTTTTTCTTTTATAAAACAATATGAAATATTTCATAAATACTTTAAATCATGCAAACTGGTACACTGTTTAGCTAATTCTTCTGCTGACTGTATTAGTAAGAGAAGACTCTTGATTTAGTCTGTAGGGTATTTGTATAATGATTACAGCTATTTCAAACAAACAAAACAGCAAACAACTACAGTTTTCAAATGCATCTTTTCTGCCACGGTTGGAAAAGTAGCTCTGTGAATACATATTTGCCAAAACCTGGGATCTCCCTTTGGAGCACGGTTCCTAGAATTTCTCTAGTCTTTACTGACTTGGTAATTTTAGATATTTTCAGGAAATGAGGGGGTGGGTGGGGGGGGGAACCCCTTTAACCTATGAAGGGAATTCTTCCCCCAAAGCTCTTAACAGTTTACAGGAAGGGAACTACCTTAATATTCTTAAGGTAGTTTCATCATATAGTTGTATATGCATAATACTAATGTTTTTGGTGATGCTATCTGAAAAATAATATGGTGGAAACAGAACAGAATTTAAGAGGCTGCCTTGCAGTGAATTTTACCCAGCACAAGCAGTAGGCAGTGGGTACAAGACTTGTAAGAGCAGGGATGTAGCAAACATGGCTCTTGCTTTTCTTGCCCTTTTAAAAAGTCATTTAGAAGAAGTATTAAGAACTCCTGTGCAACGTCTCACTCGATATTGCTAAAATTACTCCTCAGTTTAATAAGACTTAGGAAATTACATGCAATGTGAGCATTAATGTGAGCATCTACCTTTGTATTTAATAAGGTTAATTATTTTGTTCTCTGTCAGTCCTTTGAGTTCAAGTTCATACCTAGCTGGGATCTGGAAGAAAGTCTCTCTTGCAGTCTGAGTTCTATGCATTTTTCTTGGACAGTGAGGGAAAACAAGTTTTTTGCTGTGAGACTTCCTGTGTGAATCATTCAGCTGAAAAAAAGTCCTTAAAAGAATTAAAATCGTGGAAGTTTACAAAACTGGAAGCGTATTCAGCACACTGTTCTCTCTAAATGAATCCTTCATCTCTTCTGATATAGTTTCTTCCCCACATCAACATAAAGAGATTAAGGAACGTGTCTGTTAACAGGATTTAATTTGGGGGCCATTTCCTCTTTATACTAGTGGGTAAGATATATGACCCCTACCTGAAGCAAGGATTAGAAGCTGGGACCTCCATGTACGGCAGTTGCCATCGGGCATTATTCGCTTTGAGTCCTGCATGGAGTCTTCAAGGCTTCAGCAAAAAGGGTGTCTCCTGCTTCTCCTGGAAAGTGGCCTAAGAGTTCAAGTCCTGACAAGCTAAGCTAGGCTTTAGACCCAGATCTCCTAGATCTAGAAAAGTCTGTTAATTGTAAAGGTGTTAGGCAAAAGAGAGTTGCTGCCTCTGTTTGGTGCCTGTCTCAGAACAGGTATCAGTGTCCCAGAATAACCGCCTGATTTAAGAAGGATTTTTTTCAGACATGTGTGTTAAGCTGTACTTAAGTATTTTTTATACTGACCAGGTCCAAGCTTTTCTTTATTCAGCGAATGGGAGAACTGGTTCCTCTGTAGAGATACTACTCACTATACACAGTAGAGAGGAAAAATACCTTATTTAAGCTTTACAAACTCTAATTTAGAGGTTCAAAAAGGCATTTTTCAGCTTTTGCAATGCCTAAGCTTAGGTCAGAATATGACCGTTTTGTCTTTCAGTCTTCTACATCTTTACTGTATTTTGTATTTTTGATATTTACTTACAAAACTACCCTCCTTTTTCCTTTCATTTCTTCCTTCTCCAGTGGCGAGTTAGAAAAGAAGCTATGATGGGTCTTGCGCAGCTGTACAAGAAGTACTGTCTTCATGCAGAGGCTGGAAAAGATGCTGCAGAGAAAGTGAGCTGGATAAAGGATAAACTTTTGCACATATATTATCAAAATAGCATTGATGACAAGTGAGTCAACTTAAGTCTTCCTAATTTTAAATGTGTAGTAATAAGAAATATTCTGAAAATGAAAGGTGTTAAGTGAAAAAAATAAATAAAATATGAAAATGTGAAAGGTACTGCAGTGATGCCCTTATCACATGTTTTTGTACTTTTATGTAAGATGTATTTGATAATCATTAAAGTGTATATCGAGATCAGGATGGTTACATTATTTATGCATGTATTAATCTCTGTACTGCTAGAACTAGATCTGTGATGATGCTAAATTGTTTTTAACTAGCTACTGCCTAGGAAAAAGAAATTCAAATTTTGCTTTTGCTACACTCATTTCTTGTTTTCTTAATACTGTCTGGAATACGTTGCATAGTCTTAGCTCCTAGTGCAAATGGACCAATAACGTTCTTTAGGTACCAGTAATTATAGTTAATTCTTTTGGATAATGTCACACTGCTGTGGTAAGGACTAACTTTGTTCATATTGTTGACTCTGCTTGGGCCACAGTTGCATAGTTAATTATTGTCTTAGGAAAAGAAAAGAAAAATAAAGTTATAAAATTGTATACCAAAAGTTGCGCTAGAAGAACGCTGAGTATCAAATACTGACAACCCACCTAGTTTATACAAAGCTGATTCTAAATATATATACATATACTCTGTGTGTGTGTGTGTGTGTGTGTGTGTGTGTGTGTGTNCAAGCATGCTTTGAACTGCTTTTTGAGATTCCTGTTTTTTTTCTAGTGCATTCATGTCTTATTCAGCATACAAGCTGATACTGAATAGGGAACGAGTGTAAGTTTTATAGTGATTGTAGCAGATGTTTTTAATATTCCTGCTCACTGAAAATGCAGAACAGTGCAAAGGAAATGAGGCCAAAGCTTTCAAGGAAAGACTGTGTCATCAAAGCTGAGTTTCTTTCTCTAAAATGATTTCTTCTGAGGATCTGGTTAAGCCATTTAAAGACATATTTTCCTGAAAAACTACTGATATAATGTGGTTTGTTTCCGCACACTAATATTTTGTTGTTTTTGTTTGTTTATTTTTATTGTTCCTCTAGTTTAGGACCCTGAATTTTAATCTGAATTACACTATTTTTTTAAGGTTCACAGTGAAGTCCACATTCGGTCATGTTACCCGTTTGTTTTCTTCATGCATTTTAACTTTATCATTGCTAGAATTAGGAAGTCAGCACTTTAGCACCTGAAGAGCTGTAGAAATGCTGTCATCTCGCAGACTCAGTCCATCCAACCTTTCCATACGTGTACACACACACACACACACACACGAATTAGCAAAACACGACCAGCTTTTTGCCCGTGCTGGGTGATGCGGATAAAAAGTAGCAGTGAGCAGCAGTCTGAGCCTGGGAGTGTTTTCTGTTGTGTGCATGCAGTAACACTAGTTCTGTTGAAGGGTAAGAGCCCAGTATCACACATACAATACTGTGTTCAGGCTTAAAGTGGAGTAGAACAAATCCTATCTAAATATCCTTAACCCCATCACTGACTACTCTTTTTGTTATTGACTATTGATGGGCCTGTGCGATCAAGTCTGAGAACCTGCAGCCATAAAAAGGGTTGTCAGCTGTGTGTCCCGAGATTCTTCATGTTTTGCAGCACAGAGAATGATGTGAAATAACCACACTTTCAACACTGCCCCATTACCTGCTGCTGCTATGTGAGCTGACAATGAACATTTAGTGGTTTTCCTCACAGGAGAAATATTACCTGTTCATAAATCCTTACACTGACCTACAGGGGTAGGGAGGAATGAGGCACTCTCGCCTTTTAGACTGAAAGCATTTCTGGAAAAGGTGTCTGTACTGACATGGGCTAAAGCAATGTTCATAAATAGTAAATTAGATTATTTTGATACCTCTGATCTCCTATTCCTTTGAACAAAGTGATGGTGGAGTCTCCTGCGGTTTGAAGATCCTCTCCCCCAAGTAGTTTAGTTTTTGGAGTCATCGGTAGTCAGATGTATATTTAAAGGAAGGAAGCCAAGTTTTAGGTGTCTTGAGTTGTATTAATATGCATGACCATCCTTTTGTTCCTCTGTTTGGTCCCTTGGAATTTGTCTGAGCAGAGATAAGGTCCTTCTGACCTGCACCGCCTTCTACTAGGCGCTCCCAGGCACTCCCTACCATAGCAGGAGTCTTTGTAAAGAAAGTCTGGAAATTCAAGCACACAAAATATGTGTCCATCAGTTTTAAATTGTGTCTCTGAACATCCCGAACAGCTTTTGTTGGTATAAATTAATGCCTGAATGTTCTTTCAGGGCTTTTTCTGTTTGTAAGTAGATGGACTGTACAGTCATATTTTGTCGTGTATTTTATGTAGAAATGTGTATTATTGTTGTTTGGGAAAAAAAGAGAGAAAATTGGGAAATTTCTCTGCTTGCTTGCTTTGTAGTCATTTAGTTGTCCCCGTTTTTTCCTTTTGTTGATTATGTTTTGGTGTTTCTTGGTCTGTCCTTTTTAGTGCTTATTTTTAGCTTTTGTATTAGATTAATCAACAATTCAGATGTTTTGCCTTTTTCAAATACATTTTTATTTTAAATTTTTCTTCTATGATACTTAAAATTTTGCTATTTGTATTCTTGTGCTTTTCATTACTTGTGCTTTTTGCTGTCTGTGTCCCTTTTTCCTGTGTATGGGAGTGGGCAAAAATAACTTCAGAAAGCCAAAAGAAAAAGGAGAATTTGGATGGAGAACAAAAAAAAAAAAAAAAAGGTTTACACCTTCTTTCAGGAAAATATGAAGGGGCATGGAAGAGCTCTCAGGAAGCATTTTTTGCTAATCTTTCTACTATTAGTAAAAGAGATTTTTACAACTGAAAGGCCACTAATTTTCTTTCTGTTCTCTGCTGAAAAATGTGGTTTCAGTTAATTCTGATATATCTTGTTCCTCCAACTTGTCTGAAAGATATCAGTGCTTTTGGAAATGTAGAGATCCTTATCTCTTCTTTTGCTGCAGATTGCTGGTAGAGAAAATTTTTGCTCAGTATCTTGTCCCCCACAATTTGGAAACTGAAGAGAGAATGAAGTGCTTGTACTATTTGTATGCTAGTTTGGATCCAAATGCTGTCAAGTGAGTATAGTGGGTATTTCACAAATATTTATCTCTTTCCAACCTTTTCCTGTGACCTGCATAGTCCATGTATAGTTTCCATCTACATAGTCCGTCAAAGATTTTGTTCTAGCCATTTACCATTTACCAGCTCTTAGTTCATCTGCATTTGGAACCCTGTTTGCTTGTAAGGAATTAAATTACTAAATTACCACTTCTGGTACACAGTTATTCTGTTATTCACATAGCTTACTCAGATCTTACTCGTTTCCTTAGCATTTCAATAAGATTATAAATAATTGATGCACAGTATTGTTTGCAAGTATTTCAAAATATTTCCTTCAACTGTATCAGTTTCTAGATACTGACTTTACTTGAACAACAGGATACCTCAATATTTGAAGAGAGAGTGATTTTAGGCTTTTGTTCATCTGGATTTTTTACATTGGGTTTTATATCAAAATTAGTATGTGTTTTGTTTAGAATTGTCCATGTCATTGCAAAAATTGAAATTTAATGGGTAAGGAAATATGTTTCAGCAATAGGCAAAGGTCAGTTTACTAACCGAATTTACATTTTTCAAGGGTTTTTATCATGACAGTTGTATTTCTTGCGTTACGAACAGCTGTTCAGCATATATGTTCAGGGGTGCATTTGAATTTGAACTTGACATTCTTGACTAAGTCCAGGCATAGTTGGAAGTGCCCATATAAATCATTAAGTTTTTCTTCTCTGATTTTACACTTTTGCAGAGCACTGAATGAGATGTGGAAGTGCCAAAACATGCTAAGGAGTCACGTGCGAGAATTACTAGACTTGCATAAGCAGCCCACTGTAAGGTTTAGAAAATATTAATACCTTATCTTATGGACCTGTTACACATTTATGTATTTTATACTATAGTATTTGCTTTGTGCTTAGTACTCTTAGTACTCTGTAGTGTATGGTGGTGATTTTTTATTTATTTATTTTTTTTTTTTTTTAAGCATGTTGACAGTATTACATTTTGATTAAGTTCCTTTCAGTAATGCTTTGTGGCCTTCCTGTGCTTACTACATGATTTTATGTTACCAATGAGCAATTTTGGTAGGAGTTAAGAAAAGAATATTCCAAGGTGGTTCAGTTTTGTTTTGTTTTTGACAGACTTTTGTTAATTCTCATGATATATTTTGGTGCTTTTAAGTGGAATATTGTATAATATAAGGCAAATCTTTTAGTGGGGTTAAAACTAGCAGTTTTCAAGTTATTGTGCTGGAATGTTGCTTGTAAGCATGTCTTCACACTGACAAAAACTTTAAGTGAAAGTAGGGTGGGCTTGCTTTTTGTGGGTTTTCTTTTTGTGTGTTTTTTATGAGTTTTTTTTTTCTTCCAAGAGCATTGGAATAGATTTTTAATTGTCATGTGTTAGTGGGTTTTTGCAATTCTTTGCTATTTTAAAATTTGCTCCCTTTTTTGTATGTACCAGCTGTTAATATTTCCATTATACTATTCTACTGTTTAGTCTTAAAGCAAAACCAAAACAGTCAAATTCCAGAGTAAAACAAACTGCTCCAAAAGAACTGACAGATCAGCTTAAAAGTGTGTTTCCTGAAGGAGCTATCACTGATCTTTGCTTTGCTTTTGTTTTTGCTACTGTTCTCAGTCAGAAGCAAACAGTGCTGCCATGTTTGGAAAGCTGATGACCATAGCAAGTGAGTGTTAAAAGTTCTATAAACTGTTATTACAGCATTCCTGGAAATGGTATTTCTCTGAATGCTGACCTAGTGAACTGGCAAATTTATCTTACATTTACATTGTGTTTAATCATGTAGAAAACCTTCCAGATCCTGGAAAAGCACAAGATTTTGTGAAGAAATTCAATCAGGTTCTGGGTGATGATGAGAAACTTCGGTCCCAGCTGGAACTTTTAATTAGCCCTACATGTTCATGTAAACAGGCAGATATCTGTGTGGTAAGGAAATGGAAAAGCAAACTTTTATGCCTTGAATATTTGCGCTTAAAACAGTTGTTCAGAGTTAAACATCTATTTTTGTACATTAATGTAATTTTATGTATTTTCCATTTTCATAAAAGACCTTTTTTGGTTAACCTGTCAGGAGTGCTGAAAATGTAATCTTGTTTTGCTTATTCAAATTGTGTAAAAAAATACTGAAAATTAGTGTAATTTTTGCTTGTGATCTAACATTCTTGTAGAGAGAGATAGCCCGGAAACTTGCAAATCCGAAGCAGCCAACAAATCCTTTTTTGGAAATGGTCAAATTTCTTTTGGAAAGAATTGCTCCTGTACATATTGACTCAGAAGCCATTAGGTATGTTCAGAAAGATCATGATAATTTATGAGTGATTATAAAGATGGTTTAAATAAGGAGAGGAAAAAAAAAATAAAGGATTTACTTAGGGTTTAGTTTAGTCTTCCATAACAGTAGGTATAATTTTAAAAATCATTTTTCATAGATGTCTTCATTTTCAAATGTCTGGAAAGTGAAATTTAACTTTTGATACTTTGTAATGGTAAGTCTGCAAATGATTTTAAAAATACCAAAGTTATTCATGGTAACATTGTTATTTGTGGGACTTAAAGTGGAAGTGAGCCTAGCTTTCACATAGCTAACTGACACGTAGTTTTCAATATAAATGTTGAATTGATTTTTTTTTTTTTTTTTTTTTTTTTTTTGTGTGTGTGTGTCTTGTGTTATAGTGCACTAGTAAAATTGATGAATAAATCAATAGAGGGGACAGCTGATGATGAAGAGGAGGGTGTAAGTCCTGATACTGCTATTCGTGCAGGACTTGAACTTCTCAAGGTAATCTTCATTAATGTAGCTGTGTATTTTGTAATGGAAGAAAGAAATGTAATGCAATTAACTAATGTTAACATTTTTTTTTACTAGTTATTATTTTGATAATTTCTGTTTTCGTGTATAAAAAGTTTTGATTATTAGTATTCACTTTGAAAGAGAATCAGTGGCTTTTGGAAGGAATATTTTTGAAAAAGTTTGTGTACATACATTACACAACTTTCATTAAAGTAGAAAGTGGTTTCTCTTTTAAGAAAGTCTTATCAAGAAGATGCAGAGCTAAAGCGAGAGGAAGGGAAATGGGGCTATTAGAGGCATGGTTTGGGGCCTGTGGTGCTGGAAGGAAAAGCAAACAAGCTGAAAAGCCAAGTTATGTACAGCAGAAGGAACTTCTGTTCTCGGTGGTGATGAGCAATGACTGGCTTAGAGGAAAAAAGAATGATTTGAAATACCTGGAAAACATGTGTGATGGGTTTGAGTTCACTAATGCAATGTAAGCTCTAACCTGAAACGAAGAGGGCAGTATAAAATCAAGGACAGTGTAGAGGGGAAGGTTGCCTAATTAATGTGAGTTTCTTCTGAAGTAAGAATGAATGAGTTGCAGTTTATGAAGGCATTTCACACCAAATTTGGCAGTGGATGTCAGTATGGTAGAAGCAGCTCTAAAGCAGTACACGTAGTAGTAATGTCCATTTGCTAATGTTGCTCAGAAGAGAAAGCTGCCATGGTTGAGGATTTTGTAGCTGTGGTTTGGATATCTTTGAAAATGTTATTTCACACACGAGTATTTACCTGTGAAGCAAGCGACTCTGAAAAATCCAGATCAGATAAATTCAAAGATATACAGTATTTATCATTGTTCTCCCTACCTTATGCCATCTGAGCTTTACAATACTTAATATTTTTGTTCTCTCTTGTCCTGTCTTGAATCTTTGCATGCTTAGATCTGTTTGACACATTTTACCTATTTAACAGAGTATGTTAGATGTCATTAGCTTTAGATTAATATGGCAGGAATCTGTGTCTTGTTTGCATGGATGCCTTAAGCTTCTTGACTTCCTTTCTGGAGAAATTAATATTTAAGTAAATTAATTTAAATTGTGAAGTGTTCCTAAATAGATTGGAATATAAATAAATACTCCTGAGTACATGTTCATTTGTTTAAATGGTCAAATAACGTAGTATTTTGTAAAATATTTGGAAGAGGGAGGACCTGAAGACCAAGGCATAGAAAAACGTATTTGAAAGTGCATATAGCCTTCTCCAAAATGCAGTTATTTAATGTAATCTCTCATGAGCATGCAGTAGCTTTTTATATTATGTGTGTCTATGTTGTTATATGTTATTTTATTTGTGTATATGTTATTTATGTTAATGCTCACAAACAGCCATCATTTTGGTTTTCTGGTATTTTTTTTTTTTTCTGTGAATAAAATACTTGTTTTAACATGTATCTGCAGGTTTTGTCCTTTACACATCCTACCTCGTTCCACTCTGCAGAGACCTACGAGTCCCTGCTGCAGTGCCTCAGGATGGAAGATGATAAGGTAGCTGAGGCAGCCATACAGATTTTCAGAAACACGGGTCACAAAATAGAAACAGACCTGCCACAGATAAGATCGTGAGTGTCTTTCTCTACATGTTGCTTTTCATGTGTAAACTTCTGCCTCCAGATAGTTTATTCAATGTGTTGCCTCTAAATTTATAAATAATGAATGTCTTCCATCATTTTGTATTCCTTCACTACCTTTCTGTCTGTTCATTTTTAAACTCTGTGTTCTTACAATTTTCTGTATTTACTGAAGATGTTATATCCTTAAAAATCTCCTCCTAATAGACACATTAAAGAACAGTGTAGCCTGTTTCCCAGGTTACAAAATAAGCAGCAACAAAAATATGGTGAAGATTTAATTTCTTGGCATCATTTCTACTCATAATCTGTCCTTCACACAATTTTTCCTATCTTTATGAGGAGTGAAAATATAGTCTCTGAAGGATAAGAGGCTCTGTCTGTTGTGGAACAAGTTGGAAAACAAGCTCTAAAGGCAGGCACGAATTTCTAACAGAGAATGAATGTCTGTCAGTCATCTTATACAGTTTGTACTTTAACTGCTGATTAAAGCTGCATAATCTACTAAGTACTCACCGAGTATTTAAGACACTGTGGGTGAAATCCAGATCTTTAAGATCAATAACTAATAACAGTAACTAATAATCCAGAATATAAGACCCAGGTTTCAAGGTCTCAGTAACTGGAAGTAACATCTCATGTGTTGCCTGTTAAAATGAATCCTAGCATTAACGTTAAGTTCTGGGGGAATCAAAGGTGTAACCTCAGCAGTTCTTACGGCCTTGCATCAGATGTTAGACAAATAAAATTGTAAGTTCACAGCTTTGAAACATTTGTAGGGGTAAAGATAAGGACAGTTAGGAGCACACTCATGATTGTCAGTGTAATTCCTAGTAGCTACAAGAGTTTCATCAAAACTGTGTATTGTTGGGGCACATCGTCATCTGTCATAGGAGATGATAGTACAGATGCTTTTTCTGGTTTATTTCTCAGATATTGCTGAGCCAGAGTCTGGGCCAACTCTCAAATAACTTAAAAATGTAGCCGTTAGAATGGATGCCTAACCCATTGCATGGTTTGCAAGCAAGTTGAGGGCATCAAATGGCATTAACAAAAGCTGGTAGATCCAGTAGTTCTCATCAAGACACTTGATCTTTGAGTTGCTTGTTAATGTTCTGAAACCCAAAACCAGGTCAGTATTTCACTGACTGAAAAAGGAGTCTGAGGATAAGTAAATAAATCTGGACAAGATGTTCCAGATTTCATTTATTAAATCATCTTTACTGTGAATGAAAGATCTGTTGCAATCAGCAGTATTGTTTGTTTCAAGTAAGCTGTTTTCTTACAAATGTGCGGACTGCCTGCTGCCCTTTGAAGTAGTGTTTTTAGCAGTAGCCCAAGTTCTTCCTCATAAGGGAAAAGGTTTTGTCCACGAGTTCATGAACAGGGGATTTTAAATGATTCTTAGTCAGAGGGAAGCACTGACCATACTCACACAGAACCTATGGAAAATGTTAAATTTTGCCTCTTGCAAATCTATGTCAGCTGGGATGTGATGAGGCATGATTTGCGGTCGATGCATTTGTCTTTGGCAAAGGCCCTGTAAAGAGGATGTATTTGCACTATTAAAGCTGTTGTTGATACATTAAAGCTAATTTTGACTGTAGGTTTCACAGAATTTTGTGTTGTTTTGCTTCCTATGTAATCCCACTTGTAGAATTTTAGTGGATTTGAGAAGACCTTACTTTGCTTGTAAAGCATTGTTAACATTTTCCTAGTTTGTTTGTTTATTTTCAGGGCTTATGTCTTTTTGAGAAAAAAATAGATTTTATTTTTCAACCCTGCAAGCCTTTCTTCCATCTCTTGTTGCTACTTTTGTTTATGTGGAATGTTTTTCATGAAGACTGGGTGCTAAATAATCTGCATACTGAATGCTTTATTACTATTGAGCTTTAGAAGAAACCAGGATTTTTAAAAATGTTTTTGTGTGGGATGATTTCTAGGCATTCTTATTTACTTGTCTCAGTTGCCAAGTGAGTAGCACAGTAAAACCTCCTGAGTTAGTCTCTCACATGATGATCTCTCAAGTGACAGACTTGCCTTCCTGCTCTCAGAAGTGGAGATGAACCAGCCTAGAACTGATCTCTGGAGTGACTTTTGCCCTGCCCCTTCCTTCAAGGACCTCTGATTAGGAAACAGATTTAAGGGGAGTCAACTGCAAAAGCTCAAAATAAGGCAGTTACATAAATATGCACATTGCAATTAAAGACCAAAGTTGAAGGAGTGAAGGCCTCTAAACACACTGATGTTTAATGGTTGCTCCTAGCTTTCACGCGTTTTGGTAGGCCAAGTCACTTCCAGCACTGGCTTGGATAACAAGTTCAGGAGTTCACCTGGCTGAACTTGTAAGGTTCCACCCCATCCCCTCCTGTGCCTTCCTAGACAGCCTTATTTTGATCACTGCTTTCTTTCATGTGTGATTTTTCCCTGTAGGCTTTTTTTCTGTTTAATTGTGTACAGTCAGTTGTTCAGCAAGTAACACTAAATAAAATTCTCTCCTGCTTTTCACTCTGTGTGATTATTATCTTTCCTGAACAGACTTCAAAGGAATGTTTAATTTATAAGACTGTAATTCTGTGAGGATCTGTATACAAGATGAACTATAGTTTTGTAGATTGCAAATTATATTTTGAAGTATTTTGTTTAATATTCACAGAACACTAATTCCAATTTTGCATCAGAAGGCAAAAAGAGGCACTCCTCACCAGGCAAAACAAGCTGTTCACTGTATACATGCCATATTTTCAAATAAAGAAGTGCAACTTGCACAGATCTTTGAGGTATGTTTTGCTTTATTAGTTTTGTTTCTGGTCTTAACTGAGACTAGTGATTAACATTAATTGAATTCATTGTTTAATTCATAATATTTATTAGGTAAGGAAATTTACAGGTGCATAGCAGTTGAGATAAGTTATTTTACAGATTGTTAATGTTTCTGGTAGAAATCTGGTATTGTAGCATTCTGATGTCTGATATATAAGGTCTCCATAGGAGAAGTTACTGGAAAGTAAGATGCTGGAATGATTCCCGCTGACACACATAGATATTAAATGAGAGAGAACATTCTCTAATTTCAAGCTGTATTGAATTACAGTGCTTAGAACTCTGCACATACAGCACCTTTCCTGGAGGAAGTTAGCAAAGAGTAACTAATCTCCCATAAGCTCAAAAACTGGCTTCCTACTCACTTCCTTGCTTAGACAAGTTGTAAAACAAAAACTTACCTTATACAGGGAAGAAAAGGTTATTACTTTCCACTGTAATCTTTACATACTAATGTTATTAACCCACACTGGTAAAATAGCTTGCATTTTTTATCTCTGATATCCTTGAAAGCTATGTGTAATTCAGAAGCAGGAAGATCTTTGGATTAAATTTAGAGAAGTTGATCTTACTGCTTTTGTGTTTTCGGGAGTGCAAGTTTGTGTTCCCTCCCTACTGTCTGAAGACAATGTGCACATGCTGAGTTATACAGCAGAGCAGAATTATCCTGGCAGCTGTTACCTACAAGGGAAATGCTGATTACTGGTGGAAAAGACCATGGTTGTTTCCAAGTTTTACCTTTACCATTGGTAATTATGATTCAGGTTTTCATAGCCCATAAATAGAATTGAGTCTGAGAGTCCTGTGTCCTGCAGGTTAGACTGTGCTTCCCAGTTGGAAAAAAAAAAAAAAAAAAAGAGATTATAGAAGTTGATTGGTCCTTATATTGTGTGAGGCTGCTGGTTATTCTGTTAACTAGGAATTTTTCACTCTTTCTTTAATTAGTTTTGCTAATTTTTTAAATTATTATGGAAAACTATGGAGCGCATCAGCAATCCAGTACTCCAAGCTGCTTTTAAGTGTGCTAATTTGCTAATGTGTAGTTAATTTTTTAAAAATATTCTTTTTTTTTTTCCTCAGCCTCTTAGTAGAAGTTTGAATGCTGATGTACCAGAACAACTTATAACTCCATTAGTCTCATTGGGTCATATTTCTATGTTGGCCCCAGACCAGTTTGCTTCTCCAATGAAATCTGTTGTTGCAAATTTCATCGTGAAAGATCTTCTAATGAATGACAGGGTAAGATTTTTTGTTTGTTTGTTTATTTCTTTGGTTCATGTTATTTTCTCTGTTTGGGGAATAGAGCTCTTCGTTGTTGTTGTTGTTGTTAAATGGATCAGTAAAGGAACGTTCTGTAAAGATGGTGGTCAATATAGTGGTATTGCATTACAAAGGATCTTCCACATGATAGAAAGCTTAGTCCACAACTTCTATTTCCAGCCCTACATTTTATGAATGAGTTGAATCAGTTCTTAAACTTATATGAGTATCTGTAGTCAACAGGTGAGAAAAATGGAAAATTGTGGTCTCCTGATGAAGAGGTTTCTCCAGAAGTTCTAGCAAAGGTAAATGGTTTGCTATCAATAATAATATATATAGTTTAAAAGTGGTGTGTTTTTTTTTTTTTTTTTTGAGTCATGCAATGAACAATATTAAAATATTTTTGAGTATTTTTATATTGTTAGCCCTTTAAGAATGTGTGCAGTCTATGTGGATTATACACATGTTTATAAAACTAGTGAAAACTGTGTGTGTTAGTGTCTTCATGTATAGATACTAAGTATACTGAATATTAAGAAAATTAGGATTTGTTCACTAGTTTTTATTACAAGAAAGATGATTTGACTTTACTGACTATAAACAGAGTTGAAATAAATTGAGATCCCGGAGGAATTTCTTCATTCATCTTTATAGGCTGTTTACTGTAAATCTAAATGTTGCCATTTCTAGAAATTGCATTTTCTAGAAATGTTTACCTAGATACTCTCATTTTTAATCATGTAGCAAGTATTCTGCATCCTCTTAATGCATTTATGAGAAGACACTGAACCTTAGCTGAAATGTTGTGATGTCCCAAAGACAGATACTTACTCTTCATTCTGTAAATATTTACTACTTCATTATATTCCTTTAAAAATATATGAGCTCTCATAAGTAGGAGTCTATCAGTATTTCAGTTTAACAGCAGTAGGTTTAGCGACTTACCAACTTCAAGTAGTAAGACCATCTTTTATTTGTCTTTGTTCATCTTTAATAGGTGCAAGCAATTAAACTTTTGGTACGCTGGCTCCTGGGTATGAAAAACAACCAGTCAAAATCTGCAAATTCCACACTCCGGTTATTATCAGCTATGCTTGTCAGTGAAGGAGACTTGACAGAACAGAAGAGAATCAGGTTAGATCTTTTTCATTCCAGATTTTTGTCATATTTGTTGTGGAATTCCAGTGCACATTAATTCTTTCAGAGCTTTTGTAGAATTTGGAGGTGCATGCAGTGCCAGCTAATGGGGTGGTTAGGAAAAATATGTAATTGGAGTTTTAATTTTGGAATTGGAATGGCATGTATAAAAGTACATGTGATGCTTCCTCTTGCTTGTGATGGTCTAATTCAGAGCCTTATAGATATCTTGATAGTGGAAGACCTTTCAGAGAGCAAAAAGCCTTCGGGGTATCTTGAAAGCATTAAACTGATCAGATTCAACACACTTAAGAGTGGGGCAGCTTTGGGTGGAGCTTCTTCATGTCCACAATGAAGTTACTTTTCATGTAAACTCGGGGGGTGAGAGAGGGAAAGAGAAAATCTGTCACATAAGTGTTGCTTTAGGAGTTGATTTTAGACAGTGATACAAAAACAAAGCTGTCCTTCTCATTTCACTGTTGTACTGCAAAGAAGTTATTAAGGGGAAGGCGTAGCCCCTTGTTAACACAGCTGAAATCTTGTGAAAATTTAGCTTGACTTGAAGCTGTAGAATTGAGAGCTGATTGTTGGAGAAAAATGTACTTGCTCACTGAATGATACTGTAAAAAAGAAGAAACTGTGATATACAAGTAATATCAGCTTAGTTTTTGTTTGTTTGTTTTTCTTTGTATAGTAAATCTGATATGTCTCGACTGCGATTAGCTGCTGGTAGTGCAATAATGAAGCTTGCACAGGAACCCTGTTACCATGAAATAATCACCCCAGAACAGTTCCAGCTCTGTGCACTTGTTATTAATGTAAGTGATTGCTTTTGAATTAGATCCACTGTTAATTAGTTGAGTTCAGAGTCCTGAGTGGTTTCTTTCTTTTTTTTTTTTTTCTTCTTTTCTGATCTGCACTGTAACTCTTGGAAAACTTCACAAATAATACTGCACCTGTTATATGTTTAAAATGTGTTACCTCGTAATTACAAATTGATTTTTTTGTTTGTTTGTTAAAGGCTAAGTTTTTTTGTATTTGCACTTTTGTGTTTCTATAGGATGAGTGCTACCAAGTGAGGCAAATATTTGCCCAGAAACTGCATAAGGCACTTGTGAAATTACTGCTCCCATTGGAATATATGGCAATCTTCGCTTTGTGTGCCAAAGACCCTGTGAAAGAGAGAAGAGCACATGCCAGACAGTGTTTGCTCAAAAACATCAGTATACGAAGAGAATATATTAAGCAGAATCCTATGGCTAATGGTTAGTATTTCAGTAAATTCAAAAGTGCAGCAGTTGAAGACTAAAGTGCAATGAGTAGTTAGAATTTACCTATGCATACTGCTTTAGTTAATAAATAAATATGTAATTTGCTGCTTTTATCACATTGAAAATCTTGTTTTACTTAGCTTAGCATTAGCATTAACCATGAAATTCTTTTCCATGTGCTGCTGAGATTTAAGTAGGTGCACTCTCAGAATAAATGCCGTGCTATTGTTTCATTAAGCATTGTGGTATGTGCTTTGGTTGGCTCAAAAAAAGATATTTTGTTTTTGCCTGTATAACTTTCTTTCTGAAGTAAGACCAAGTAATTTTGTGGTAGTAAAATGTATTCATTTATTTTTAATAGTTCATTAAAAATAAATGGAAAACAATGCAAGTCTATTCCAAGTTTTACATTTCATATTTGAAAAATAATACTTGGAAACAGTGTTTGCTGTTCTGTACATGTGTGTCTAAGATACACTTATGATATTTTGTTTACTACTGTAGAAAAATTGCTATCCTTGCTCCCTGAATACGTGGTACCCTATATGATTCACTTGCTGGCACATGATCCAGATTTCACAAAACCTCAGGATGTTGATCAGCTTCGTGACGTCAAAGAGTAAGTGTGAAATGAGTCCATGTTTTCTATTGCTAGGAGAATTTTTTGTGCTTGGAAAAAACGTCATTAGGAAGAGGAGCCCTTGTTTTACGAACAGTATTTTGTAAGCCAGTAATCTTGGAAATATTTAACACTTTAACTGAGGCAAGAAAGCATCAGCAACTGTTTAGCGATGTATTGGTAATGCTAATCTGCAGGTCAAGTCTCAGCATTCAAAATAAATGAGTTTTCTAGACTTACTTTAAACAGCATTAATATTTGAGATTCTTTTATTTTTGTCTAGGAATAACTGTGCAATTCCCCAATGTACTTAGACCAAGTAATGTCAGCTCAACTATTTCGGAACTTACAAAATCCAACACTTAACACAAAACTTAAAAACTTATTGTCATGATACTGGATCAGAGTCCTGCTTCTCTGAAAGTTAATTATTTTTCTCCATGCAAACCTACTAGAATTAATTTTAAGGTGCTTCTGACTTATCATTTCCACTGTTTATATGCAGTACCAGCTTAGCACTTCTGATTGTATTCAGCACATATAATTGTATACCAGCCTTTCCCAACAGAAGCTTGTTCTATATGCTTGCAATTTTTTTCTTCTTGTATGTCTCAAATAATCTTTCATGCCTAAAGTACAATTGACTTCTCTGTTTCTTTCTGTCTCGGAAACAATTTAGCTAAAAAAAGGCAAAGCATCCTGCCGGCTGGTTTTAGTGTTTTGAGTTATTTTTCTGGTGTTCATTTTTGGTAGAAACGTAAGGTTTGTTGTTATACAAAAGTATGTATAACTGTATACCAAGAACACATGTATTGCCATATGCTGCATTATTATTAGAAAAGCAGCACATTCTTAATCTGAGTAGACCGGTTCACATCTCTCTCTTTTTGAATTTTCACCTAAAAGAGTTAGAGCACAATTATTTCTTTTTTAAAAAAATAAATAGAAAGTTTCTTTTGTTCTTATTCCTGAGTTGCTTGACTTGCACCCCTTCAGAAGCTGGAGGCAAAGAGGATTTGGTACAGAATTTCCGCATTTACTTTTTGTCCCAGGGCCACGGGGTCTTGGCTGTATCTGGAAGTGCTCTGGTGTGTGCTCCACCGTTATCCAGATGGGTGGCAGAAACAGTGACAGCTTCTGGTCGTCAGTGTTAATACTCTGGAGGAGTGCTTTTTTGGGCACCCCTGGTACAGCTCTCCTTTGATTTCCTCCCTCAAGCTCATCACAGGCTGGCTGAACTAATCAGAGAGGACTGCTCCAAGCAGAGAAATACTCTGTCCAGGAATTTCAGCAGGAATATGTCTCTGAAACATCTTCCGAAATAAATGCAAAATGTTTTTCTCTTAGGACATTGCAGAAAGTTTCTTTCAAGAATTCCGAGAGCCAGGTTCACTTTAAAGCGTTCATGTGGATATTTGCAAGCTTGGGGAAGCAGACAGGCAGGAGGTTTTGTATCTGTCTCTCCCCAGTGCATCCTCATTTTCTGGGGCCTAAAAATGATTCCATAAAGTAAATATGTGCTTAGCAACCATAATCTTTGGTATTTATTCTTATCAGGTCTTTTAAACTTGGCTTATAGTGGCATGTTGATTTTGGCTGTTTTGGGGTGGTGGGTTTTTTTTGTTTGTTTGTCTTTTTCTTCTGAACTCATACTCCAAAGAACATTAAAATGCATACAGGGAATGAATTTACTTTTTTGTGTTTGTGTTCTTCTACATGCATGTTTTTATACATGAAATCCTACTGTGGCTCTAGAAAGTTCTTGTTCAGGGACAGGAACTTGTTCATGGTAGTGATTGTTAACTTAGTTTGGAAATCTGTCTATTAAATTTCAACATGAGTTATCTGGAATAACTGGAGTAAAATGTGTCCTAAATAGCTTACCACTTCTTTTTTTTAAATCTTAGATAGGCAACATAGGCCTTTGAAGAAACTGGTCAGTGGAGTATGTTAAAGGTCCAGTGCTTGTCCTATTTAACTTTTTGAGAATAGTGGATAGAAGGATATAAAAGTACATATATTTAGTTAGCTTTTGTAGCTCTTGGGTGCAAGTCAAAACTCAGACCTTTTAAGTGAACATTAGATAGGTTTTTTTTAAGTGTTTTGATTAAACACACCCTTCTTTTGCTCTGAACTTTTGAGAAAAGTATTCCCTCATCCCTGATGTTACAGTCGTTTATCAGACAATCTTGTATTTGTATCAGTTAGAAAGACTGGGGGTTTTGTGGACAAAGAAATCTGATGTTCAGCCATCCTGTTTTTCTAGTTCTATATTAGCCATTCTTCAAGGTAATCTCTCTTCTAGAGCTTGAGGTTTAAATTAGCTGCTGGCGGAGTTTACTTTTCACAGACCCACCCTTGTGTTTATTCCAACTAAGTAGTTTTTTTTACCGTATTATGGCTGTTGTTGACCCTCTACACACCTGCAGATCTGAAGCTTAATAACAAAGCTCAGAACAATTGTATTTTATACAGTAATAAAAAGATTCTTAAAACTTTTTTATTGGAAAGATAGTATGTTCTTCCTGTAAATAAACTGAATTTAAAGAAAGAAAACTGGAAAAGCTAATTCCATTTTATCTATCTGTAAGGACTTTTTTTCCTCTTCTCTGAGGCATTAGCAAGATTGGACCTGTTTGGTTTTGGATCTTCTAGTACATGAATTACAGCATTCAGCTGCCCACTGTGGGTAAAGTCTAGGGACAGTATAATTTGTTTAAGCCTATTTTGAGTGTGGTCACAGTGCATTTTTGACTATATCTTAAACATAGCCCAGGGAAGTGATTAGACATTTAGAAACTAGGTTTAGGTTTGGAAAAGAAAAATATTGATAGGTTGGGCAGTGTCTGCAGGCCTCATAGGGAGCACACTGATCTGGAGGATTCGCTCTAGAATACAGTGGAGAGTCTGATTGTATTAAAGGCCTGTACTTGATTTGCGTCTCTGATTTTTTTTTTAATAATATCTTCAAACTGACTGATTTCTTAAGAAAAATATAGTACAGCTGATTTTTTTTTTTTTAAAAAAGATACGCTTTATCTGGGAGCCACTATAAAAGCTAAAATGTTACTGTGTATGGTTTTATGGCTTCTTAGGTGCCTGTGGTTCATGCTTGAAGTTTTAATGACAAAAAATGAGAACAATAGCCATGCCTTCATGAAAAAGATGGCGGAAAATATCAAGCTTACCCGAGATGCTCAGTCTCCTGATGAGCCAAAGGCCAATGAAGTAAGAAATGCGATTCAGATAAGGGTGATGGGGTAAGGGTTTCACAAGCACCTGCTGAACAGGATTTGCAGGACTCTTGAAAGAACTAGCTCAGACATTTTTATTGTCTTTAGAGACCATGTTAATTGCAAGCATTGTCTGTATGTTACTTGCTGACCTTAACCAGCACAAAGTACCTAACAGTTAAGTAAACAGAGTTTGTTAAGTATTTCTCTTACCCACTGTTTGACTGCCTCATTGTAACTCCTCCAGCTGCCCAGCTTCCTGATATGAGCAGCTTCTCCTGCTGAGGGAAATACTGTAAACTCTGACTTTATGGTTAAGCCTGTTATATTCTAGTAAAGGTGAGAAACTTGAATGAGTAAGAGCTTCTTTTGTAGAGCATAAACATATGAAGTATTTTTAGTTCTTATTAAATAGTAGAGTATGAAATATGAGAACTTCTGTATGTGCAGAGCCAGCAGTACGGTTAGTGATATGATATGTGTCCTTAGTGGGGGTTATTTTCACACACAGATGACATTTTTTAGAGTGCATATCCATGCAAATATGAAAAATATAAGTAATTCCTATTCACTTTCCTGTTTTTTTTATTTATTTTTCCCAGAAACTTTATACAGTATGTGATGTAGCGCTATGTGTAATTAACAGCAAAAGTGCTTTGTGCAATGCAGATTCACCGAAGGACCCTGTGTTGCCTACCAAATTTTTTACACAACCTGAGAAGGTAAATTTATTAATTTAATTTCCAAAAACATGAAGGGGTTATGCTTCAATTTTTGTAATTGAGAGCTGCCTATCTCATAAAATCAAATGATGAGTGGGACTATGTATATATTTTCAGGAATATAATTTTCTAGCTAGTCCATCCCTTTCTCTCATGAGCAAGTTCCAGAAGTGTTTGTAACAAGCTCACAGCTAGTTAGAATAAATATCAGTATTTTAACTGGTATGGCTAGATCATTTCACTAAAGCATTTTACAAAAGCAGCTGTGAATGTATAAGATGAATTGGAATGCAATGCAAAAAGGGGAACATTTTTTGTGTTGTCCTTTGTATGTTTATATATGTGGATAACTTTGGCTACTTTGTTTGCTATACAAGTCAATCCTGTTATTACTAAGCCTTGGTGAGTACAACTCTATGTTATCTAGCACTTCTGTTATTTAAGGGACATACTATAAGGTGGAACCAAATAAATTGTACAGATGAGACCTGCTGTTTTGGTTATCTAAAGAATACATTTCACATATTCACTATCATAGGCAGTTAGTTAACAGCCCTTCTAGAGTCTGTTCAAGCAGAATATAGTTTCTTTATTCAATTATGAAATGGCAGATGCAGTGGTGACAGGGAACTAATACCTCTAATAGGCTCTTTGCATTCTGATTTAGTGTTTTGATCTGTATACGCTGTAGTCAAAGTGACTAGAAGCTTTCAGTTTGTTTAGAGAAAACAATGCCATTCTCCTTTTCTTTGGACTCTAATACAAAAAAGGAAGTGACACAATAGGGAGGTCAGTTTTACTTTGTTTTAAATGATGCCTTTAATTCAAGAAGAAAAATAAGCAATCTGAATTCAAGTTGTGCCATTCAATAATGGTCAGCAAAGATTTATTTGGAATTACCTTTATTAGCTTAAGGTTCATTTATCTGCCTTCTATTGAAGACTGTACAGTCTGGAAGCTCTTGTAGCACTTAATAGTAGCATCTAATTCGAGAAATCACTCAGGTACGTTTAAAAACACAAGTAAGACTGAAAGAACATATACAAATTTTTTGTTGTTGTTTTTGATTTTTTTTTTTAAATACAGGATTTCTGCAATGACAGAAATTACATTTCAGAAGAAACAAGAGTTCTTCTTCTAACAGGAAAGGTACCATATTTTGACAAGATATTCTTTAGAATTTTGTGTGAGATTTTTTTAATAATCACCCCTTACATGGCAGTAGTTTATGCATAGTGATTTGTCATTCTGGGTAGTCAGATGTGCATTTCTTTAACTTTCTGGCTTTATTAAGCCCTTTAACTCCACATACCGTTTGGTGAAGATGGATCTGAGGATGGAGGCTTTGTACCTTTGCACTGTGCATCTGAGGCAGAGGTTCTTGATTAAGTACAATTCTTCACATAATTACAGAGGTTTTCTTTATTGATGTAATATGACATAAAGTTATGCTTCATATACTTGTGATATTGCCTAGCACTGAGGGTCTTAACTTTGTAATCAGTGTATTTTTAATACACTGGTTGGTTATGCCGTTAAATTAAACTACAAATGTATACACTCTTTTGAACACCTCATTTTACTAGAAATCATGGCTCAGGAGAGTGTGCAAATGTAGCCACTTTCCCCAGTACATTTCCCTGTAGTGCTCCCCAGCATTTGTACTGTGTTTTGGGGATGTTAGGTTCTGCATCTCTTCCTGTTGGTTTTGGTGTCTGACTATCCATGAATGTTTGCTCTTGCTTTGAGTCTGCTGATGCCTTCGCAGCCTTTTGTGGCAAAAAAAATGCCAACAGTTCACAACCTGCTTTATGAAGAAGCACTTTTTCCTCTTAAAAGTTTTCTTTTTTCTGTTAGTTACACCAAATATTTCCCTTTTTTTTTTTTAATAAAATGCTGAGCAAATTGAGCAAACAAAACATAATATTTTCAAGTAAATGTGCAGTATGACACAATGCAACTACGTGTTGCATCTACAGTGATGCAGCTACTGGACAGATGACTAGTAACAAGCTAGTTCTGCAGAGGTTGTTGCTGCTTTGCTGGCAAAGTAGTATCCAGTGCCTGCGCTATCCCTCCTGCCTGCTCCCTCATAACTTTCACATATGGGAATGTGTGAGAATGTCTTAATAAATTAAGTTGGTCTCTGAGGAAATATAAAATTACATGAAGAATGTGTCATGCCAGTTACAAAAACTCGTTAGGCTTATCTCAAGAGACTAAGGAAAAAATCTTCTTATCTACCCAGCCTGACCAAATGAGTCAACAGACACCAGCCATAGCGATATCTAAAATACTAACACTGTGGCAGAAACCCCCAATAGATGATGTTAAAATAAATTATATTTCTGTACTAACTTCCTACATAGTTTAAGAAAAGCATACACATTTCTTACCACTGCAGTGAATTTAACCCTGCATTATGTTTTGGAAAGTGTTTATATCTCTTGCCACGACACTGCTACTTCTGCAGATTTAGGGGCTTTGTAATCACAGGAGCTGCCCCAATCCTTCAGCCCCCGACATTTCCTACAATTCTGGCCTTCACTGGGGCTTTTCTAGCTGAGATATAAACGTATGAGAAACTATGTTTTTAAGTAATGATGGAACCTATAGCTCTAAATAGATCACATCATGAATTCCATCATGGCATCATGAATAAGACTGTTAACCCCTGTTATCCTGGAGGTATTTTAGAAAAAACACGGGATTTTTTTTTTTTTTTTTTTTTGGATGTACTGAAGTTCCTGTTTTTAACGCTCAACCATTTTCTTTCAGCCAAAACCAACTGGTGTGTTAGGTACAGTAAACAAACCATTATCTGCTACTGGAAGGAGACCGTATATTAGAACCGCAGGATCAGAGACTGGAAGCAATATCAGTGTAAACTCTGAGCTGAGCTCTTCTGCAGGAAACAGATCAAGGTACAGGAGATTGAAAGATAACCCCTCTCCTTAACACTTAATTTCATATTCTCCAGGGTACTTGCACATTTTAGGATAGATGATTTGGCATGTTTGTGTTACTGTTACAGTCTGGATTTGAACCTTGAGCTGTTGTTCTTTGTCCAGTATATATAAATAACAATAGTAGATAAAATCTCCATCTTTGTTTCTTCAGTAGGCAAGAAACTGGTGCTATGTGTCGTTGTGCCTCCCTTTAGTCACATGGAGGACAGCAGAAGAGACACTGCAGTGTCCTGAAGTTATGGTACTTAATATTGGTGGTATTTTTGCATCAGAAAATACATGAATTGAAGAAACAAAGTTAATACCAAAAAGCTTTTCCAACCCACACATTTGTGATGTATAAATCGAGATTAAGCTTGATTGGTAGCAATAAATACTATTGGCATAGTTGAAATTGTTAGCTCCATTTAAGATCAAGAGCAATAAAAAAAGAGCGTGCTTAAGAGGGCTGAGGTCTCAGTGGAAAGATACAATATATAATTTCATAACATCTCTTTTTTGTTTTCTAGTAAGTGTTATTTTCCTTGTCAATGCAAAGAGTTTTCCAGTTTCTCATAAATCTGGAGAAACAGTTTACACTTTCAGATTTTAGGATTAAGTTTCATTTGTTTTAGAATGGATTGACTGAATAAGTTTAGGGGTTAAAGAGAGTAAACAAAATCATCTGCTTCAGTGCTGCTTTACACGAAGCCGAAAAGAAGCGTGTCTCAGTTCAGAAAGTGCTCTGTGTCTGGAAAAGGGTTTAGGTGGGTCTGATACATAGTATTCCTTTCTCTTTTACTTTTTTAACTATTTTATTTTTTAAACTATTTTGTGTTTATGTAAATCAGTGGAAGCTTGAGCTGTTGGTCCTGATGTTTGCTTTTCCATCCTACTTTTGCTAATATCACTTTCTTATGAGGGACTAGGCTCAGTGACTAGGCCCTTTCAGTTCTCTTCTGAGATAGAAAATGTAAACAAAAAGGCAAATTCCTTACAAAAAGGTAGTTTGGCCCATCTGCATTGATATTTAGAAAAAAAAAGTTCACATTTATTTCTTCTGGTTGCTTATGCTGTGTATATATATTTTTTTCTTTTGTCTTTAATTTTGCTACCAGGGAACAAAGTTCAGATATATCAGAAACTGGGGTCAGCGAAAATGATGAAAATCCTGTGAGGATTATTTCAGTCACACCAGCAAAGACAGAACCTGTGAAAAACAAGGTATGGCTTGCAGGTTTTGTGGACTTCACGTAGCAAAGCTAGATTTTTTTTTTTTTCCTTAATCTTTTTAAAAAAAATCCACATGCAGTGCACACCTGTGGCTAATGAAGAAGATCTGTTTCTGACACTTCACCAGTATGATTCTTCTCTCCCTTCCACTAGAGTTCTGAAAAGTTAGGTAAGGTTGGCAAAGCATTTAGGAAATAAGTCTTGGTTCTTTAGTTGAAACCAGAAACCTGACTTTAGTTGAGATTTTCAAAGAGTGATTCATCTGTAATGTTTCTATGAATAGCATTTGTAAATGTTTCATATGATTCTGATAAAATAATAAAGACTACAGAGACTGCATGTCTTATTTAAACATTTAAGAAATAACGAAATATTTAACAAAATAAAGTCCTTGCTTCAGACATAGCACTTTGGGTAGGAATGGGCTTAACTGATGTGTTTGAAATTGTTAGCTGTCATGCCAGCCGTGCTCCCTTTTTCCTGCTCTTCTCTGGAAAGCTGCTCCAGAAGCTTCTGCTCAAATGGAAATCCAGTATCCAGTTTGTCTCCATATGAATAATATTATGTGTAGAGACCTATACCTTCACTACCCTTTGCTTTTCATGTGTACAGACACAGCTTCATTTCACTTGTGTCTAGATCTCACTCCCTTTGTTCTTCCCGAGCTTTGCTTTTTCTCCTCTTTTTACGGCATTTAAGATTTTTATAATCTGCATCTTCCCAGAAGTTTGACCTCAACATTTGCGTCTATTGCAGTAAATATCATTTTCTCTGCCAGAATCATTGCTCTTGCAACAATCAATAAAGGAGCTTATCCAGTGGAACCATCCTGGGAGAATCTCAGATTATTGGTCTTTCTCTAATCTTCCAAGCAAATAAACATACTGAATACAGATATTGAAATTACCCAGTTTTATTGTAGGAAGTCCTTTTGCAAGGTTCATGTCAAGTCTTCCTTTCTGTGAACCATGTGTGTTGCCATATCACTTTCCTAACTAATACTTCTGTCAAAAGGAGGTAACAATTCCAGTTTACCCTTGGGAATTTTTTCTTTTTTTTTTTATTTCACATTTAATAATTTTTCTTCTATAGGAAATTAATTCAGATCAGGCTACACAAGGAAACAGCACTGAACGTGGGAAAAAAAGAACAGCAGCGGCATCTGGAACTGAGAATATCCATCAAAAAACAGAAGAAAAGAATGCAGAAGAAACAGGACCATCACTCGCAGCAAAAACCAGGAGAGGGCGTCCACCCAAACCTGAACCTCAAGGCACCACTGCAAAAAATGAGGAAACAAGCAAACCACCTGTCAGGGGAAGGAAAAGGGCAGCAGCCAGTCAAGAAAACCCAGGGGGACTAGAAGCAGGTAACGCCAAAGCACCAAAACAGCAAGACACAGCAAAAAAGCCAGCAGCAGCACAGAGACAAATTGATCTACAAAGGTAAAAATAAATAAATAACAAGAATTTTTAAATTGGGGTGGGCCATTCCTCTCCCAAGATAGATGCAGAATTTACAATTACAGCAGCTCTAGCTGTTAGGTTAAAGGATATAATTAAACGAAAGAATTTATATAAAAATAAAAAATATGGTCTAAGATGTCATAGTGGGTTCTGGCTTTCAATCAGGACACTATGAAATATGAATAACCGGTGCAAAAGGCTTTTTCTAGAGATCTTGTCAAACAGAAGACCTTGCAGAGAACCTTGATCCAATATGATTTCCCATTTCCCCTCCCAGGAAGGTTCATGTAGTGCTGAGTTGTCCAGTCTTGCAAGAGAACATTGTTTGTGCACTGCCCAGCAAAGCTTTTTTTGTTTGTTTGTTTGTTTTTTCTTAGCACTACTTAAGACCTGGTAATAATCCACTCTACCCCATAGACTTAAATAAGCCACTGACCTCAGGCAACTACTTTGAAATCTGTAACGCTTTGGTATTTCTTAAAACCATGCCACAACTATATTAACGTTTTTCCAGAAGCCAGGTGCTTGGAAGTGATGGAGATTCACTGTTGGAGATAGACTCAAGTCCAGGATTCTCCCAAAATGCAATGGATCTTTTTAAAGCCTGTGAGAGCAGCCAGGAAGACACTGAGGATGCAGAGATAGCAGGAGGCTTCCTTAAGGTGTAGCAGGCATTTTATGAAGGACGATTCTGTGTTTTTATTGCAGCTTATAGAATAGGGAGTCAAATAAACTTGTTTTCCTTCTATAAAAAGATACGTAAAAGCAGCTCAATGCCTGATAGAGTTTTTTTTTTTTATTAAGTAGAAACGTGCAAGTTACTGTTTAAGTAGGACACACACGATGTTTCTATTAACCTGAGTAATTCTATATTTCGTTACCATTCTTATTCTCTGATCACAGTGAAAGGAGAAATATATTTTTCTGGAATTACCATTCATTCAGCTATATATTTTTGAGTTTATCCAAAAGTTGTGTTAGATAATAGTAAAATGCAGTTATATTGAATTAATATTGTGGTGGCTGGGAAGACTTACGATACAGCCAGAAGAGAAGAGTCACAGACATAAGGAAATAGATAAAATATCAACAATATAGATAGGATTTTGAGTCAGAATGAATTAAAATTTCCTTGTTCTTGTGGTTAACTGTTTTTTCCTCTTTTCTGCTCCCCAAAAGGTAAAAAGAAAACTCACTCGCAAAGGGAAGAAATGAAGGCCAAATAAAGGCATGCTCCAAGCTTCTGCAAAAACTAGGATTCAGAAATGTCCTGTACAGGAACTGAAATTACTTCAAAACACACAGCTTTCAGCTCTGTAAACAGAAGGAAAACTATGCTTCCCTTTCACATGAATTTAATCCTTCTCAATGGAAATGTAAAGCAGAAACTCTTGAGAAAGAGGCTAAAAGCATCTGTACTTATTTCCCCAGAGACTTTTTTTATGAAAAGTCAATAATTAAGCAAATTGCTTAACACTTGGTTCCAGTTCCTGAGTTCTGGAGTTTAAAAGTGTATTTACACCATTAATTTTCATGCTGCATTTTTTTTAAAGAAAGTCAGAGGAGGTCCTTACACTGACATTGAAAATTCATGATCCTAGAGCCAGGTATTCCCATGTTTCACAGAGAAAATAGAAGTCTACTGAATGGATTTTAAACAAGACTAGAGGAAAAAAAAAAAATCACAAAAAAATTTTTTTGCTTTACTTTTGGAGACTGTTTTATGTATAATTCTTTCTGCCTGCCTACTTTTCTGCAAAAATAAGATGTACAGATTTCAGTTCCCTGCTATGAAAAGTCATGTGGTGGCAATTTTATAAATGTTGCTTTCTGATTTTTATCAGAGTGGGAAAGTAATCACTTAAAATTATTATTAATTCGCAAGTAGACATTTCATTTTTTAATTTTCCCTCCATTTTAGTTTAATATAATTTGCAATAAATGTACATATTGATGTTTGTTTTATAAAAACATATATCACTTTTAAGTGTTTTTACTCCCGTGGTTCTGTTGGAATATTCTAAATTTTAAAGGAGTAAAGACAGTCCAGCATTTGATTTTATAATGTTTGTCACCAGATTTTTATTATTGATGTAAAGAAAAAAAATTCAATTTTTAAAAATAGTTGGACTTTGGCAGCTTTGTAAGGAAAGTTGGAAATGTTTAGGATTGCTCTCAATTTTAAGCATTGTGCTGATTGGAAGTAAGTCTGTTTTGCATTTTGTCTTCCTGTCCAGACTCATTTTTTAATGTTTATTTTAGAAGATTGTTGCATCAATATTATGTTTCCTGGCATTGTTCAGCATAGATACAGTGTACACTTTTATGTACACATGATCATATTTAAGTTTGTTGCATAAAATAAACGCTTCTAGGTGTCATGTGGTGGCTGTCTTTTTTTTTTTTTTTTTTTTCCTCCCCTCCTAAAACAGTTATTTGCTCTGTACCTGTGAATAGTCTTGAGTTTGTAGAAATACTGTCTTGAGCAATTAAGCTCTAGTGCAGGTAATTATACAGTTAAAAACGTGTATTTTTGGCTGATTATTATGGTACTTTATTTTGTAGAATATATGGAAAAAGGGCTTGGATTGCAGAATGACAGAGAAGAAGTCACTTTGTTTCTTATTTTCCTATTTCACATTTGAAAACTGTTTCCTTGACATCTATTGATACATTGTACTGCTGACATTGGTTAAGGGTTACCTGCTGTCCTAAGATGGTTAAGTATAGTTGGGTGCTGTTAAGATATATGATTGTCTCTCGTATAAAGATACAGTATGTAACTGGTAGTGCAGTTATTTTTCCTCTGAAACGGAGAAAAAAATGTGCTCTCTTCACAGAGTAATGTATGTGCCCTGCTCCGACTAAAGCAGTCTGGCATGCTTGGACTTGAAAGATTTTTGGGAGCTTTTGATAGAGAGATACTGGGAGATTAAAAAGCAAATGATTACACATATATCTGTCAGGGTCTTGGTTTATAAAGCTAAAATACTTTTCGCAAATTGGACTACTGATCATGGTATAGTTTTCTTAGGGTTCTCTGTTCAAATATTTCTCGTGCAAAAAATGTCCCACTTTGGTTCTTTTTAAAACAAATTTTTAAACCTTTTTGTTACAGTACTTTAAGGGCTACCAAAAATTTAGCTTTCAGAAGTCAGCTGTGGTGGGTAGTGGCTCTAGGCAGCAGCGTGCTGGTAACAGTGCTTTGCTTTGGAGTCTGGCCTTGACAAATTTTGCAAACCTTTCTTTCAGAATTTTTTTTCAAAAAGTTGGGGGGGGGGTGTTTGTTTGTTTGTTTGTTTTGTTTGTTTTTTAAGTGGAAGATAGTAATTTGTGGACTCCTCATAGAATAATTGCGGTTAAAAGGGATCGGGAGGTCTTATGGTCCAATGCCCAGCTCAAAGCAGGGCCTCTCAGTTGTCTTTTAATTTACAAACACAGAGTTATGCAAGTTCTTCATGATACCTGTTCTTCTTTTATCTGTTTTCTTTAAGAGTATATTTGATTTACTTCAATAAGTTGACTGTGAGGATAGTCAAAGAAAATTGGTGCCTTTATATAGCAAATTATGCAGGACCTAGTTGTCTGAGCAAAAATGCAGCTTACAAACTATAGGGGAAAAGCCTGGTCTTTTGGTGGCGTTTGCCACAGACAAGTCTACATGCAGAATTTCTGTCCCTCCTCTCGGTATTTTCCAGTGAAAAAAAAATGTTGGTTATCTATAAATATAAAAATATTTTACAAAAGAATGGGGATTTTTTTCCATTGTCAACAGAAAACTGATGCTCAGAATTAGTCACTTGTTCCAAGTGAAATGAGGAATGAAAGGAAGCAAAATGTGACCCAGTTGTTTATTGAAGGTAGTGCTGGAAGGTCCTGAATGTTTATATTCTGAATTATATAGTTTGACCTAAATCCTTGACATCTGCAGTTCCCATCTTCATTGTTTCCTCTGGTTCCAGGAACGTGTGATTCCTCCGGTTCTGGTGAAACCAAAAGGTTGTATTGCCACATGCTTCAGTAGATTTCAGTACATGACAATTGAATCTGAATTATTGTTTTCAGGCAGAGTAGTATTTTCTAGAGAAATCCTTTGTTTTTCTTAAAGAGCAAGAATAACATCCATTACAAATCTTCTTTACATATGCTGTGATAAGCTTTAAAATTTTAGAGCTGCTAAATAACAAAAAAAAAGTACTCATGTAAAATGTATTTCTAGCCAATCAAGGTTTAGTCCAAATTGCAGGACCAATTGCAAAATCAGACTGGCCATTGAGCATCTTACTAAGTGTTGGGTTTATCATGGCTGAAGGTACCGGCTCGTCTTCACATCCCAAAAGATCACCAAACTTCTGCAATACACAGGAAATCTTCTCAAGAAACTGTCCTCACAGACAGGCATAGTGCTCAGTGGTTTGATTTATCAGCAGTAATGGGTTTGTTTGTGCCCAGAAATTGAATCCCAAATCAGTACTCAAGGAAATAGTCCAACTTTTTTTGATTTGGGCTATAAAGTCTGCTTGCCATCCAGATGTGCTTAGCTGATGACTAAGCATTACTCACAGAGCAGTCTTTCTCCAAGGAGTTGTGTCTCGGTGCAGGAACAGGGTTGTCTAGAGAACGGCAAATGTGATAAAGAGAGTTTATCCCAGGAGCTCAGTGCTCTGCAGGCAGCTCCTCATACATCCCTGGCATGCTTCTTCCAGCAGAGGAAGCAGAAAACCACCCTGCGCATGAGTTCCTGGGGCACTCAAGTGGCAAGAGGAAAGACCAAATCAGGAGAGCGCTCTTTTAGGGAAAATGTTCTTAAACGTCAAAGACTGATAACAGCTTCCATCTTCAAGAGATTTTTAGGCTTGACATTCCCTTGAGCGTTTGCTTTGGTTCCTGAAAGGAAGGAAGGAAGGAAGATGAGACTTCCTCATGTAGAAGAGCTTGGAAGTCCTAATCTCTCTTTAACCTAGCAGAAAATGTGACTGATGGCCTTTTCCTTCACAGCTGCACAATTTGGATTGAGGCAGTCATAAAAAGCTGGGTAAAACCACTCAAATCTATAGCTTTATATTGTTCTTTCCCCTTAGCTCCAAATTTGGGCATCTGCCTTTTTTTAAAAAAAAAAAAAAAAAAAAAAAAAAAAAAGATTATTTCTGTCAAAAAAAAAAAAAAGATTATTTCTGTCAAGACTGTTGGAGGAGGAGTGAGTGAGGAGGAGTGTCTCACCCTTTAATCTCATACTCACTGATCTCTTGTTTCAAGCTGACGAGGGCCCCTCATGCCCATCAGTAATTCCTTAGGCTCCAGCCATTGTCTGGACCTGCAGGATCACTACTTTCCCATATCTGACCCACTAGCAATACTGCGATTAATAGTAGGAGCATCTATTGCTCTTTTTGCTTAAAAGTTTACTTGGTGACACAAGAGTTTACCCAGAGCGCTCAGACGCATGTTGGCAAGATGCATGGACTTCCTCATAGCCCTGGTCTGTGTTAATGGCCTGATTAGTGCTTACCTGAATGTGACCTGGTCTATTCACCATGTGTTTTCAGCCCAGAAACAGCCTGAAAGTCTCTAAAATGCTTTAGGGATCCAAATGTCTTAACTGCTTTAGGAAATTTGTCTGTTTAGCTGGAATGCTACAAGCCACAACGGGAAGATCCAGCATTCCCGAGCCCAAAAGAAATAAGTATGTATGTATGCATTTTTTTAAATCCTTTCTGGTTTCCGCAGGCATGTTAGGAGGCCCTGCACCCTCACGGACTGTACGCGTCGGATGCTGGTGACATTTGCAGCCCTCTCGGGCTGACCATGAGGTAGACGTGGTCATCTGCCGGCCTCCTGCCCTGGCCTTCACGGGATGCTGCGGAGCCACGTGGTTGGTTACTTCTTGCCTGTTCCTCTGAGTCACCTCAGAGCAATGATGAGAGGCTGGTGGCAGGTGACCCAACACTCCTCAACGGGAGGAAAACGGGACCATTTCACACACCCTCATCCTTTGGTACCAGACCAATTTCAGGGGTGGACGAATCTGCGAAGAGGCTGCTGCGCCTGCGTGGTAATTTCGGGGGCAGAGGGAGAAGGCCGGGCCCAGCACAGGCAGGAGATGGGGCCTGCAGGGGTGAGGAGCAGAAGCCGACCTGCCGTGAAGGGGTCAGAGCAGCCTGTGGGGCAGCCGCGACCCTCCAGAGGCGCCCCAGTGCCCAGACCCGTGGCAAGCCGCTGGTCGCTCCACCAGGGCAGCCGCCCTGATGTGCCCTCGGCGTATTCCCAACGTGGGCTGGGAATACGCCGCAGCTCTGCAGAGAGGGGTGCCCTGCTCGGGGACAGGCAGCGCCACGGTGCTCTGCCCCACACGGCCCGAGGCCGAGGCCCGTGTGTGCATCCAGCGTTACTCACCCGTGTTCCTCCTCTTGCCCACGTGCCAGGTTGGATCAACAGCTTCACCTCCTAGTAGGGTATTTTTGTTTTCATTTTCACTTCCTGCCGATCCTGTTTTTTTGCTACGACTGTTTGGGATACGAAGCTCAAAGGCAGCAGGCATCACGTGGGAGAATAATGTTAAGCCGTGTTGGCTTGTTTTAATACAGTTTCGTGCAACCTTCAAGCAGAGACCACTGCCTCGCACCATCCTTCCGCACGGGATAATGCAGGTAGCATTGACCTACTTAAAAAAATCAAACCGATATATTTATGTTATTACAGCTGAGGCTGTCTGCGGCTCGCTTACCACGCGAGAGGCTACGAGCGAGGGGAGCCGCGGGGCGGAGGAGCCGGGCTGGCTGCGGCCCCACGAGGGCCGGGCTCTCGCGCACACCCCGACCGCTCGGACGGGCCAGGAGAAAGGGGGCCCAGCGGGGTGCGGCTCTGGGGAGCTCGGGTTTGAGCAGACGTGGTTACAGGCACAGAGCTGCTAGGAGGCAGAGGAGACGCCTCCATGCTACCTTGGAGGGTTCCTCACAAGGAAAGAGGGTGAATATGGCTGCTAAACGAAGTTTTTCTGCCAAAAGTATTTCCCTAATTTTTCGTTAACCTAAGCATGATCCTCTAGGCCGTGGAGACAGCCTACGCCATCCACGGGCAGCTGCTTAAACGTCTCCTCGTGGCAGGGCTCCTGCAGGTGCCAGAGCGATGGCCGTGCGCGGGAGCGGCGGCCCCTTCCCCCCGCGGCGCCCGCGGCCTCCCGGCCGGTCCCCACTCCCTCCGTCCCTTCCCTCAGCGCCGCTCATGGCGCTGAGCCCAGCGGTGCGCGCCTCAGCCTCTCCCCGTTACAAACCGGCACAAACCTGAGGGGACGTCACTGCTTTGCTGAGGAAGGAAGCTTGGAAGCTTGTGCTGGGAATCCTTTGCTGCCGGGCACCTACGCAGGATTTCCCCAGCACTGGGATTTCTGTCTCCCTCTCTGCCCTCACCATCCTGCGATGGCCAGAGGCTGTTTGGGCAGGCACTTACTAAGAGCACAAGATGTATTTCTAAGCCTAAACTAGATGCCTTTCTACATAATCACATAATTTTACATATTGTATTGCTAACTTGACATGATTTTGGAAGTGTTCATCCAGGAGAAGCAATGCACAAAAGAGAGGTAGTTTGTTATCGAGAAGTTGCCACTAAATTGTCTGATTTTAAAGCAATCAAAAGCAAGTTGGGAGAGTGTCCACGTTTGTGTCCCAACTCCCACAAAATCTAAAATCTTTCCACCAACCGCTTCAGCCACATTTTGCTTCTACTTTGTTCCAAAATCAGCTGAATTATTTGTTCTGTTTAGCTTTGGGACCATTCACAGGTGAGAAAAATGGCACATTAACAGCAATTCTTCTCTTGTTGGGACTTTTTTTCCCCAGCTGTATGCTCTGACTCCTTAGTGAGCTTTCGGTCACCACTTTGGTCCCACATGTCTTTTCTGACAAGTGCAGCTCAGAGCCAGAAATGCTCCTGGCCTTGCTGGTGTGGTTCAAGCCAGCCGAGGACTTGAAGGGGGAGGTCAGTATGAAGCAGCATGTGCAGAAGAGAGGGAGACTCCCAACATCCCCAAACCATCACAAACCTCCAAAACTGGAAATTTTCCTCCAGAAAGTTAATGTACAGGCTTAATTTCCTAAAATTTGCCCTTTTAACCGGAAAAGCCATAAACCTGTGTTACTCAAATTCCTTTTAAATTGATACCTGCTGAATTAGTTAACTTTCTATGCACACAAACCACAGCACATCCACCATCTTCTTGCAGCAATGTGAAGAAGCTTGACATGGGACTGGCTACCTCTAGCTCTGCTTGTTCAATCAAAAGTCTTCTTGGGACTCAACTAGTTAATCTGTTGGGGCCCCAAGTTCTTCTGTTGCCCCGAGCAGTCACCCTCACACCCAACGCTGTGCAAATCATAGACTCACTATGGACAGAAAAGACCTTTAAGATCATCAAGTCCAAGTGTAAACCCCTTACCACCCTGCCTGCTAAACCATGTCCCTAAGTGCCTCATCTACAGCCTTCTTGGACTCTGTCAGCGATGCAGACTCCACCACTTCCCTGGGCAGCCTGTTCCAATCCTTTATCACTCTTGCCATGCAGAAATTCTTCTTAATATCTAACCCAAACATCCCCTGGTGCAGCTTGGGGCCATGTCCTCTTGTCCTGTCCATAGTTATTCCGGAGAAGAGATCGAACCGCACCCCCCCCCCGGGCAATGCCTCACTACAACCTCCTTTTAGGTAGTTGTAGAGAGTGACAAGGTCTCTCCTGTGCCTCCCCTTCTCCAGACTGAATAACCCCAGCTCCCTCGGCTGCTCCTCACAAGGTCTGTGCTCCAGCTCCTTTGCCAGCTTCGCTGCCCTTCTTTGGCCACACTCCACACTCCTCAATGTCCTTGTACTGAGGGACCCAAACCTGAACACAGTATTTGAGGTGCAGCCTCACCAGCGCCGAGCACAGGGGGCAATCACTTCCCTGCTCCTGCTGGCTACACGGTTCCTGATACAGGCCAGGAGACCGTTTGCTTTCTCTTCACCCATGAGACCTGGGCACACTCCTGGCCTCAGCCCATGGATCCAGCCTGTCCAGATCCCTCTGCAGAGCCTTCCTACCCTCAAGCAGATCAACTCTTCCCCCCCCAGCTCCCCCTCATCTGCAAACTTGCTGAGGGTGCACTCAATCCCCTCCTCCAGATCATTGAGAAAGATATTAGAGAGGACTGACCCCGGGGAACACCGCTCGTGACCAGTCGCCAGCTGGATTTAACTCCATTCACTGCCACTGTCCGGGCCCGGCCGTCCAGCCAGTTCTTCACCCAGCAAAGAGTCCATCTGTTAAAGCCACGAGCTTCTCCAGGAGAAGGCAGTGGGACACTGTGCCAAAGGCCCTACTAAAGCCTAAGCAGACCCCCTTCACAGCCTTCTCCTCATCCAGTAGGTGGGTGACCGGCTCACAGAAGATCAGGTTGGTGAGGCCAGCCCTGCCTTTCATGAACCCCTGGTGGCTGGGCTGACGCCCTGCTGGCAGTGCAGCCGGCGGCAGATGCTGCAGACAGGACAGGCTGCTCCTGCACGGGACTGCAGGCGCTGCCCCTTAACCTGCCAGCTGTGAGGACGGCTCGCTTTCGGGAAAGGTGCCGGGAGGCGGCAGGGCAGCGCCTGCTCCGGCACGGGAGAACCCCATCAGGAATTGCAGGAAGCCACTGCCGGCGCCAGTGCTTCCAGCCAGGAGAGCTGTGCGCGCCTGGGGGGCTGCGCTACCCCTGGTGGGCCGAGTAACACCAGCACCGAACCTCCTACTGTCCCGCTCCCGCAGCGGCAGCGGGACGGCAGTTTTCCTCCCACCCCCAGCTGAAAAACACTTATTTTACACTGGAAGAATTTTGTACTTCTAAAGAACTCACATACTTCAACACAAAACAGGCACTAAGTGAAGCAACATAATTTATTTGACATCATATCAGACACTGGTGCTCCAGATCCCAGACCCAGACTTGCCCTTTAAACAATTTTAGATCCCGAATGTGCTATATTGCCATTATCCCTGGTACCTTGCAAGCGGCAGCACGGCCATGGAAAGGCAAGCGCAGCACAGGAGGAAGGCCGAGGTCGGTGGCAGCGCTTCGTGCAGCCCTGAACTCGCGCCCGGCCCCGCTGCTGAAGGAGTTGCAGGCTGCAGGAGAGCACCGCGCGCCGCTGCACACACCAGCCTCCCGCTCCCACAACAAGGCAACGCGTTCCTTCCCCCCTCTCCAGAGCGGCCGGCAGGCCCGGCGAGCGAAACCCGCCCCAGGAAAGAGGCTTGAGACGGGGCCCGCGGGCGCTGCCCGTCCCGGCTCTGGCCGCACAGGCAGCGGGGCGGGCGCTGCTCCACTCCGTTGAGGCACGCGGAGCCCGCCAGGCCTCGGTGCACGCGGGGGCGACACGCGCGGCGCTGCCCGTGGCACAGGAGGGGCAGCGCGGCTGCCCCCAGCGCCCGCCGGGGCTGCCGCTGCTCCCCCCGAAGCCTGACTGCGCTTTGCCCCACAGGGAGCGCCCATTAACCGCAAAGGCGAAACCAGCCTGAGCGACACCGAAAACCCAAACACAACCTTTTCCTCTGTAAGTTACACCTTTTGTTTCTTCAGACTAAGATGTTACAGATTCTTTTTCTTAAAGGAAAATGTACAAATACTTTTTTTTAGGCTATCTCATTAGGTGGCATGAGTTGAAATAATACACACTTTTACCTCATTATACAGATTGTCATCGTCAATATTTTCAACATTCAATATGAAAATTACCTTCCTTCCCTCTTGTTTTCACAATGCCTATTGCCTGCAGGCCAATCTTAGGAGAATTTGCATTACCAGAAATAAAATGAAAACTGTTTTCAGGGAAACATGCATTTATTGTTAAGCATTCCCAGTGAAAATCAACATCTTTTAAAATGTGTATTTATTTAAAAAAATCATTTGTGTACAAAAGTGTTTGTGTAGTTTTTATTTTCAAGACAAAAAACACGGATGCTGCGTTCCAGCCCACCCACTCACCCTTTACAGGAAGCCTGGCGCCCAGCAGCGAACCTCCTGCCGCAGCCTTTATCGGTCACTTCTCAGAAAAGGCAGAATTCGGGATGGAAAAGGCAAGCGAGAAGCAGGGTCCGCGCGGCCGACACCGGCACCCTCACGGCGGCAGCCGCCTGCGGAGGCCCCAGGCGAGCGCCGCGCGGGGCGGCACACAAGCGGAGCGCTTCCAGCGCACCCGTCCCCAGCTCGCGCCGGCCGCCCCCGCGCACACCACCGAGGAGCGGCTCGGCACCGTAAGCAACGGCCTAGCTGCGCTGATGCCCACTACGCGGGTAACGGGGAGCAGCGGAGGGGCAATGCCGCGCCACGGTGCGCGGGATCTGCTGCTCCGAGCGCAGCGCCCCGCAGCGAGACGCGGCCCACGGCAGACGCGGCCTCGCGCTCCTGCCAGCGGCACCACAGCAGCGCTGCAGGAGGACGAGCCACCCTCTTACCGACGTATCCCGACCACGGAGCGGAAAGCTAACACGAAAGCAGCAGCAACCGCCCCTCGATCTAGCTGCAAGCGAAAGCTGAGCCAGGAACATGAAGACACGAACAGCAAAAATGTCTACACAGTCTTCCCAGAAGCTTTGGGGGCCTGCGGTGCAGCTTTGCTTCCGGGCTTTAGCTGCGATGCAGGAGCAGCAGGACGAGCCGCGGTTCCAAGGGCCCCGCTTCGCCAGCGGCCACCAAGCTCCAGCACAAGAAAATCACCCGATCCTAGACCAGCGACTGCCCTTATCAAGACACTTCTTTTTTTACATCAGTTTTTACTATGAACCAGATATAGCTGGAGAAGGCATTGCCTCTTCTTGCTGTGTCTGCTCAAGAACAGGCACTAAAATAAAGCTAATTTGCCCTGCTAAGTTATTTAGCCTTCTCCCTCTTCGGCAAGTCTCCAACCGCTGCTGGCTTTTGTCACCACATAGGAAGGAAACGGCAGCCATGCACGCAGTTACGTTGGCCCTTGCTCTGAAAAACGAAAGGCTCGCGGTAACGGCGTATGACCAACGCCGTATGCAAGCGCACTTGCTCGAAACTCCAGTTCAGGTTTGTTTATGGTTTTCTCCTTCCCCCTTTCCCCTCCCCCTATCAAATAAGCTATCCGCATGCTCAGAAGTGCCAAGTCTGATTCACAGCTGCTAAGCTCAAATTTGCATAGTTTAAATGTTTTTCACCCACACCACATAATGCAGGCCTGGCATTACAAGGCAAGTCTCTTCCCGGCCATTTATTTTGTCCTTTCAGACAAAAAGAGGGCCTCCGTTCTGTATGTCGGTGTCCCAGTAGTCATTTACTTGGAAAAGAACTAACAGAGGAAATGACAATTAAAAGAAAAAAAAGAAAGAAGATCCTGACATATTCACTAGTACCTAACTCCTCTCATAAATACTACCGAACCAAATATAGCCAAGGCCCCACGTACTCCGTGGCAAGCTGCTGTGAGCTGCGCTGGAAAGCCGCTCACTCGTGCCCAACTGCCCTGTTGAGAGGGGGAAGTTGCAGCATCACCTTTTCTTTCTTTTTTAAATGCAAACTTTGGAATATGCACCTTGAAGAGCTGCATTAAGCACATCTTTCCAGAAGGATTTTGTGCCTCCAAAATGTACCATTTTGTCCTTCTGGGAATGCAGCATGCTTGCAGTAGCAAAGGAAGAGCTGTGAATTTGGCAAGTGGGGGTGGCATGCAGTCGAGACTTTTGGCACCCACGGGAAAACAGAGGGTTTTGGCAATAGGAAAGGACATTTCTTTACTTTTGAGCAAGATTAGACCTCGATTTTTGAGACACTGGATGCAATAGGAGTTTCTTGTTCTCCAGCAACAACAGTAGCAAACAGGAGATCAACCACTTGAGCTAGATACACGCTCGCATGTTGAGTGGTGAAAGCAGATCAATGCTCTGGCAATCATTAAGCTCCATTATCGATACCTTGTTAAGATAAATGGCCACTTGGGCTTCAAAATTACTGTTTTGGGCTGTCTTCTTATACAAGAGGAATAAACACAGGCCTTGTTTGTACTCAGAAAGCAACTGCCCCCATGTTCTATGTTCCTGTTTTGAGTACGTGGTAAGTGTGCAGCAGGACTGCACTGCACGGCAACCCCACGGCCGCCAATGCACAGGGCCCTGAATATAGAAATGCTCAGTCGGACAGAAAACAGAACTACGGCTTTACATGTACAAATTCACAACGTTCAACTGAACACTAACAGCAGAGCTCCTAGGGCTCAGCCCCAGCTGCAGTTAAACTAACCTTGTACAAAGTTATCCCTATATTCAACTCCGATAATTACCAAGAATACAAAAACATTCCTTACAAAGGACTCGCTTGCCAAAATTAACAGGGACTTCAGATCACAGATGTCTCCTCAATGCTGGGTCAACCCTCCTCCCCAGCTCAGTTCTTGAGAAGCTTCCCTCCCGCCAGCTCCTCAGCCAGCACTTAAGATGCCTTTGCTGCTAAGCACAGGTTTGGA